>JAYXIM010040893.1:0-317846 GCA_037575425.1 Anastrepha fraterculus
ATATATGGAGCAAAAATTCAACAGCAAAACAAAAGAAAAAATCTCCAAATTCAACTCGATTTTAGAGATACATAAAATTTTTACCCTTTTTAAAAAATAGGAGGTAAAACTAAACTGCACACTCAAAAGTTCTATAAAAATTTAGTTTAAAAAGTTGGAAGTTTTGATGAAAATTTTATGACTTTCGCTAAATTTCATATAATGGCGGTAATTTTGATTCACATGGCTTCTGTTTTTCATTGAGAATTAGTTAAAATTAATTTAAAAAATTAAATAATACATTTTCTAATAATTATCTAGGCTTCAAGTTAAGCAAAGGTACGCTACAGGATTCCAAAACAGAAGGAAAAGGACCAAACAGGTGATTAACCCATCTTCGGCCGCTACAAGAATTCGACATAATTTTTCCATTTCCTTTTTAGTCAGTGCTTATAGGACCATAATCAAGAAAAACGAAAAAAAAAAAATTCTGACCATCGGTGTTTTAGATATGGACTGGTCGAAAAATCGACCGCTCGCCAAAAACCGTCAAATATACTAAAAAAAAATATTACATTTATGAAAAAAATTTAGCACACGAAGTCAATTTATTTCATTTTATTTCAAATACAAATATTTTTTTGTTGTTTTATTGATAGAAAAGTCAGCTTTCAAATTTTTATGATAATCATCAAAACATTTAGTATGTAAATGAATACTGCATTTTTTGCAAGTAAAAATAGTATGTTTCTTGCAAAATTTACACCGCCGAAATTTGTTTTCAATGCTTCTCATGACGGAGTGTACCCTTTCATTGATCCGAGGAAGGTTCGATGGACCTTCATCTCCATGTTCGATTTCATACTCGTCCTCGTCCTTGTCGTAATTCAATAATTCTGTTGTGGCTTTGGAACGAAAATCAATTTGTGACAGTGGTTTTATCTTTTCAATTTTCGCCATCATACAATGAAGTTTCCATGCATTGACCATTGCGTTACCAAGAGCATTTGTCCATAATGGCCACCACCATTTTTTTCCTCTCATAGATATTCTATAATTTGCCACCGCATTATCATGGAGATCCACACCACCCATGCCATGATTATACTCTTGAATAACTTTTGGCTGCGGGATAGTGATAGTTTGTTTTTTCTTCCGACAATATCTTTTAGTGCTAATAATTGGATTGACTGAGGAGTTATTAGTTATAACATTGACTACAGCATTATCATTCCACCGAACAGTCAATATTTCTTGCTGATGATCAAGTAGTTGGTCAAATGTTCCTCGTATTTCTTTTTTTAAGTTTCTCAAAAGAGAATCGCCCATTCTATTTTCGCGTATAGTACCAGTTGCAAAAAATCGACGTTCGTTCAGAAGGCTCATTAGATAGTATGAAGAGAAAACGTTATCAAAGAAAATGATGTGGCACTCAAAGTCAGATACGTTGGCAAGCAAGTCTAAGACTGTTTGTGCGCTTAGACCAATAGTTTTATCGTGAGGGGTTGCTGCACTCCCCTACAATGAACTAGAAAATAAGTACCCACTTTCAGAGCATAAGCACCATGTTTTAAACCCCAACCGGATTGGCTTTCCCTTGATAAACATTTTGCAGGAGTGGCGTCCAAAGTATGGAATCATATGTTCGTCTATAGAGAGATTATGGCTAAAGACTCCAAACTGCATAAACTTTTTGTTGAGAGCGTCAGTAATAGGACGAACCTTTGCAAAACGGTCTGCTGCGTTTAAATTCGTGTTGGTAGCGAGATGGAAAAACTGCTTAATTTTTTTAAACCGATTACGATTCATAGCCTGCTTCATAATTGGAACCCCCATGTCCGGTCGAACAGACCAGTAGTGGTCAATGTGTGGCAAAGTATGGTACCCCGATAGGTACAATATTCCAATAAACCTACGTATTTCAATTGGCGTGATGTTAATTGGAGCATTGTGTTGGTTTGCATACTCATTTGTGAAAGTGGTAATATTTGTGATAATATATATTATTATCCAAAAACAATGTAAAGAGATCATAGGGGGATTTTGAGCCTACAAAATGGTGCAATTATATAAACGTATACAAAAAGGATTGATTGCTTACCAATTTCAGAAAACATTTCTTCCAATTTGATTGCTTCCACATTTATTGGGGTCCTTGTGTATTGAAAATCTCTAGGTTTTCGCCATATGGGACGGGCAAAATCAGATTTACTCAAGCGAAAAACTCTAAAACTAAAAATCTTAGCGGAATGCCAACATTCCACTGCTGCATCCCTTTTAGGATAGTTCAGCCCTAGTTCGATATTAGACGAATGAGAACTAGTTCGATTTGTAGGTATTTTCTAATAGTCGCGTACCATCCAATATAGGACAGGTTCGATTTTGGAGGTAAGGTACTAGTGTTGAACTATAATTTTAGTTCACTAGTAGTGATTTTCCCTGCAGGGGTAGTACCTTTCCTATACCACAAAGATACTCACTTCCATCTCTTTCAATAAGAAAAAAATGTTGCTAGATTTTGTTCTATCCTACATGACAGTTCCTGGCCAGCGGTCGATTTCTCGACCACTAAAGTTTACGTCCATGAAACAGTAAAAATTATTGCAATACAGATATGTTACTTTTTTGATTCTCTTAATTTCATCTTTTCTCTTCACAATAAATTAGTAACAATTATTTGTATTTTTGTTTTTCATTATTTTTTCATCTGCACAAAAAACACGTAAAAATAGTGATAATTTCATTCTTTTACAAAAATCTGCCCTGAACCTTTTTTTCTTAAAAAATTATGCTCTAGATATTAAATAAGTTCCAAATTTAAAACTTGTGAAAACTGATCAATAAATTTACATTTAGTTTCTGAGATATTGGAGTCCAAAGTTGGTGGTCGAAAAATCGACCAGCTGCCGAAAATGGGTTAAAGGAAGAGGGAGCTTTGGATTAGAGGATGACGACCACCAGTGGCTAACTAGGTTTGTAGTATCCGCTTCAGGCTACTGATTAATTTGACCAGTGTGATATTTTAGCCTGTAATATCCTTAGGTGTAGCAAAAAAGTGAGAACCCATACGCCGAAATCTTTGCCAGACGAGAGCAGGACAGCTGAGAATAAGGTGCTGAGATGATTTCACCTCATCCTCCAGACAGTTTCTGCAGAAAGGAATTCAAGCAATCCCAAGTCTCTCAGCATGGATACCTAACGGGCAAGGTCCGGCAAGGATACCTACCCAACTTAAGGACTGCTACTTCGTTAGCTTTAGAAGTTCCCTCGAACGCCCCGCCCCCAATCTACCCGCGGCTAGAAGTATCTCGTGATTTTGCATGTTTCCGCACAAATCCAGCGCTCGTTAGGCTGACGTGAGATGAATCTTTCCAGGAGTAGACTATAGGTTCTTAAAGGAACCCACGCAAGGCATTGAAATTGTTAATTTTTCTAATTTAAATCTGCTTTTACTACCATTGGCGGTCAGTCATCTACAGTGAAGCCCAAATTTTATTTTGGACATAATGCCATTGCAGAAGCACTTGCGGCAGAGTTTCTTATTTTTGGATACTTTACAAGTCTTTGGAAAGACATGCCTAAATGTTGACTTAACATGACTATTTTTATTCAAAATAGGGCTCTTAACGATTATGTGTGAAAATTCAATCATTTAAATGCCCACTATGAGCACGTCAACAGGAGATAAACGGTTCACTAGACAGTGCTTGTGTTTAGACAGACCGCGTTTACAACATTAATCGGTAGACCATCACCACCTCCTTAAGTTCCAGACCACCGATTGCGGTAATCGTAGTTCAACCACCACCTACAGCAGATGACGAGCTCCAGCTTCCCCGTGAGACCCGCGTAGCACTGGCACAATTACGTTCTGGATACTGTAGCAGGTTAAACTCCTACCTATCCAGAATTGACCCCGACATACCAATCACATGTCCGGCATGTGAAGGTACCCCGCACGACACTAACCACCTCTTCACATGCCCCCTTAAACCGACTCATCTAACCCCCTCTCCTTTTGGACCCAACCTGTCGAAACAGCATGTTTCCTGGGCCTACCCCTAGATGAGCTAGACGAAGACGAACGATGATATGCCTACACTGACGGGGCTACCTATGCTGTTAACAACAACAACAACAACAACAACACTAACCACCTTTTCACTTGCCCCTCTAAACCCACTCATCTAAAACATCTCTTCCTCTGGACCCAACCCATCGAAACAGCATGTTTCCTGGGCCTACCTTTAGATGAGTTAGACGAAGACGACCTGATATACACTACACTGACAGGGTTGCTGCTACAACAACAGCAAGCACGTCAACAGGTAAAATCCGCTAAATAGTCGATAAATGAATGCCTAATTGTTGAGAACGTCGACATATCGATGTAGAAGGTTGTTCAGTAATACGTTGCGCAACAATATTGTCAACTTCCAGTCATTTCACTCCCTTCCTCGACGGAAGCAGCTTGTTGAAATTTGCTCACCAGGCTTTGAATAATCAAATGATTATTCGGACGATTATTTCCACCAAAAAAATCAGAAATTTTGCAATATGTCGCTCTTAGAGACAGAACAAAATAAAATAAAAGTTTTCATAATAGGTTCCAATCATTTTCAAGCATTTCTCAATCAAAGATGGCATAAAAAAAGTTACCGCCTAAAAAGTATTCACTACTGACATCTAAGTGTCACTTTTGAAAAACACTTATTATTCAATTACAAAATTTTAGCGATCTTAATAAGGAACCCTAGGCCGAAGTCGGCAAGGGTTTCAAACAAAGCTTTCTTTGAAATAAATTTACCATAGAGCTGAATATTTGAAATGATAATTGTTTATACTCCAAATTATATCAGAAATTTAAACTAAGTGTTAGAGAAAGTTCGGATTTTTTTGCATGGAATTTACTCTAAGACTATAATATTCACATCTGGTGAACCACAAATTAGCATACTGCGCCCATTATTTTTCATTTTACTTATAAATTATACAGGACTGTACTTTTCAGCTGTTAATTATCTGATTTATACAGTCGATATAAAAATTGACTGCGA
This sequence comes from Anastrepha fraterculus, assembly GCA_037575425.1. Classification (NCBI taxonomy): domain Eukaryota; kingdom Metazoa; phylum Arthropoda; class Insecta; order Diptera; family Tephritidae; genus Anastrepha; species Anastrepha fraterculus. The sequence goes on from JAYXIM010040893.1 coordinate 5,037, forward strand.
AACCAAAGAGGTATGTAAATGACTCGCTCCTTCTTCAGGCCAATCTGATCAAATTACGTTTGTGGTGCTTGCGAAATGTACTTTTCCTTAATATCAAGAAATGCCATAAAATAACCCTCTCCTAGTTATAGCAGCCACTTCAGACTGCTTATTGCATTTGTAATACTCGTTTAGATTCGCTTAATGAATTGAAAGAACGCGGCTTACTTTTCAATTCTAAGTTTACTTTTGTCAGGCATATCAATTGTACCATTTTCAATTCACTTTCAATGCTTGCCTTTATTCGTCGCAAGAGTTCTCCATTTCACCAATCCGTATACTCTTAAAGTCCTGTATACAACTTTTGTCAGGTATGTACTGGAATACCCCGCTTCCATTTGGAGTGGAGTACACATCCGTCGCCAAGAATTGGCTCGGATGGTATTTTTGCGGTCCGCTGTATGGCATCTTAAATTCTTCGAGCTGTTAACGTCATACTATGCATTCTGAGGGTCGATCAACTTAATGATCTAAGTAGTAACAGAATGTTCTTCTCTTGATCCTTTTCATGCTTCATATTGCTTAGGGTACTGTCGACATCACTAGCCCTCTTAACATAATTAAATTTAATGTTCCCGTAAGATCATTGCACCATTTTGAGGTGCTTACTATTGGCCTTAGAAAAGTGATTCATAGCTGTATTGTACAAATGTCTGAACGTAGTAAGCTCTCGAGCTCTTTTGACCTCGATCTCACGTAAAAATGTTTTTTTTTAGTAATAAAATTAAGCGATTCTTGTTGTAAGAATCTACTGTGTGATTCTTAGTCATAATTTTTTGTTGATTTGTTCTATGCATGTCCATTTTCAAATACCGTCAATAAGAAAAATTATCAGAAATCAACATGAATTTGGAACCACTTTAACTTGAACCAAAATTGAATAGGCTACAATATTCATACCCAGACATCTTCCAAAACGTCTGACTAAACAATTTTAAATTTTGATGAAAATTTGTTAGATTATTTCAAATTTTATACAAAGCTTTGAACCTTAAGTTACATAAATTTTATTGTAAATTTTTATATTTTTGTATTTTTTCGCGAAAAAAAAACAAAGCAATTAATAAATAATCAAAACTTTGCTGCTATTATTGTGAACACAAGTGTTTGTAAAAGATTTAGACCGGACTAATGTTTCACTTTATTATTCACTTGAAACGCTAACTCAAACGATTATTACGTACTAATTTCACGACACCGCTTTAATATCTGGCAAAGCAATGGAATAAAAGCACAAACAGATACGAGATATAATTAGTTACGTATACGCCCTGTTGGATGAGCAGTATAGTTATGCTTGCACAAAGTGTGATAGTAGGGCATACAATTTTAATGTACCTTATAATGTGGAGATAAAGTGATTCAAAGGGTAATTGTACTCGAAAATTGAAGCATTTAAGTATGTAAACTTTTGATATAATTATAGCGTACAGGCATGAAAATAATTATGTTCCATCAGGGCCAATCACCGTGTTTTAATGGCTTTAGCCAGTATAAAGTTTAAATTAAGGCAAAATGCATAAAATGAAATATGGTACATACATCTACCCTCCGCTTCGCAGATTAATGTAGCTGGACCCTTTCTGATTTATAAATAGTTACAAAATTCATTTTTAATTAGACTTTCCTAATGCCGCGCGACCGGTGGAACATGCGCTCGATGCAAAATGTAGACATGGAGCGTCAAATGCTATGCGGCTTTCGATGTCGTTAGATTCACACCATTCGCTGTTTTATCTGTTTTTCAATTTTAGTCCTCGTTGAAGGTATTCATGAAGTTTCAGTTCTCTTATACCAAAATACTTAACAGTATTGGCAATATTTTATATGCATCAAGTATGTCCATAAGTTTGTGCGTATTTTACCCATAATTTCACTTTTGTACGACTTTTGCATACAAAAAATTATTCGCGGAATATAACGGAGCTATTTATATTTTCTTTGATATATTGGGCATTCAACAAGAGATTTTAATCGCGGATAGAAGCACGCGTTGTTAAAAAACAAAATGGAATCTTCGAACACGTATAAGGGGCATATTTTGTATTTTTTTATAAAAGTGGTAAAAATGCAACAACTGCTGCAGCAGAAATAAACACTGTTCACGGAGAGGATACCGTGAGTGTAAGAACTGCGCAAAAGTGGTTTTCAAAATTCCGAAGTGGTAACTACGACGTGGAGAATGCCCTGCGCGCTGGTCGTCCTGAAGTCTTTAACCCCGACGCCTTGCTCGAATTCGTATAAGCTGAGCCGAATTCGACACTCGATATGATAGCTCAGAGGCTAAATTTATCGCTTGGAACAGTTCAGTTGGGAAAGGTTTCAAAGCTGGGATGAAAGTATTTTAAACCGTATCGTTACTGGTGATGAAAAATGGGTCCTTTACAATAATCCTGTTCGCAAACGCCAAAGGTTAGATAAAGATAAAACATCAGAACCGACCCCTAGAGATGGCCTTCATCGCAGGAAGATTGTCCTGTCTATTTGATGGGATATGGCCGGTATCGTTTATAATGAACTTCTGAAAGCAAACCAGACGATAACTGCTGATTATTATTCCCATCAGCTATCAAACCCGAATGAGGCACTTAACAAAAATCGACCGTCTTTAGTGAATAGACGCAAAGTTTTGTCTCACCACGACAACGCAAGACCTCATACCGCAAGGCAAACATGAGGCAAGCCGAACGAGCTCGGATGGGAGCTAATGTCGCATCCACCATACTCTCCGGACATTGCACCTTGTGATTATCACCTTTTCCGTGGACTTTAATCCCATATGAGTAACAAGAACTGCTCCTCAAAAGACGCTATAAAAAGGGATATCGAAGCGTATTTTGGCTCCAAGGAGAAACAATTTTTTTAAAAAGGGAATTAAAAATTTGCCTGTACATTGGGATGACATTGTAAATAAGGAAGGAAAATATATTATTGATTAATAAATACTTTAAACCTCTTTTTTATTAATTTTAAAACAACCTTTGAAAAACGCACGAACTTATGGACTGACCTGATATATAAAAACTTTTGAAAGTTTTTTTGGATATACACCTAAAAAAGTCATTGAAGAGTTCTGATATATCAACTGCACAACCTACGTGCCTTAATGGCAAATCTACGGAGACAACGCTTCGCGAGGTAAATCGAACAAAAGAGGACTCTACTACAGAACAAACAGGATGCCATGACGGTATTCTATCCTTTAATAACGAAACCTCGAATAACTGGCCGGCACAGACCTAAACCATCTTATAAGGTTGCTCAATCGCACAGACTGGATATAGTCATGAAGAAATGATGGTATAACTAGCGTGGATGTGGCACCAAATGGTGTGGAAGCACTAATAGTATTGTCGGTGAATCACCACTTCAACCAACCAACCAACAACTGGATCCTCTGCAGCTACAGATATTTTAAACAAACTGTTGTAAGTGTGATGCTGGTGGGATGGATTAGACGAGGTTCAAGTTAAGTTCTCTTAACTAAGCTCAGCGCCAAAAAGCTTTATTTAAATAAAGAGAATTGAATAGTAAATGAAAATTCAAGAATTGTCAAACCGTGCCAAAGTAATAGGTTCGTATCCAAATGGTGTTGCCACAGGTGCACATCAAATTATGGTGACCAGCTTTGCAAGTGTCAAAAGAAAGAAATTCAAAAGCTTATTTGAGAAAATTATTTTGAAGACTGTTGTCACCTCGTAATTCAATTTAATAAATTTAATTTTAATTTTACATGCAAGCAAAGCCGTGAGCAGCAGCTGGTACCAAATGAAAATGCTAACGCTTACCTACCAAAGAATCACAATAGAGTTTATATAGTTCTCAATGGTTTCTCCTTTATTCGCGTAAAAATGATTGAGAAGCTTTTGAACGTGATGAAATACTAAGTAGAATACCTATAATGAATTTTGCAAAGTCACCGTATTTATAAGCTCTTTACGTCAGAATGGCTCACTCAAAACAAGAATTTAGATACCCAATTAAGTTTCCTTTCATGTTGATCATAATTACCCACATTGCTGCTACCAGTATAAAAATATGCAAAATTCTTTACATGCATGCATCTTTTTATTATTGGTGACGCTAGCGGATGCTGTGAGTGAAATTTGCTTTGAATTTCTCCCAAGCGTGGACATGACTCAATTACGTACTCCTAACAGTCTTGTGCGAAATGGAAATCGGCGCTATAACAGGGAGATGTTATGTATTGTTATTATGTGTGCGTACAAATCCAAGTACTCTATATGTGTGCACATATATGTATGTGTATGAGTATATTTAAACACAACTTTCTAGCTAAAACTGCTGACGTCATAGTTTTCATATACGCTTTGCTATTATTAAGCGTGAAGTTGAAGCAATTATTGTTGTTGTTGTGATTACAAAATACTTTTGAGTAAAATGTAATATTTTAAATTGTAAAGTAGCGAATGCAAATCTGTTGCTGATCTTTCCTTCGAGTTACTTGTTCGAGTTCTCTTTCGCTCTTTGGTTTCGCTGAAAGAATATTAACCGTATGACAAAATTGTGCGTGAAACAAAAACTTTATCTCAGTTCTTTTTGAAAATGAACTCAGTTTATGTTTATTTCCTAATTTTACAGAGCTACTTCAACTTTTTGGCCCCGAGCATATGAGAGCGATAGTTAACATAATACATGGGCTGAAAAGCCCCAGCCTAACACATGGATGACTGTAGTTTTATTGCACTCAGCTCTCTTTCAGTTAGTACTAGCCTTAAAAAGAAAACTGTTAAAATTTCATGATATTCTATTCACTAGTTCGTGAGTTAAGTGATGCTAAGTGTGTCGCTACTTTTGTTATTTTAAAAACAATGGACTAAAAAGAATTTCGTGTTTTAATTTTACACTGCTGCTTCATGGGAAAAAATACCATTCAAGCAAAGCCATGGCTTGGAAGTGTTATGAAGACTCTGCTCTATCAGAAACAACGATATAACGATGGTTTGCTGATTTCAAGCATGGTTGTAGAGACACCGATGATGCACAATGCAGTGGAAGTCGAAATGAGTGGAAGTCCAAAAAACATCAAAAAAATCCACAAAATCGTTTTGAATGATCGAAAGGTGAAGTTGCGTGAAGTTGCGTGAAAAAAACGTGTTGGCTTTACATTCCATTCAACTATGAGTAAGCTCTGTTCAAGGTGTGTGCCGCGTTTGCTCACTGTTGACCAAAAATAAGGCAACGCACCGTGTCACAAGTCACAAGTCCCACATCCACCGTATTCGCCAGATTTGGCTCCCAGCGACTACTGGCTGTTCGCAGACCTAAAAAAGAAATTTCGTTCGAATGAAGAGGGTACTGAGGCCTATTTTGAGACAAAAGATAAATCATTTTACAAAAGTGGTATTGAAATGCTAGAGCGGCGCTGGAATGATTTGAGGTGTTTTCTTTGTTAGGCCCGGGACTTTTCAGCCCATGTGCTATGTTCGAAACATCGAATATTTTATCAAAATGTTCCCTAGTTATTGAGCTTTTATATTTTCGCAGAACCCTGCTGACATATTGGCTACTAAATGTGGGCATGCAGTTACCGTCGTAATATGCGCAAATCCCACCGTTTTAGAAATCTCAAATTTTCTGCGCTTGAAATGTGCCGGTTCATACGTTCATAAGGTTCGCCGTGAATTGGAAGCATCAGGCAGCAATGCAGAATCTGTTACAAAACGCAAAAAACGAGGAACGTTCTGACACTGTCCGATCTGCAAAATTTATTCAACAAGTCTGTACGATCTTTGACCACGACGCTTCAAAAACTGTGAGGGACCTTGCGAGGGTGCTTAATGTTTTTAAGGATATTAATCGTTGAGCTGTGCATGAAGATCTCGGGTCTAAATCCTACGTTATACGCAGAAGACAATTTGTGTCGGAGCAAACACGAGAACAGTGAGTTATCCGATCAACGCGCCTTCTAAACAAAATTAAACATCCTAAAGGGCCTTAGAAGTTATGGTTTTTTTATTGGGAAGAAAACTTCGACCAAGACCCTAAGACCAACTTCATAAATGACAAGTGGTTATGTTCGGATCCTACAGAGGCTCTTGTTGTCGTAATCAATCAGTTTCCAGCCACTGTTATGGTTTTAGGTGTTGTGAGCAACAAAGGACATGTCATTCCACCGCACTTCTTTACTGAACGATTTCGAGTGAAATCTGCCCCATATATTGAGGTTCTAGAGATATTATAGAAACTCTAGATAGATAGTGTATGCGGTGGCAGCCCAGCAATGCTCTGAATCATTACTTAATGGCGACACAAGATTAGATGGCCGAAAATTTCCATGACCACATAACACCGCACCTATGGCCACTTAACTCCTCTGACCTTAGGGATCACTACGTATGAGGCGTAGTTCAGCGAGAAACCAATAAACGCACAAATACGAGACGATATACTACTGTGGACCAAAAGTATGGTGAATTTGGTTGTAAAATGAAAAATCTTTATTTATTCTTGTAAATCAATTTCATCCCCTTCAAAATAATGCCCTCTCGATGAAATACACTTATGCCAACGATTTTTCCAATCCCCGAAACATGCCAAATAGTCCATTTCCGGTATAGCCATCAGCACCTTCTTCGATTCAACTTTTATCTCCTCAATCGACTCGAAACGCGTTCCCCGGAGTGGTCTCTTGAGTTTTGGGAATAGCCAGAAGTCACACGGAGCCAAATCAGGCGCATAATTCTGGTCTTCTTAGACGAATTGCTTCACGTAAACGACGCATAACGCTGAAATAATATTCCTTATTAACAGTTTGGCCAGGTGGAAGCAATTCATAGTGCACCACACCACGAAAATCGAAAAAAAATGTCATCATGACCTTTATTTTTGAACGACTTTGACGTGCTCTTTTCAGTCCGGCCTCGCCTTTAGCTCGACATTCGCTTGATTGGTCGGTTGTTTCAGGGTCGTAAGCATAAATCCAAGTCTCATCTCCCGTAATGATGCATTTGAGTTCGTTGTCAAACGAGATTTGACTTTTCACAGGCCCAAATGGTCTTTGAAAATGGTTTTCACAGATCCTTCTGATATTCCGATCATATCAGTAAGGTCTTTAACAGACAACCGACGATTTTTGAGCACTAACTCCTTTACTTTATTGATGTGTTGGTCATCTGTTGACGTCGATGGTCGTCCGGAGCGCTCCAAGTCATCAACACGTTCTCGACCCTCTTTGAAGTCTTTGTACCACTTATAAACATTTTTCTGCGACATGGTCAAATCACCAAATGCCTTCTGCAACATGCTAAACGTTTCCGCAGCCGAAATTTCATTCCGCAAACAAAATTTGATGGCACTTCTCTGCTCAATCAAATCAGACATTGTAAAAATCGAAAACTGCACTCTTGGTCGTTTGGTAAACACAAGCGTAAACATATTACTGATAATGACATTAACATGAAAGTTGGCTCAGATGTTATTAACAGTGCTGCCAACTCATGAAAAAAAAACTAGAGCGAAATTTTAATCCCGCGAAGTTTGACAAATAAATTCACCTTACTTTTTGCCCACAGTAGTATATAAAATTTTCATTTTAATTGCCAGCAGACAATGACTTGTGGAAGTCATGAAGGACCCGAAAAAATCAAATTCATTATTTGTTTGGTATATTTCGCCAAACACAAAAAAAAACTAAAAATATCAATTGCGTTTTTTCGTCTGGCTATATCAGTTTTCGGGATCCCGAAAATTCGGGATTCAGCTTAGATCAATCCCACTATTTCGATACCCCGAAATTTCGGCATTGACTGATATCACCAAGCGCATTGTATAACCTTTTCAAATTGCTTTTTCGGAATCCCGAAAATGTTGGAACTAATTTTTTGTAACCCTGCATATAATATTTTGTATATTTTCAAGTTGAAATATAGGAAAGATTTAAAGTAAAGGTTTATCGGAAGATAATTCGTATCAGTCCAAATAACAAAGTTTGCCCTTCGAGAGTGTGCAAGAACTTACCTATTTGTATATCAAAATACACATATCAGCCAATAAGCATATGTCATTGAGAATTAGTGACAGAGTTTAGCAGCAAACAAGTCTTAATACTGTAATTTAGAAGTGCTTAGATCAAAGTTATTATCTCGCGACCAAAAGTTCAGCATATACAAAACCTTGCTCCCCCTGTGCTTACCTATGGTTGTGAACTATGGACGCTAAAAACTACTGACATTACGAAAGAAAAATTTTACGAAAAATTTATGGACCAATAAGACTGCAGGACGGTACTTAGCGAATAAGATATAATCATGAGCTGGAATTTTAGCAAAACACGAACTGTGATAAGATTTATAAAATATCAGAGGATAAGATGGCTTGGACACGTGTTTAGAATGCCCAAGGAGAGAACAACTCGAAAGGCAATTGAATTACGCCTTGTTGGAGGCCAAAGAAGAGGACGCCCCAGAAAGAGATGGCTCGAAGACGTTGAAGATGACTTTGCAAAGCTGAACGTTCGGCTGTGGAAGGAAGTAGCCTTTGACAGAGACGGGTGACGAATGGTTGTGAATGAAGCAATCGTTCACCAAGGACTCTGATGCTAAGAAGAAGAATTAGTTAAGATTATGGTTAAAAAACTCAATTTTAAATGGTTTACACTTCTTACAAAATGAAGTTAATTCTAATAAACCATAAATTTTCCATTTCGTATACCCGACTTAACCCTTTGGGGACGGAGCCGTGCGAGCGTCGCTGAGGACGAGAGATATTGGAGAGCGCAGTAAAGAAAATACCTAAATACGTTGATAGTTATAAAAACTAAGGCTTTTTTAACACAAGAAATAGTTTTAAAAAAATCAAAAAATAATTATAAACAAACTATCACTGCTAATGTTGAAATACCTGAGTGGATTCTTTATTGCAGGGATTTCACTTCCACTTGACGTAGTAATGCCGTCACCTTCCGTCTTATCAGATTCAAAGTAATATTCGTCAGAACTGTCACTGTCGTATCATCTCTAGATCGCTTAGCCATCGTGCGTAGGATAAAATATATAAAAAGCCTGCTGGTTCTTCTGGCCGTGACACTGAGAGGCTGAATCGAAGAACTAAAATTCGTACTAACTCTACCGTCGTCTCACAACGTAAGTTTACATTATAAGGAAGATAAGACTTTATCGCTAATGGCCCCTAGTGTCTTTCAATGAAAGCATGACTCTTTTACTATACCTATGCGTATCTTATCGCTCAGAAAAACAGTCGCAGCGAGCCTTGTAGCTACGAACTATCAGGTCAGTCCATAAGTTCGTGCGTATAATTTCACTTTTGTTTCATCACGTGGAACAGTTCACAGGCATCTTGTTCAGTTGGGAAAGGTTTCAAAGCTGGGAAAATGGGTTCCGCATAGTCTTTCCGTCGCCAACCGTCCGCAGAGAGTGAATGTGTGTTCTCAGCTGCTGCAAAGGCTTGAAAATTAAAGTATTTTAAACCGTATCGTTACTGGTGATGAAAAATGGGTCCTTTACAATAATCCTGTTCGCAAACGCCAATGGTTAGATAAAGATAAAACACCAGAACCGACCCCTAGAGATGGCCTTCACCCCAAGAAGATTCTCCTGTCTATTTGGTGGGATATGGCCGGTATTGTTTATTATGAACTTCTACAACCAAACCAGACGATAACTGATTATTACCTTTTCCGTGGACTTCAATCCCATATGAGTCACAAGAACTGCTCCTCAAAAGAAGCTATAAAAAAGGATATCGAAGCGTATTTCGGCTCCAAGGACGAAACATTTTTTGAGCAGGGAATTAAAAATTTGCCTAAAGGTTGGGAAGTTGTAAATAATGAAGGAAATTATATTATTGATTAATAAATGCTTTAAACATATTTTTTATTAATTTAAAAACCACTTTTAAAAAACGCACGAACTTATGGACTGATCTGATACTTTAGACGGCTATATGCCGACACGCGTCCGAAACGGTAAAACGACTTTCACATTTTGCATGGCTGATTTGACTAACGGATTTTAAAATCTTTATTGCAAAACCAAACAGCATTCAAAACGTTCAGTAGTCAGGCTGCACTCTGCATATGAATTTACGCCAACACACTTAATTATTCGCACGTGGCTAGCAATATGCGTTGTTGTTGTTGTGTTTGTTGGAGCGCATAGCATGCCGTAAGGCAGGGAAAATGCAAAAAATGAGCCACAAAGAAAAATAGTGGTGGAGGGAAAAATTGAAAGTTAAAATTAAAACAAAAACGAGAATACAAAAAAAAAAAAAAAAAAATTAAGAGAAAAAGCAAAACGTGCGGTGGGAAACAGGAAAACTGCTTGCAGTGAGTCAAGGTTGTTGCATATTGTAAAATATTTCTCTCTCTCGCTCCGTCCATTGCATTTTACTCTATATTTTTGTGCACGTGTTTGTAACACGCTGAGATTGAAATGGTTCAAAAACTAGCATTGTTGCTATTGTAACGTTCACCATTATTGTGGCAGGTAAGCTGGCATATTTGATCTTACTTTGGGGTAAATATTTTCAGTTTTCATACTTTTTGCATATATTCAGCTTATTTTCAAGCACAAATTTATTTACATAAATTCACACCACCTAATTTGCATTCAAAGCAGGGAATATTGTTGAGATTTTAGTACGACTATTATTTTTCAAGTGTGGAGAGGGCAGTGAAAATATGCAAATTTGCGTTGAATTGATAAAATATTACATGTGGCATTGTCTCTGTTACTTTGATTCATTGCTGAAAGGGATTTAATGTTAAGCTGTGAAAAGTTTCAAAATTACTTTTTATTAACCAATATTTACCGTTTACATATTAAGTATTCGGCCTGCGCCGATTTTTTTTTTTTTGGTTTTCAAAATGTAAGTTTTAACAGCCTGAAGGGATTTCAAGTTTACTTCTCACCAGATCCAGCTATTTTTCATACGAAAAGAAGCTGTAAAACATTTTTAAATCGAGTATAGAAAAATAAATTATTAGAGTGAAAATTTATTAATATATTTGGAGGGAAATAATAATATATTTTGCGGTATTTCCGATAAATTCATGGGATGGAATATGACAGTTGCACGCTTATATATATATATATAATATTAGGCCGGGTCGATTTGTGTGGAGGCAAAAAAATCGCTCATTGCTCTGTGAAAATCATATTCTAGGGATCAAAATAAGAAACTTTGCCGAAGGAACCATACCTCTAGCTAGCTCATCTGCCATCTCATTACCCTTTATGTTTCTATGGCCGGGAACCCATATCAGAGTAATTTGAAGCCTGTGACCAAGTAGCTCTAGTTCCTTTCTGCACTGTAAAACTAACTTGGATGAAATGGAATTGAAATCTAAGGCCTTAATAGCTGCTTAACTGTCTGAAAAGATAGCTACTCTTACACCAATTTCTATGTAGTATTTTGGTGATTTACATGCTTCTCTGATTCCTAGTAGTTTTGCCTGGAACACGCTGGCATAGTCAGGAGGTTGGGTGTATTTGGATATGTTGAGCGGATCCAACACGACAGTTTATCTTAGAACCATCGGTGTAGATTTCAATGTCGAATGTACTATACCAATCACTTTTCCTTTCCTCCATTCGGCTCTCGGTGGGAAACGTACCGTAGAGGAAAAGAAAGTTTGAAGTTAAGGTCCGAGACTGTGTAATCTGATTTGTTTTTGAACAGTGAGGGTCCCTGTAGGAGGATCTTGCTGTGACCGTACGATCTTGTTATCCAGCTTCATATGTCTCTAAGTCTCACCGCGCTGCAAGTAGCGATTGTTTTTATTATATATGTAAGTCAGTAGAACTGGTGCTAAGCGCTCCTGTGGTTAAGATTCACGCAGTTCTTTGTTTTGGTTGTATTTTTTTTTCTATTGCGGACCACCAGACTAGTCCCGCATATGTCAGCATAGTTTTGGTTGGAGACTCCATTTTTTACCCAACATTCTCCTACACGTGTAAAGAGCTATATTCGCTTTCTTTTCCCTGTACTCTACGTTGGACCTACAGCTGAGTTTGGGATCTAAGATGACACCTAAGTATTGTGACTGGTGGGTTACCATAACACTAATGCCATTTAATTTTGGGAGATTAAAGTTTGGTATATTGGTTCCCTTAGTGAATAGCATCAGTTCCGTTTTGTTATTGGTAAGTTTGACAGCCGGTGTAACCTAACAATTGGAAAAACTCTAACTTCTTCCTCGTCACCCCGGCCATAATATGCATTGGGTAGCAAATTTCCTGCAGCTTTCATATCATTAAAACGATTTTAGTGTATCCAAGAACAAATTGTTCATTAGCCAACTACTTGCTTTAGCACATCTGGCAAATATATGCATTATTTAAATATGTATACACCTATAAATATATACGTAAACATGTGTATACAGACGTAATCGCTACAATCCCCTTCACAAAAGCGGAAGCAAGGAACTAAACGAGCGCTAAGTTCACGTTAATTGGAAGTACTTATACTTACACTTATACAGTTAATTAAGTTAGGTAAGCACTAGAATACGAGAAATAAAGTGGCTGCGTTTGGTGCGATAATCTGACAGGAAATATGGCGTAGGTAAGTATCTCGAGACGTGTGCTAAGCCCAGCATAAGTTGCAATGCCATTCAACAAAAAAACAAAAAAATATTTGTAATAATTATTATTGTATTGTTTGTTTTTTGAAGTGCTTTGCGATGCACCAATTTTTTCTTTTGTTAGTTTGGTGCACCGAGGAGCAGAATGGATGGGGCGCCTTGATACTTACGAGCACAGCTGTTAGTGAAGTAAAGTATGGCCACACAATTGCAGATTTTTCCTGAATTTTTTCGCTTACTATCTATGATCTTTGTGATAAAATTTAGTGTTGTAAAAGCTTGTCACTTACGAAGAAGTAATAAATAACTTGAACGTAGCGATTTCAAAGATACGTGCAAAGTTACATACATCACACACACTGATATATTCAAGCTAGGCAGTAAGAAACCTATTGCTAACCAGACGCATTTGTGCACAACAACCAAATTACGATTTTCCAACTCCACTGTCAAATCTGTGCTGCTCTACGGCTGTCGTTGGCGTCCAAAGAAGCAACGGACAAACTGCCTGCGTATAATATTGCGAATCTGGTGGCCGGAAAATTGGATCTTCGACAAAAAACTTATAAAGCGGAGTAAGCAAAAACCGAACTTTATTGAAACCAGAGAAAGAATGTGGAGATAGCTGGAACACATACTTCGGGAACCCGAATATTCTGTTAGTAGGAAGGCAGTAGAGTGCAATTCTCAACGCGCACGCGGATGAGGAAGACCCGCAGGTTCTTGGCGTAGATCTATTCAATCTGATTTCGACAGTTGACAGTGTTTTGACATAGAACCAGCTGAAGACTTTAGCGAGAAATTTAAAATAACGAAAATCATTTATTATAGCACAATGCGAACTCGATACGACGTTGAAACAATAAATAATAATAATGTGGAACCCTGCACTATTCATTTTAAGTAAAAGTCTTCTATTTCGAATGCCGTTAAGCTTGCTCCAATGCCTGTTCTTTTTCGTTGAAATAACGCGTTTAAAAATTTTTAAATTTCTGAATATTCCAAATTGAACCAAGCGTCATGCATACAGCACACAATCGATCAGTAATTTACATATTAGAAGAGAAAACAGATTTTGAGGCAAATGCGACACTGGAGTAAGGTTAATAAAATTTGTAAAATTCCAATTACTCAAATTACGCAAATGTTCAACCATCAATAAGTATGAAAAGTAGTCCCAAAGAGTTGGAGTTCATTATACAGACCGCTTCCAATTTTTGTTGAAAAACTTTGACTGCCCTTGAAATTCAACTACCGAAGTTCTACCCCCAGCCCTTGCTCTTTCAATATATGCGTGAAATGTTGGCGCTAGGCATGAGTGGGGGATGTTTCGAAAATTTAGGAAGAAGTAATAAATAGATAAACCGTAAATTACATTAATTTGTTATGATCTATTTTACTCGCCCCGCTACTAGTTGATAATCTTCTTGACAGCACAAATAATTTCAACACCATCGGTGTTCAGCTGCCTGTGAAATTTTCACCACTCTGGCAATTAGGTTTCGTATTTTATTGCCTCTAAGTTTTTTGATTATTAAATTTTCGCAACCTTTTACTAACACCCAGCATTTCAAAATGGCTTGGTATTAAATTATTGAAACAATAGACGGTAGTCAACGCCTACGGAATTATGTGTGCCCTTTAGCCGTAAGCGCTTAATGGGGGTGGCATAAAAGCAAAAAATTTCACTGCTTTGAAGATTGCAAAGTGTGCGTGATAATTCAATTTGAGTGTATACAACGAGACTGCCACCGTAGTCATCGTTGTGGCTGTTCGTGATAAATTCGATGTGTAGTCTACTTTAGGGCGCTTCGGGACGCAAGACACATACGTCGGCATGCATTCAATGTTACTGTATATATGTACACATTCTTCTACCAGCCAAAAGTTTAGAAGTCTTCTAATAATTTAAAGTGAGCTAAAGTGATTGCCACAATAGCATGAATAACTAGAAAAAATAAAAAATCACTTACACTAACAAAGTCTGTAGAAAATAATTTTCATGCTTCAAATTAAATTGATTAAATGTTCATTAAATTACAATTAAGTTATAGTGTTCGGGGGAAAATAAAAAGTAATTGTTTTGTATGATATATAGTAGACGTGATTTAAGAGCATACAGGGTGGTCCAAACACCAAAAAAGTAAATAAAGTCAGCAAGATTCAAATTAAAAATAAAATAAATAATTGGCGCGTACACTTCTGTTAGGTGTTTGGCCGAGCTCCTCCTCCTATTTGTGGTGTGCGTGTTGATGTTGTTCCACAAATGGAGGGACCTACAGTTTCAAGCCGACTCCGAACGGCAGATATTTTTATGAGGAGCTTTTTCATGGCAGAAATACACTCGGAGGTTTGCCATTGCCTGCCGAGGGGCGACCGCTATTAGAAAAATGTTTTTATTAATTTTGCTTTCACCGAGATTCGAACCAACGACCTCTCTGTGAATTCCGAATGGTAATCACGCACCTACCCATTCGGCTACGGCGGCCGCCGTATCAAATTATTTTAGTTTATTTATGGCTCTATTATACAGAGTCCGACTCTCGAAGTGTAACCCATTAAAAAGGCAATATATTTAGTTTGAAAACTTACTTTTATTAAAATCAAAGAAAAAAATGTGTGAAAATAATACAAAATTAAGAATCAATGAACTTTTGCTGACCACCTTTTGCCTTGACTATGGCCTTGTGGCGGTCCAAAAACGAATCGCAATCTGCGGTATTTTGGAACACTCGCGGACAATGGCTTTTTTTAAGCGCCTCGAGACTGGTGAGTATTTTAGTTCGGACCTTGCTCTCCCAAATGGCCCAAAGAGAATAATCCATCTGATTCACGTCTCCTGAATCTGAGAGCCATTGTGTGGACGCCATGAAGTTCGCAAAGTTGTTTTTTAGCCATTCTTGGTTCACTCGAGCTTTGTGAGACGGTGCCGAGTTCTGTTGAAACGTCCATGGTCTGCCACCGAAATGTTCGTCTGCTGGCTATAACGCAACCTCCAGAATTCTTTCCCGATAATATTTCGGATCTACCTTGACGCCAGGCTCGATGGGAGCAATTGGAGAGCGCCCATTTGCGGTTACAGTGGCCCAAACAATAACCTGTGACGGGTGCTGCCTCCTGGTGGCCAATCGATGACTCAAATTCTCGTATGAACGGTCGGTCAAATAAACCCTATCGTTTTGGGAGTTTGCGAACTGCTCAATTTGAAAAATTGTCCGGTCAGAAAATACAATGTTCAGAAATTTACCGCTTTTGGCCAAGCAAAGCAACTCCTTAGCTCTCTCAAATCTGACTTGTTGCTGCTTTGGTGTGAGATGAAGCGCCTTTTGGTTATTGTAAGGTTTGACTTTGATATCAGTTTTCAGTGTGCGGTGAATGCTACCGTGAAATATTTTCAGCTCTTTCGCCTTTTGATTGGCACTTCGTTGCTCAAGTCGCTTCTTGACTTTCTGAACCATTTCACGTGCCGTTGCAGTCTTTTGATGACCACCTCCATGACGTTTCGCGACGGTACCAGTATCATTGTAACAAGTAATGGTGCGATAAACAAAAACTTTATTTACTTTAAGAGGCTCGAGCTCACGAACAATCGCTGGTTATGATTTTCCAGCCAAATATAATGCAATCAATTTTTTCGCGTTTACACTCGGTAAAATGCTTCTGCGAGCTTGTAAACAATACTCATCATTCATTGACTGTCATTTAGCCAACAGACAGCTGCGCGAGCGGTCTGAGGTTGGTTACACTTCGAGTACCGGAGCCTGTGGCTGTCCTTTGACGCTTCTAGATAATTTAGAGCCCCATTGGGATACCTCCAGAACTATCCTCTCCTTTCTTACTTGAATTTCTCTGAACCATTATGTGGCCTTTTGAAAGCTGGCTATAAGCAATCTTATATCCGCAATGTTGTCCAGAAAAGCGAGTCCGAGCAATCTCAAAAGTCTTCTACACAAAGCCATGCACTTGCATAGAAGGTGTTAGACTGTCTCTTCTTCTTCTATGTCCTGGCAGCTTCTACAGTATTAATTTGATGGTGCCCTTAATCTACTGGCATGTTTTCCTATAAGACTGTGCCCAGATAGGACACCTAATGCGATTCTTAGATATTTTGTTCATCCATATTTTTCACGAAATTTCATATGGCTATCTCGTCTGACTTTTAAGGAGGGCATTGTAATAGCTCATTTCTTAATACCATTCTAATCTGAGCCCCTTCTTGTCAATTTGGGGTTCGATGCAAAGCATTTATGCCAGAGTTTTTCACATCGCCGGAGTGGTCTTTGGGTTTTGAAAATATATTAGCTAAAAATCACACGACTCCAAGTCAAGTTCGTAAACGTCCTGATAGTCAGAAATCATCTCTTCACAAAATCTAATGCGCTAATCTTTTCTTTGCTCATTATTTCATTTCGTGTGTTTTTCGTAACATGATTTTAGTATTGTTCTAGTGGTTTTGATAAAAAAAGAGGTTGTCTGTAAAGTCGGTTTACTGACGATAGCTTAACGTGATAACGTCATAAGAAAATACTGATTGAATGGTTGCATTTTCAAAAGAAAATTTTAATTTTATTTGTTTGATAGATATTTTGTATGGATATAGAGAATGAGTTAACATTAACATAACATAATATACTTTAACATAACATAACATAACATAACATAACATAACACAACATAACATAACATAACATAACATAACATAACATAACATAATATAACAAAACATAACATAACATAACATAACGTAACATAACATAACATAACATAACATAACATAACATAACATAACATCACATAACATAACATAACATAACATAACATAACATAACATAACATAACATAACATAACATAACATAACATAACATAACATAACATAACATAACATAACATAACATAACATAACATAACATAACATAACATAACATAACATAACATAACATAACATAACATAACATAACATAACATAACATAACATAACTTAACATAACATAACATAACATAACATAACATAACATAACATAACATAACATAACATAACATAACATAACATAACATAGCATAACACAGCATAACATAACATAACATAACATAACATAACATAACATACCATAACATAACATAACATAACATTACATTACATAACATAACATAACATAACATAACATAACAAATTACCCCGTATTAAAGCACTTATCAACAGCTTTCATTTGATACCCATATTGTACATACACAACCAAAGGTTACCCGGGTCCACGTTTTGACCTATATCTCGAGACCCCAGTCACGGAGCGGCATGAAAAATACTCTGTACTAAAGCATTCACCAACAGCTTTCATTTGATACCCATATTGTACATACACGTCCGAAGGTTACCCGGGTCCACGTTTTCACCTATATCTTGAGACCCTATCTACCAATAGGTATTCAAACTATACGGAAATCATCTTCAATACCTACTTAACAATGTGTGTCAGTTTGGTTTAATTCGGTTCAAAGACACGGCGGGTCCACGTTTTGGCATATATTTCGAGACCCTAGTCATCAATAGGTATGAAAATTACCCCGTATTAAAACACTTATCAACAGCTCTCATTTGATATCCATATTGTACAAACACATTCTAGGGTCCACGTTTTGGTCTCTATCTCGAGACCCTAGTCACGGAACGGATGGAAATACTCTGAACTAAAGCATTCACCAACAGCTTCCATTTCATACCCATATTGTACATACACATCCGAAGGTTACCCGGGTCCACGTTTTTACCTATATCTCGAGACCCTATCCACCAATAGGTATTCAAACTATACGGAAATCATCTTCAATACCTACTTAACAATGTGTGTAAGTTTGGTTTAATTCGGTTCAAAGACACGGCGGGTCCACGTTTTGGCATATATTTCGAGACCCTAGTCATCAATAGGTATGAAAACTACCCCGTATTAAAGCACTTATCAACAGCTTTCATTTGATACCCATATTGTACATACACAACCAAAGGTTACCCGGGTCCACGTTTTGACCTATATCTCGAGACCCCAGTCACGGAGCGGCATGAAAAATACTCTGTACTAAAGCATTCACCAACAGCTTCAATTTGATATCCATATTGTACAAACACATTCTAGGGTCCACGTTTTGGTCTCTATCTCGAGACCCTAGTCACGGAGCAGCATGAAAAATACTCTGGACTAAAGCATTCACCAACAGCTTCCATTTGATACCCATATTGTACATACACATCCGAAGGTTACCCGGGTCCACGTTTTGACCTATATCTCGAGCCCTATTTCCAAAATAAAATATAATCCATGTTACTCGTGGATGATGTAGCTTTCGAATG
The DNA here is from genome assembly GCA_037575425.1 of Anastrepha fraterculus. Lineage (NCBI taxonomy): Eukaryota > Metazoa > Arthropoda > Insecta > Diptera > Tephritidae > Anastrepha > Anastrepha fraterculus. Next base: position 23,988 of record JAYXIM010040893.1, read on the forward strand.
GTGAAAGAATTTTTAAAATCGGTCCAGTAGTTTTGAGCCTATTCATTACAAACAAACAAAGTTTTCCTCTTTATAATATTAGTATAGACAACATATCTTATAAGGTATATGGTAAATATTACCATACATTTTTTCCTTCATATATAATAAAAAAATTAATAATTATAACATTAAAACAACAGGTATTATTAACAAACTTGGTTTTATTTTAAATTCTTCAAGTGAATCAAATTAATAATAATCAATAAGAAGGCATATGCAAATACAAATACGTGAATTTATATATGTACATTTGCGCATATAAGTACATACATACATATATACGCTCACTTAAGTAGGAGAGAGCAAGATATCGAACGTTGCCGTTCGTTTGCTTTGTTTGCTTTGTCGTTCGTTCCGCCCTTTCGCTTGCAGTTCATTCAATGCAATGAGCAAGGTAACGGCAATGAGCAAGGTAACACTAATATGAGCAAGGTAACACTAATGAGCAAGGTAACACTAATATGAGCAAGGTAACGGCAATGAGCAAGGTAACACTAATATGAGCAAGGTAACACTAATGAGCAAGGTAACTACATATGAACAGTAATGAGCAAGGTAACGACACATTTTTTCGTGCGTGCAGCCTGTTAAATCGAATTATAAGACGTTATCACGTCAAAAAAATGTATTTTTAAAGTAAATACTAATATTACTGTTTAACCGCTTCCTCCTCCTCATATTTGTGGTGTGCGTATTGAAGTTTTCCACAAATATGGGGCTAGAGTTTTGCGTTGCCCTAGAACAGCAGATGTTTTTCTATGAGAAACTTTGTCATGGCAGAGGTTTGCGATTATCTGCCGGAAAGCAACCGCTATTAAAAAAACTTTTTCTATCAACAATTATTTCGTGCCCAGGATTCCGAGTGACAGTTACGCAATAACTTATTCGGCCTAGGCGGCCGCCTTATGGTAATGAAACAGTCGATGATGAAACCCGCTCAAAGCTGTACTCTGAACAACCGACCAGATTGAAGCAGGCAACCGATCAAAATGGTGATGGATCGTTCATATATTTAACAATGCATCAGAAGCTCTGAGAGCATGGATGAGAGGTTTCGGTGCACCACTATAAACAAGATGAAGGGTCAGAGTAGGTGGCCGAAAAATGTGTGCTGCTTATGGGCTCTATATCGAATGTATTGGCAAAGCAGTGACACCGACAACCTCAATATAGCAATATGGCTGTTCTGATAGGCTAATTGTCGAAAATGTTCATAATGTCATGAAAATCGTCTAATCAGTAAGCCATTTGGAGACTTATTCCATAGAAGAGAAAACACAAATTTTTCAGGAAACAATCTGTAAATATTTGCATCATGCTTATTTCAGAAAAGTCTAAATTAACACAGTTCTTTGCTGAAATTTAGCGAAGTCAAAATCAAGCCCTGAGAGCTTGGATGAAAGATTCAAACGCTTTTTCCATATGACACAGACCTAGCACCAAGCAATTGTCGATTGTGAGTCCGAGACCCACAGGGTAGAATATTAATATTAAAATATGAACGAAAACCTCATAACTGACTTTAAAAGAGATAGTAGCCAATCCAATGAGGAATATGAAAAATCCAAAATCTAAACTAAGCCGGATATCCATTCTTACATTCATCTTAAAAAATGCCACTAATAATAGACTTCGTGTATTTAGGAACCAGCATTAACACCTATAACAATGTCAGCCTTGAAATCCAACGTAGAGTCTCTCTTGCCAACAAGAGCTACTTTGGACTAAATAGGCAATTGAGTAGTAAAGTCCTCTCTCGACGACCGAAAATAACACTCTCGTTGGGTTTGAGAGATTTGTCAACTGTTTCTATTAAATGTTTAACGGAAATTGTGTTTGAGCTGGATGCTTCATTCTTGTGTATGTACAGGGTGGCGCACATCAATCAGCCTTGCGGAAGATATTATATTATAATTTTTGGAAAGGGTGGGATGGTCGGTGATATTTGTTTAGCGTGGATATCGACGTCGATGTTTAAGTCGTGTCGTGCCAACAGGGCAAATATTCCAGCGCTTAGCTGCTCAACTCGAACGGACTAGAACCATTCGAGATCTTGCAGGGGGTGGTTGCCACCGAAATGGCCGTTCGGCGGAGAATATCGTGGCTGTGGCCGCCGATGTCGCTAAAAACGAGGAATTATCAACCATACGTCGGCCCACGCAATTGGGCATCACCAGAGGGAACAAACAATGAATTTTAGTAAACGACTTATATATATATTTCCAGTTAGCTGTGAATTACTGTCAAGTCATTCTCAATCTCTGCAACAAGGAAGATGATTTTGAGTCGAAAATCATCACGACCGACGAGGGGCATTTCCACTTAAGCGCTTAAGTCAATAAGCAAAATCTTCATCTTTGGGGCGCTGAAAATCCGCATGTGATGTACGAGTAGCCATTGCATCCACTCAAAGCCAATGTGTGGTGCAGCATTCACGTGGGAGGAGCAACTGGGCCGTCTTTTTTGAGGATTTCGTCGGCAATTGGATCACTGTCGAATGCTACAGGGTCGTGGTGAATGACTTCTAACTGCTATATTAGAATTTAACGAGCGGGGCTAGGTAGCATGTGGTTTCAACAAACCAGTGCAACCCAACACAAGCCACAATGGATATTGTGGAGAAAGAGTAATCTAGTTTTGATCGCGTAATCCCCTCTTTTGGCAATTTGGCATGGCCAGCAAGATCGCCTGATTTAACCATTTGAGATTTCTTTTCTTGGGGCTACTTGAAGCCGCGGGTTTATGTCAATAAGCCTCAGACAATCATAGCTGTTAAGGAGAGTGGAACACTGGACAGAAATGCGAACAGTTATCATTGCATATCTTGCGTAAAGCCATGGAAAATACAGATCAACACTGGCAGTAGCCACCTGACGAATGTCATATTTTTCTTTAACAAAAATTTATCAGAAAAAATTAGAAAAAAAAAATTATGTAAGTAAAATTCTCTTCACACTCAGTAGCGAATTCCGAGAAATAACATGCAACGAAACTTTTTGGTTGTCAGTGGCCAGCCCAAGTTTTCGATATCAAACGTATAAAAGCCTTTTAAATATAAAAATAAACGTTTACTCAATTTAAATTTATAATATACATCAATTTTCCGTTGAAATACCTTCATTTAATTATTTCACTCTTGAATGCAAAAGTTATGGAAACAATTAAATTTACGGACCACTCATTCTCAATTCCTCTTTAATGTAATTGCCAAAAAGCATCTACCACTCGCATCTCTCTTATCTCTACAGAAAATATTCAAATAAAATACTAAAAATATGGCACATTTAGCGTAAAATACTTTACTTACCTTAAGATCCTTGGCATAGTATAATTTATTTTGTTTCAGGCGGAAATAGCGGCGACGCCAACGCTGGAATGACCACGTCTGCTTCATTAGAAAACCTTCTTTAATGGTGGCCTAAAAGAAAGCGAACAAACAAGCAGCAAAATTACAGTTATTGAAAATGTGTTAATTTAAATTTACACACATACACACAAGCGCAAACATAAAGTCAAAGACGTCAGAAATTTTAATTGCTCCAGAAAATTATAAACTTTTTAATTGCGAGCGAAAGTAATGCAATGCAATATTTAATATTTCCAATGTCAACAACTTCCTATTGTGTTCAGTTCAATTAAGTTAGGGAGGCAAAAGTTGTTGTAAAAAGCACAAAACTCGAAGGCAAATAAAGGCGGCCATTTAGCAGTAGGGACATATGCTTGATAACCGGTTGTAGGAAAGTCAGTTAGCTGCCCAGGCTTGTGGAAAGAGAAATCAAATAAAAGGGCATCAGCTGTGTGGAAAGAAAAGTCAATAAACCAATAAGCTAGTAAACAAATGATGGAGGAAAGCAAACGGGGAAATGGAAAACAAAATAGAGGAATGTGGCGCAAGCAGTAAAGGTATCCACATACACACACACACACTCAGGCAACATATCACTACTCGTGGAAGTAATAAATACAATTAATTTTTTACTTTGCACACAACAAAGATTGAAATCTTGTGCGCTGCGGTTAGAGCTAAGCGGGAAATCATTGCGAAAACGTGGCACATTTTTAAGTAAAGAAAAGCTATTAACTTCCTAAGCTTAAAACCCCAAAATAGGGATATAACTTTGCTTCCGATAGAACGTCGCGTTGAGCCCCAAGTCGAAATAGGCAGATACAAAGTATTTGCAGTAAGTTGTGAGAGATTGCATGTCAAGTGATCCAAGTAAATTGGGCCTTGCTGTAAATTTTTTTTGGAAATTGGTTTAATTGTAGGCTTGAGAATAATAAAAAGTAAATTGAAAAACATTGGTAGTAAAATTAATAATTTTTAAAAGTGTTCGGTTCTTTTTACATTATTTTTTTTTTTAATTTTTTAAGATAAAATATATTTTCAAAACTTTTTCATTAGAAAAAAGAAATGTTATACAAAAGAATTTGGAAAAAAATTTTCAAAAACGCCAGATTTTTTCTAATTTTTCCCTTTCAGGTCAAAATATTGCTCGAGCGAAGCGCTAGTATACATACTCGTACATCTCTTTGCAAATCCATCGTGGCATCGCTAGGCAGATTAGTAAACAGATACACGGAATATTTTATTTGAATATACTAAAGTCGAAAATTAATCGGAGGGAGGATAGTTCCATGGGAGGGAGGATGGTTTCATGTGTAGAAGTCCACGAAAGTGTGGAAAGTTGCTGATCGTCATTCACTTGGGAGTGGTCAGGACGATTCTTCTGCATATGGTTCAAGCAGCTCACAACGTCCGGGAACAGCCCACGTATCCTCTCCGTAGCTTCCGAATACCTGTTCGGGAGTGCGCTAACGTGAAAAGGCGAAGCATTCCAAGATAGTTGGTTGTGCGCTGGGTTTGGAACCCGCCACTTAAAAAGCCCCCCCAAAATGGGCATTTCTACCTCAGACATTGCTCCATCCGTCTATCATTAGTAATCTCACTCTTATGAAGCAGACGAGACATATCATCGATTCAAGGATCGCCTAAAAAGGTGAAGGATTCTGCTGGTACGAAATTCATGCGCCACTCGAAAGATGGAAAATTGTAAGTTTAGGCAAAAATAGAAGAAACGAAGTTATGTACCAAAAATTTTTTTAAGTCACCAGCCGTGTACTCCTACTTTGATAAATTGAAATTTCTTTTTAGCAAAAATCATTAAAAAACTACTTTCTTCGAATTTCCAACAGATGTTGGTGTAAAATGGTGGGGAAATTTTGCCGGTTTTTTTTAAGATCTATGCTCCAAAATGGAGCATATTTCGGTTGCTATGAACTTTCAGAGGTTCAAGTAAAATGTTCAATGTTTTATACTTAAATTTCGTATTGATTTTATTTGGCTTTTTTCAAGTCAGTTGTGCACTTTTTTGAATTACACAGTTTAACGCACTTCTCTTTTCTTCTAGTTTTCACTTTTAATGCATAAATTCTTATCCTAGGCATCGAGAAGCACCAAATTATCTCATCTTAGATTTTAAATTTTGTCCGACTCCGAAAGGCAAATAATTTGCTTATGTCATGCATAAATACTCTTGCAATTGCCTGCCGAGGAGCGACCGCTATTAGAAGAAACGTTTTCTACCATTTGGTGTTTGATGCCCGGAAGACGAACCTGCACACTTCCGAACAAAGTAAATTCTATTACTTCACTTTTTTATTGAAGGACTCGAATTTCAAAAAACATTGTTATAAAAAAGAAATATATTTTTCTATACCATTAAGATTCTTTTTACATTTGAGACCCATATGTGTAATACACATATTGCAATTTTAAAAGCATTCGAGTGATTTTTTAATGCTGAGTTGTAACTGAAATTTTGAGGTGCCTTAAAAAAATCCCGTTATCAAGAAAGCAGACCACTAAAAAGAATTGTTTAATTGCTTGGGAAATGGCACACTTTCAGAGAAACCAGTAATTTAATGTATAGTACTCATCCTACAGTTAAATAGATTATTGGAAGATACCAAAGTAATTTTTCAATTGCAAATAAAAACCTCTTAAGCCAAAGGAAAAAATTTATTGATCGCAAAAAAGGAATGATTTAAAAAAAGTTGCGAAAAATCCCAGCATATCAGGTGTAGAACTTATTAAGCTCTTTAGGGAAAATTTTATTGAAGTGGTTTGTGATGAAGCAGAAGAAACGTAAATTCCACGAGCGGATTGCGAAGCAAGCCCTTAATTAGTCTGGAGAACCAGAGCGCCCACATGAAATTAGTTTAATTTGGAAGAACCACTCGAAAACTGCTCAACAAATCACAAACACAAACATTTATGTTTATAGGTCCAACTCAAAGAGTATCGCGTTTTAAGTACCCTGAATGTTTACTTAGCGATACTTGCATAAATGACCAAGAAATTTGTTGTAGGATCGAAGGAGCGAGCGAAGCCTTTTTCAATTACAGAAAAGTTCTTTACAATAGAAACTTGAATATAAAATAGCGTCTACGATAGTTTAAATGTTATGTTTGGTCTGTTCTGTTGTACGATGTAGAGGCATGGGCACTAAAGGTGATAAGTATAAACAAATTATAGGTGTTTGAGATGTGGTGCTATCGGCGAATGATAAAAATCTCGAGGACTGACAAAGTCAGTAGCAAAGAAGTTTTAACCAAACTTCGAAAGGATAAAAATCTGTTACTAACGTCAAAGCGCCACAAAATTGCAAATTTCGGTCATATTATATGAGTTATTGCAATTTATTGTGCAAGACGAAATCAAAAGAAAACGAGGACTTAGAATAAAGTAGATGTCTTGGCTACGAAACATCCGAGATGAGACACAAGTAAGGACCGCTCGGCAGTTGGTTGGAGCAGCACGGAGGAGATAACCATAATGTAATACTAAATATTTTATAGTTTTGTTAAAATTAAAAAAAAAAAAAAATAAATCTTTTGTCATCCTACAATAAATGATGAAATGAAATGAATTTATTGCTAGGATCGCTTACATTCCGAGTTAAAATATTGCAAATAAAGAAAAAAAACAACTCGAAGCCCTCCTCCATGGTTGCCAAGAGTACTGCAAACACCTACCCAAACGCCAGATCTCAATATTTTGGAGATAGGTTCCACAAAGAAGTAATAATGGAATCCATATTACACAAGTATTTATTGGTTTTTATTACAAAACAAATTTAAATTAGTGTACACTGAAAATTTAATCCAAAAGTACAAGACATGTATTTAACTTTAAATTAGGAAACAAAGTTTGCAACTCAACTCATCGGTATTTGATAACAATGACTGGACTAAAAATGCTATCATCAGTACAGGGTCCGGCACTCGAAGTGTAACCACTGAGCTCGAGCACCTTAAAGTAAATACAATTTTTGTTTATCGCACCATTACTCGTTACAATGATACTGGCAGCATCGCGAAATCTTATGGAGGTGATCATCAAAAGACTGCAACGTCACGTGAAATAGTTCAAAAAGTGAAGAAGCGACATGAGCGAAATCCCCGATGAAGTGTCAATCAAATGGCGAAAGAACTGAAAATATCTGACCGTAGCAACCACCGCATACTCAAAAATGATCTCAAAGTCAAGTCTTACAAGATCCAAAAGGCGCTTCATCTCACACCAAAGCAGCAACATCTCAGACTTAAGAGAGCTAAGAAGTTGCTTCGCTAGGCCAAAAGCCGTTAATTTCTGAACATTGTATTTTCTGACCAGAAAATTTTTGAAATTGAGCAATTCGCAAACTCCCAAAACGGCAGGGTTTATTTGATCGACCGTTCATACGAGAATTTGAGTCATCGATTGGCCACCAGGAAAGCCAAGCGGCAGCATCCGTCACAGGTAGGTTTGGGCCGCTGTAACCGTAGATGCGCGCTCACTAGTCGTTTTCATCGAGCCTGGCGGTAATATAATATTATCGTGAGGTTGCTTTGTAGTCGTGGACAGACAAAAATTTCGTTGGCAGACCATGGAGGTTTCAACAGGGCTCGACACCATCTCACAAAACTCGAGTGAACCAAGAATGGCTAAAAAACAACGTACCGAACTTCATAACGTCCCCACAATGGCTCTCAAATTAACCAGGTGCGAATCCGATGGATTATTCACTTTGGGCCATTTGGGGGAGCTAGGTCCGAACTAAAAGACTCACCAGTCTCGAGGCGCTGAAGCAAGCCATTCTCCGCGTGTGTGCCAAAATGCCTGTAAGTCACATTCGGGCAGCTTGCGATTCATTTCTGGACCATCTTAAGGACATAGTCAAGGCAAAAGGTAGTCATATTGAGTAAATGTTAATTGATTTTTAATTTTGTATTATTTCCACATATTTCTTATTTTAAATTTACTAAAAGTAGTTTTACAAACTATCATAAATGTATGGCCTTTTTAGTTGATTTCACTTCGAGCGCTGGATCTATATATCTCGGATTTTATTGAAATTATTAACGGTTTCCGTTGGTTTTTTCACTGAATTGACACTTGTCTGTCTAGGTCACAAGTGTCAAATCAGTGAAAACCCCAACAGAAACCGTTCATAATTTCAATAGATCCAGCGCTTGAAGTGTAACCAACTAAAAGGGTATAAAACAGACAAGCAATGGAGCATGTAAAAGTCAAATAAAGATTTCCATCACTCGATTTTTTTATTTAGTAAAAAATTATTTAAAAACAAAATTGAATGATTAATTTAGTGCCATCTGTCACAATACGACTCAAAAATTACGCTGAAATTTTAATGCACAGAAAAAAGCTTACCTAATCTATACTATAAAGGTGAATGACTGTACGTTGTCCGCGCATCACTACGAAACGTCAACACCAAGTGTCGTAAAAATTTTTATACATTCATATTTTCACCCAATGAAGGTTATAGGCATGTTTTTATGATGGAACTCCCTTCCCACAGCCCCCAGGCCGCGCCGACACTCTCATTCGTCACTAATAATCGAATATTTGCTTAAATTTAATCTAAAAAATCTAAGTTTTTCCTATTTTCCACTATTTATACTGCAAATACAAAGTTCAAAAACGGTTTGAGATAGAAAATTAATAAAAATAATTTTGCTTGATATTTTTCTGATTGGTTGTTTTGATTTTATTCAACGAAGCATAGCAACGGATGCCGGGTATTGTAATATTATGGTTATTAATACAAAATTATATTATATATATTTGAAATTATTGTTTGTAATTCTTTTATATACATATCCTAAATCCCTTTATTTAGAAACAAGAACAAAATATGCCTTTAAAAAAATGTATTAGTTTTAAAACGGTGTAAAAAAAATTGGATGTACGCTTTTTCGAAAATAATAATTTACAGTTCCGAAATTCTGCTTTAAAGTTGAAAAGTGTGCATGTTTAAGTGTCTGAGCCTCTGTATAAAGTAATATAAATTTGATTTATCTTGTACCTTCCTCTAAATAGCTAAAGTTCAAACTTTCCCTTTGGGTATCAATTAACTGTTCAATAACATTGACATAGCTTACCTTTGCAGCAGTCCATGTCCCGAACAGGAAAACTACATATGTCGCTAGCTTTGGTCATTTGAGTAAACACAAGCACGCTCAACTCATCGCTCTGTGTGAATAGCGCGGCGACACCATTGATTAAATTGCATTATTGAATAGGACAAATATCGATAACTCGACCGCATGTTTGTTTATAGCCTAGCGGTAAATGAGCGCTTGGATGTGTGTACATATGGGCACAAAGCAATGAAAACAATAAAGATTTTATCTAGAAATAAATGGTTGAGGAAAGCACTAGAAAAGTAAATATTGCGACCGCCATTGGCGAGTGGATTTGTGTGTGACATAAAACTGTAGTCTCTTCATTTGTGGGACAACATTAAAACGCATACCACAATTTCGGACAAACACCTAACAAGAGGTGTATGCGCCAATGATACACAATCATACACACATACTCACATGTGTGTAGGTAAGTATAAAAGTATTTTAATGGCAATTAAATGGTACGCATATAATATTTACGTAGCAGCAACATGCAAGGGTCAAACAATGACATATACAACCGAATCGAATAAAAAATTGTTGATGAAATTTATACCGCACTACGTAGCTGGTGCCCGCGGCTTTGCTTGGATATAAAATGAAATGCATTTAATAAGACATTTGGCAATGAAAATTTTTGAAACGCAAAGGCAAACAATTTCTAATTTTATTTTATTTATTTGTTGATATTTCGAAACCAAATAGAAGCCTATGATCATGAAAACGTAAAATTGTATCCGCAATAATAGAGTTTGTTGTTTTATTTTTAAACGGGCCTTAAGTTGAAATATAATTTTATTTTAAAGTACCTGCAGTGGCTCACAGCGAAAATAATGCAGCAGTCATTTCTCTCTTTTATGTTTGCAATTTTAAATTTATTTATATTTAATTTCGTATATTTACGTATTTTGGTGAGAAAAAAAAATATTCTGGTCAATTATATTTGGCACTAGTGAACTAGACCGCTGGAATACACAAAAAGACAAGCAATGAAGCGTGCAAAGCTCGAAATAAAGGTGTCTATCACGCAAAATCATTTTTCTTTATTTAGTAAAAAAGTTATTCAAGAAAACTATGAATAATTTTGCGCCCCCTCGTGTATATGGCGAACAGTCACTGACAAGATGATGCACACGCTTCTTCTTCCGCTTAGTTGGCGCGATAACCACTTACGCGATTTTGGCCGAGATTAACAAAGTGCACCAGTCGTTTCTTTCTCGTAGTTACCGGCGCCAATTGAACGCACCAAGTGAAGCCAAGTCCTTCTCCGCCTGATCTTTCCAACGCAAAGGAGGCCTTCCTCTTCCTCTGTTACCACCAGCTGGTACCGCACCGGATACTTTCTGAGCCGCAGCATTTGTATCCATTCGGACGACATGATCCAGCCAACGTAGCCGCTGGATCTTTATTCGTTGCGCTATGTCTATATCGTCGTAAAGCTCATCGTTCCATTGCCTGCGATATTCGTCGTTGCCAGCGTGCAAAGGTCCAAAAATCTTACGCAGAATCTTTCTCTCGAAACCTCCAAGTGTCGCTTCATCGGATGTTTTCATCGTCCACATAAGAGTCTTATAGAGTGTTAGTTTTGTTCGTCGAGAGAGGACTTTACTACTCAGTTGCCTACTTAGTTGGATTTCAAGGCTGACATTGTTATAGGTGTTAATGCTGGTTCCTAAATACACGAAGTCTTTTACAACCTCGAAATCATAACTGTCAACAGTGACGTGGGTGCCGATACTCGAATGCGCTGACTGTTTGTTTCGTTTTGTCCTCGTTCACCACCAAACCCATTCGCTTTGCCTCTTTATCCAGTTTGGAGAAGGCAGAACTAACAGTGCGGTTGTTAAGGTCGATGATGTCAATATCATCGGCATACGCCAACAATTGTACGCTCTTATAAAAAATTGTGCCTGAGCGATTAAGTTCTGCGGCTCGTACGATGCTCTCCAACATCAGGTTAAAGAAGTCACACGACAGTGAGTCACCCTGTCTGAAACCTCGTTTGGTATCAAACGGCTCGGAGATTTCCTTCCCAATTCTGACGGCGCTGCTGGTGTTGAGCAACATCATCTTGCATAGCCTTATTGGTGTTGCGCGGATACCAAATTCAGACATCGCGGCATATGGGTAACTCCTTTTCGTACTGTCGAATGCAGCTTTGAAGTCGACGAAAAGATGGTGTGTGTCGATTTTCCTTTCATGTGTCTTTTCCAAGACTAGGCGTATTATGGTCGATGGTATAATTTCCAGGTCTAAAGCTACACTGATAAGGTCCAATCAGTTGGTTGACAGTGGGCTTCAGCCTTTCACACAATACGCTCGCTAAAATCTTATAGGCGATATTTAGAAGACTAGTCCCGCGATAATTGGTACAGAGTGCAGTATAACCCTGCTTGTGGATTGGGCAGAGCACACTTGAATTCCATAGAAGCTGATGCATACACCTTACCATCTCCTCACCGTGCCGTTCTTTAGCTGCGTTATCGCTATTCTCACATCCTCATGATCGGGTAGGGGAACGGCAGTGCCGTTGTCAACGATTGGGGTATCGGGATTGGGGTATCGTAGTGCACGCGCATTTACTGTCAATTGCGAAAATGTGGTGTCAAATTTTAAGTCCACCACAATCAAATTTAATACTAAAAAATATATTAAAATACTATGGGGTCACTATTGAGACGGTAAAGCCAACATGAAATGGTTAAATTAAATCTCGACACTGCAAAATACAAAAACTGCATATAACAAGATTTTCAATGACAGTGCATTTAGATGGATCTTACGAAGAGTACGTAAAAATCCACATGAAAGTGATCGAACAATTATAAATGAAGCTGAAAAGTATTTTGAAAAAAGTGCCATTCTAGAACTGTCTCCAAACTTCTACGAAAGCCAAAAACCGTACTGTCAGAGACCATGTAACTTAAGCCATCCAAATTTTCAAGAGGCTACTCAGATGTAACTAAGAATGAGAACACCTTCGTCTGGAACACCAAAAATGTTTCTGACGAAAGTTTAATTGAGTTTTTTGATGAGACGGCCAAATTTTTGTTTGAGAAAACCAAATACAAAGCTACAACCACCAAATCTGCGCAGAACAGTCAAATGCGGTGGAAGACACATACAGGTATGGGGATACTTTTCATCTGGAGGAATCGCAAATTTAACTTTAATTGAAAGATGAACGAATAAGCACAAGTATTTGGATATCTTAATGGTAAATTAGCAAAAAGCGCCACAAAATTAAGTATTCCGCAAAATTACCGCCCCTTTCAGGATAATGACCGGATGCATAAATCGGACATTATGCACAATTTCGATCCCACGCAGATCGTTCAAAAATCAATGCAGTCACCAGACTTGAATAATATTGAGATAAATAAATTCGGTTCTAGATAAAGAAATTTCAAAACCCAAAATTCGAAAAAAACCTTAGCTCGAAAAATCGTTAAAAGAAAAAATGTCTACTGAATATACTAACAAGTTGAGGGAAACGGCTCCACAGAGTCTCCAAGTTGTTATTGATAGAAGATGAAACCTTAGTAAAATATTAATTTGCCTTAAAGGTTTTTTTACTATAATACTAAGGTTATTTTAAAAGTCCGTATAAAAATTAAAACTACTTATTTGCCTTTTTTTATTTTTCGACTTAGTCTGCTTTTAAGCTTATACACTTCGTCCAACGCTGTCCTACATAGTTTGCTGATGCCTTATGAAGGATCCGAGTCAAGGGAGCCTAGTTCGGAGAATAGTGGAGATGCAAAATGAGTTGGCAACTGCTGAGACGTGAGCTGGTACGTTGAATGACTCGCTGAAGGACTTCGGTCGGTATCTCGTGAATAACTTTAGTAATGTTGGCTTCCAATACGTCAATCGAAGTTGAATTATTCACAAAGCATTTACAGTTTGCATACCCTCACAAATAAACTTATAAAGGTGTGATATCGCACGATATTGGTGGCCAATACATTGATCCGAGGCGAGAGATAAATCGCTCACGCGGTAAATCCATTGTTCCACGTGCTGTATGGCAAACAGCGCCGTCTTGTTGCAATCAATTGCTGTGGAGATCACGGGCTTCGATTTCCGGCATCGAAAAGGCGTTTAGCGATAGCATTCGCCCTTCACTGTTACATTGGCGCCAACTTCGTCTTTGAAGAAATATGGGCCGGTGACTCCTCCAGCCCATAGACCGCACCAAGGGGTTGTTTTCAATGGTTCTAATGGCTGTTCTTGAATGGTTACGGATTTCCCTTCAGCCCAAATATGGCAATTTTGCTTACTGACATAGCCATTATGCCAAAAAGGGTTCTCATCGCTGAACAAATATTCGGGTCCCAAAATGCGGATCTTCGGCAAGCTTTTCAAGAGGCCAACGACTGAAATATGACGCTTTGTAAGATTGGACGGCTTCAAATCTTGGAATAGCTATGTTTTATATGCTTTCAACCCAAGATTTTTACGTCAAATCGCCATAAGATAGGCCAAGTTGTTGAGGTCCGTGCCGAATAGATCCTTCCGGGTCTTCGACAAAACTCTCATTCACAGCCAATTTTCTCTTTATTTATAGCAATAATCTCTTCATTTCTAATAATTTGGCATTTAGGAGTATCAACAATTCTTAAAGCTTCTCTGCTTTATTGTTGTCTTTTAGTTCAGGAATAGTTTTTCGTGAACCGATTTGCAACTTTCATTTCAAAAAAATGCCAAAGAAAGAAACCTTGTCTGGTCGTTTTAGCATCTTCGCAAAATTCTCGGTAAGATCACGGTTGATTTTTTTATGATTTTTACATCTCTTTGCATAAGTGAATCTCTATGTTCACACATGACAGCTGTCAAGCTACAAAGCGATACGCCTGTCAAAAAAATTAAATGCCACCCAATTCAAAGTAAGTGATCACATCCTATCACTCGAACTTGTTGACTTTGCTGCTGTAATTACTGCCATACTTTACAATAAAAATGTGATGGAATAACGCATGGTTACTCAATTCAAAAAACGGCATGCCCTTTCCATCCTGGTTCAAACCCAAAACTCACTATAATGTGCGTGAGAGTCGGCTCTATGTCAAATTCTCGGCGGATAGTTGCGATATCCTTATCGAATTGGTTATGTTGAACGGAAGAGTAGAAAGGACCACAAATTCGTTTTACTTGTTCAAGTTTTCACTGTAGGGCAAGAATATTGGGTATACAAACACATACTTATGTATAGATACATGTTCGTAGAGCATAAAGAACACGTTTTCTGTTGATAATGAAAACATTCTTTTTTTGTCGGAGCGGGTCATTCGCCCATTTGATCAGTTGATTGTTTATGTCATTTTCTGGTATTTTCAGTGAGCAATGACCATTTCATTTAATATGCAAACTAGGTCAAAATTGACATGGGCACGGAAATATAGCATGACAAGCTGTGAGCAACGAACAGCGAAGCTGATTGACACATTAATACAAACTAAAATATACAGCCTGTTTATGCCGGTATTGTGTGGTGTAAATGGAATTTAGCTATCGGGGTTCTTTGTGCCAGTCTCTTCTAGTTTCTGCGGACAAGCGGATGGGTTAGACATATGGAATGGTTATTGTAGCAATTATTGTTGCATGTTTTTACATATAAGCACGTGGCTATTATTGTGTGTATATTTGAATGGATTTCTATTATTCAGGGCTCGGTTTATGCGCTGTTGTGGTAGCGTTCGCAATGTGGAACCAAAAACATGTGCAAATAACCACGAACAAAAAAAAAATTGTATATCCAGTGGCTTATCCTTCTACAGTATGTTTGGAACAAGAAGATCAACAGTCACATTGCTGCTGTGTGTAATAATTTTGCTATCACCTCAACATAACTTTTTTAAGTCAGGATGTTAAGATACGGCTGTCGGTGGCTGAATGATCAATAGATAGTAAAACTAGCTCATATCTGGTTTTCCACTTTTACTAAACTTTGATGGATCTTATAAGTTAAAACTCACCGCATCCCCACTCTGCGAGTAAGCGACTCACACCTTACTTACTACTTGTGGCATGAAGTTTGCAGAAAAAATAGCAACAACAATGAAGTATTGTCTGCCTATGAAATAGGATGACTCAACCAATGACAAGGCTCACCACCACAAATTTCACAGTCCGAAACTACAACTGATAATGGTCCAAAAAATTACTATGAAGAAGAGAAAAAAGAAAACCTTAGCGCACGGCCACAATTATAGTACCGGAAGGCTTTGTTCATGCTCAAAAAAATCAAGAAAGATGCGTTGCTCATTCATACTCTGTACCAGCATTAAATTCAAGGGGCATTATTTGCCCTAAAAGATAAAATTAAACTTCTTCCAAAATAATAAAGTTTCGACAATAGATTTTGATACAGGGGACAAAAGAAAATGCGTGCAGCGGCAATTCGAGAGTTTGAGTCTAAGCTTTTTTTTTTAATGGATAGCCGAAATTGTCCCCATTTCTCTCATTTTTATGGTAAATTGCCATGGTGGACTATGTGTTCTATATATTAGGATTTATGATATGTGCAACATTTCTATGTAAAAAATAGAGGGGGACTATTTTTGTGAAATGTTTTTACGCTCTAGCTGCTCAATAGGTGTATTTTTTTTTTTTTTGTTTCTGTTACTCATAGTAGAGTAAATATTTTTAATAAAATATTAATATACAAAAAATTGTTTTAGTGAAATTTCTATTTATGTAAGTTTCCGTAGTAAGTTTTGGCAGATTTCTATTTTAAGGACAATAGCGCTAGTCTTTCGGATAACAAAGCTGCAACCTATGCACTGGATTCGACTACAACTACCTCCAATCTGGTACAACAAAGCAAAAATAGCCTTACCACCTTGGGAGTAAACCATAAAATTATTTTAAGGGAACCCGGTAGTCTAGCAATTTCAAAAAATCGATTTTTGGTTTTTCCGATATTTCGAAAGCATAGTATCTTAAGAATATACTGTGAAATTTTCATTCAGAAATTCCAAATATTACAACTTCTACAGACCCTTAACTAGGTAGAGAGCGGTGCGCGCGCTCCTGTACATAAACTTTAAACGCAATTATCTCGAAACTACTCTAAAACTATCGAACCGAATCGTCTAAAATTTTAATATGTTGTTCACAAATCAATAGTTATCGCCCGTACTGTACTAGAATCACATCATTCTTTCAATTATTTGGTATTTCTTTGAAAAAACCCCGATTTTTAGAGTATCAAATTCAAAACCACGCCAGTTTGTCAATTTTCTTTTTTATTCTAGTACGGGACATAGCTACAGTCATACTGATCAAAATTTTATTTCGTTTTTGTGTGAAAGAAATTAAATAAAATGCCTATAAAATTTAAATTACGTTTTCCCATTTTTTTTTTTTTTGTAGACAATTTTCCTGAAAATACCCTAAATTTACGAGTTCTAGACCACCGGGACCACTTATTAAGGGTCCCGGGATATCGGAACGTTGAAAGAAATGAAAAAGGGGATGAACTGGCAAGAGGGGGATCTGGCATGAATAACAACCTTGCAGAATCAGTATTAATACCACTGGGTGCAATCGAGAATGCAATCTCCTGAAAATTTCTACGAATCGCGGATTGTAGATGGAGGTATCCGACAACCTGTAAAGTCTAGTAAACCTACAATCACAAACAAACGTCAACATAGCCAAATCCGAAGCGAAGGGATGCCTGCCTACTCACGGCAGTGATAACTGGCTTCTGGTCCATAGGAGAGCAAGCAGCCAAATAGGCATTCCTACACAACACATATGGTATTGTCATAGGTACAATCAACAGGAGAAAAAGGAAACTATCTTCCACTTCCTTTGTAGACAGGGCATTTCCTATGCAAAGCTCTCGCCTTGTTAACTCTTGGCAAAACCGGTTTGTGAAAACCTCGAAGAGTTGAAGATCTATACAGCCTTATAAGGTTTCTTAAGGTTTCAGACTGTATATAGTCATAAAGAAATAATCCTATGACTTCTTGGTAGCGACGATGTGGCAAAAAAATAGTGAGGAAGCACTAATTGGAATCTTGGGTGAATCACTACTTCAGTCTACCAACCAACCAAGTTTGCGTACATTTTCAGTTTTTACTTATTTCTGGACCGAAATTTGTATTGATTTTTGATATTTTGTTTTTTTGTTCACGGTGTTATGTATAACGATTGCTGGATTGATTTATTTAGCTACTTTAAACTTGTAACAAAATTTAATGAACACCGAGATCCTTTACCAAGAATTTTTCTAAAGATTTTGATTACTTTAAAATTTTGTTAAAAACTTAGAATGTTGAATTTTATGAGCTACATTTTCATAAGTAAATAAAAAAAGTTATAAAAAATAAATAATCAAAACTAGCATACATCACCCAGCCTTTATTGTGACCGCCACTGCATGTAAAATCTCTGTTCCAGAAGATGTTGCTCATACGCCCTGATAACCCTGCTCATTTTATTTTTAAAGTTACTCAACTCAAGTTATATTATAATATATAAGCCATAGCCGAATGGGCTGGTGCGTGACTATCATTTCGGGAGTGCGTATGTTCGAAACAATGGGCACGAAATACCAATTAAAAGAAAAAGGTTTTTCCGATCACAAATTGGGGAAGGATGGACCAAAGACCTTACGAAGAATGTGCATGTGAAAGATATGTACATACAGGGGACAAAAAATAAGTGTATACAACATTTTTTAATGAAAAAAATGTATCATTGATAGTAGCTCAAAACAAATTGTGAAATTTAATAAATATAAAATATTCAGCCAATTTCGAAGTGGGCATCTTTAGCACGAATACACAAGCTCAAACGTTTCAAGAAATTTTGGGATATAGGCCGTAGTTCGTCTACCGTTATGTGATCCCACTCTCGACGCAACGCTTGCTTCAGGGACTCCAAAGTTTTGTGGCGTTTTGCACAGGCCATTGCTTCCAAAATCGACCATATGCTGTAATGTAGGATTCAGATTCGGTGAGTAGGGTGGCCATTCTTGGGAAGTAATGAAAGAGGGGAAATTGGCTTTGCACCACTCGTAGGTTGTTTTTGCTCTGTGGGCTGTTGCCGGGTCCTGTTGAAACGCCCACTCATCGTCACCAAAGTGCTGCTGGGACCAGGGAAGAACAACTGCTTCTAATATGTCTTGACGGTAAACTTCTTTATTGATTTTGACTCCTTGGTCTATGAAAATCAGAAGAGTCTTGCCACTGGCGCAAATTCCACCCCATACCATGACAGATCGCGGATTTTGACGATGTTCAACAACGGACGAAGGTCCAGGGACTGCTGTAGAACAATTTCTGTCGTTTTGATGATTGTGAGCTTGTTCAACGGTAAACAGCTTCTCATCCGGAAAGACGATTTTTTCCCAGCCCGAACTTGCGGCCCGACGTTGGAGCGAGCGACATCTTTCGAGTCTTACTCTCTTACTTTCATCCGTGAGCACCTGGCATTTTTGTAGTTTATAAGGCTTAAGTCCGAGTTCTTTTTTTGCTATAAGGCAAACTGATTCACAATTGATGCCTGTCTCTCGAGAAATTTTCCTCATCGAGACTATAGAATTTCGTTGAACTCTATTTTTGATGATTTTTCGGTTGTTGAAAGTGTGAACTGTTCGTTTTCTTCCTCCTCCGGACGGTCACCTTCATTACAAAGCTCCTTAAATCCTTTGATTGTACGAGAAACCAATGAACGTGCAATTCCAAGCTTCCGTCCTATCTCGCAGTTGCGTGCTCCTAGCTGATGCAGGGCTTTAATAGCTGAGTGACTAATTGACATCGTTACACAAAGTATTTAAAAAGAGCTGGAACAGAAACGAATACTTTTTTTGTACTTCAGAATACACACAAAAATCACAAAATAAGAGCATTCGCTAAAAAAATTTTACATTCATCTAATTGCACAGAACAGAGAAGTTTGTATACAATTATTTTTTGTCACCCTGTATTAGGATGAGCCAAAAAAAAAAGTTGTTCCTTACGCTACCCTCTAAAATGCTGGCATGATGAAAAGCATGAGATATTTTTTATTTTTTTTAATTTTTTTTTTGTTATTTTGTTTTATTTAATATTTATCCCCTCAATTATATGAAAATTTACTTTTGCGTAAGTCTGGTATAAAATGTTGAAAATCGATAATTTTTACTCTCCTCTCAGTTTTCCTTCACAACCGTCCAAAAAATTATATCTCATGCTTTATTAAAACAAAGCCTATTTTCTTTGATAGTAGTCCTTAGAACTCCCAAAGGCTGAGCTACATTTTCCTCCCCATATTAAACCATCCTGAGCTTTTGACAAAGCGTAAAAGATTGTTGATACCTAAAATGTATAGATTATCTATATTCGTTAAGAAGTAGGATTTTAAAAATCGGTTCCTGCTTCTGGCTAGAGCTGGGCATGTGCAAAAAAGATGTTGAATTGTTTCCAACTCCTCCTTATTCCTGCAGCTATGACAGAAATCATGCGTGTAAACGCCTAATTTCCTTGCATGATTTCCTATAAGGCAATGTCCTGTGAGGCCCCTACTAAGGTCTTGATTTGAAGTGTACTCAGTTTTATAATACACCTGGACAGACGTAAATTTAGACTTGGCCATGTTTGCATAGCAATTTCACAGGTGTTAACGCTAATCCATCTTTGATTTGTAGAACTGATTAGCGTGTCCTTAATGAGAAGCTTACAAGCTTTGCAAGAGGTACCTCCATAAAATTACATATGTTTGGCATACCGGTACCTTCTCTCGCAAGTTAGTCAGTTCTACAGCTCCCTGGTATATCTGTGTGGCCTGAAACCCAGCATAAGATTATACGATATTGCTTGGACATCTCATTTAGAGTTTGGCGACAATGTAGGACACTCCTTGATGTTGTTTGGAATGCATTCAGGGCCCGTATGGCAGCTTGGCTGTCTGATAGAATCCAGATATCCGTTGATGATATTCTGTTTATCTTTAGCCATTTTAAGGCTCCGTGAATAGCGTTTATTTCCGCTTAAAAAATACTACAGTGATCCGGCAGTTTAAAGGATTCACTAATAGAAAGCTCTTCGCCCTTAACCCTGATCCCACACCGGTGCCCATTTTAGATCCGTTCGTGTAGATCTAATTTAAGGCGTAGCATCAAGAAAAGTTTTGTTTCAGTTTTTTTAGGGAATCTCACAATGCTTCTATATGAGGAGAAATGGTATTATAGTAAGGAAGGAATAAAGAGTGTGTCTCGATATGTTCACTTAGGAGTGGAAATAATACATCACATGAATTTTAAAAAAATGTTGAAAACGGAACAATTGCAGCAAAAAATGGTATTAATGCTGCGTGGACTTGTTTTTTAAAAAGAAAGAAATTTCAATTGAAGCTAAATGACAACTTCTTCTTGTAATTTATCGTTCAATACAGTCATACACAGCACTGGTGTGGAGTTTTCGGTGGTTTGAAGCACTTGATATACTGCAAAAGTACTTTGTAAAGCGAATTCTGAAACTATCATCACATTTTGGAAACCCGCATGCTAGAAAATCATTTGTTCACTTTAGAACTGTACCTTAAGTATATGCACAGAATTTTATTTGTGTACTCAGAAAATCGGCTGCCACATTATCTGTCCAAAATTCTTATTAAAAAAAGAAGTCTTCTGGATTAGAGATCTAAAGAACTTGTGTAGTAAAAAAGATGTCATCTGGCGAATAGATAACATACAATCAAAAATCTGGATAGAAGATGAGAAATTGCTTTAAACAAACCACAAATGAGCAAGGGTTAGTGCGTACATACAAGAAGCATTAAGTACTAGTAGAATATGTCAGGACTTAGACTGGTCAAAAAGTATGGTTTATGTAAAAAAAATATGACTTAGATTCAAGCATGTGTATGACGAGTGCAAGAGGTAATTTTAAATAACAACAGATTTGACACCGGAAATAAAATTTACTCAATGTATAACTTAGACGAGCTTGAAAACACAACACATTTCCTGGTGCGCTGCCCAATATTAAGAGAATATGTATAGGAAAGTATTTTTTGGAAAACTTACCTTAAAGGATTCACAACTAATGGAGATTCTCAATGGGGAAAATGATCATTGTGATAAACTTTTGCGTTTTATTCAAAATGCCTTTAGATACAGAGATTACTTAATAAAAGAGTTTAACTGGTTTTAAAAACTGGTAACTGGACAATTGTTTTGCACGAAAATAAATCGACCAACGGCGCGTGTCATTGCCGTTAAATTATTTTAAGTACTGATACTTTTTTTCATAAAACTGGAATAAGTAATTTTCAAAATGTTGAATATTTTACTTTTATTCGCCCTAATACTACTACTACTACTACTACTACTACTACTACTACTACTACTACTACTATGATACTATACAAGTCCAAAATAAACAAAAATGTTTTTGATTGCGCCATTTTTTTAATGAGCTAGTGAGTTAGAAGCCACATTCCTAGCTGCCTTCCAGTGAAAGCTTGGTGACACTCGGTTCAGTGGAAGCGAAGTTATTGCGTCTAAAGTGTCAGTATGTTTGTGTCATCGGTACAAAAATGAGTTTCAAACTAAGAAATTTTGTGTTAAAATCGGTAAAACGTTTACCGAAACATTTGAATTGATGAAAAAAGTGTTTGGCGATAATTGTCTATCTCGTGCCAGAGCTAATGAGTTACACGTTTCAGCGATGGTTGTGAAGACATAAATGGCAATTAAAATACGGGCCGCCCAAAATCAGTAATCACCATCAAAAACTCCATCGAAATTGTTCGTAAATTTATCAAAAATGAACGGAAATCACCATTAAAATCCATGGAACCGGAGTTGAATACCTCAAAAACATCGATTTATCTCATTTTAACTGATCATTAGGTCTTACGAAAGGTTTGTGCACGTCTCATTCCGCTCAAGTTAACTGAGGACCAAAAATTGTTCAGAATTCAACATTTGAAATGCCTTATTAAAGAGGCGAGAAAAAACGAGAACTTCCCTTAAAATTAACTGGTAATGAACCGTGGTGTTTCCAACATTAACCTGAAACTAAGCAACAAAGTGCCGAATGGAAGGCCCCAGACGAGCCAGCACCCAAAAAATCGCGTATGAAAAAGTCAAAAATCAATTCAATGCTCATTTGCTTTTATGATTCCAAGTGAATTGTCCACAAGGAGTTGGGGCCAACGGGCCAACCATCAATGCAATTTTCTATCTTGGCGTTTGGAAGCGTTTGTTGCATCGCATTCATCGAACTCGCCCTGAATATCGCGTAGGAGGAAGCTGGCACTTATTGCATGATAATGCACCATCTCATTCCACTCTTGTGACTGGTTTTTTGAATAGAAATCGCATTCTAACCATCAATTCACCTGATATGGCTCCCTTTGACTTCTACCTGTTCGGAAAATTGCATTTGGTCATGAAAGGAAAACATTTTGCATGCGTAAAGGCCATCCGAATGGATTATACCGACAACCGACAATGACTTGAACTTTTTCAAAAAGCTCTTAGATCGCGCAAACCAATGTATCGAGACCAGAGGGGACTCTTTTGAATAAATAAATTCGAAGTTATCAGAACAAAGCTCCTGTCGTTTCTGTTTTAGCTCAGTCTTGTTTAGACTTCACCTTGTATAACAGATTTATATATGAATACCAGGTGATGTGAAATTAATCACCCTATCGGATTATTTATAATTTTTGCAAATGGTTTTCATCACTCAAAAACATTTCTTTTTTTTTTACTAAAAAAGTTGGACGACTAATTTTGCGCCACCTTGTACATATACATAAAAATAAAATTTATATTGGATGAAGGAGTTAGGCCTTATGAAGAATGTATGTGTCATTTATATTTCGCCAATCACATTGCCTTTTTAATGAGTGTTATTAAGTTAGGTAAGGTGTAATTAAATTGTTGAATTTTATTTTCGAACTCATTGATAAATTATAAAAAAAAAACGCCTTCATATACTAGCACTCAAAAACAAAATATATTTCTCTCTTACACCTCCTTCAAACACCCTTTATAAATGAGAAAATAAAAATTTAGAAAAAGTAAATATATTTCCACGTTCCAAAAGACAAACGATTATATGTATGTCCTAATATATGCATATGTATATGTGCAGTCTCTCTGTTTGCTAATTCTCTCCATTTCTTCGCCACAACTTTTCACTAACACTTAAACACAATACAACAAAATTTTTCCGGTTGTTGCCATTTATTTCTTCACACTCACCAGCATACTTTTAGGCGTAGTGCACGTGCTAATTGCGAAAATGCGGATAAAGGGAAAATGATAAAGAAAGAAAAACAAAATGTGAAAATAAGCAACAGTCAAGCGTAAAAAGCACAAATGATGTGTTGTATATGTATGTGTGAAGTGTGGCAAGTAATGCCGAAAAGAGAAGATAGCGGCCAAATGGAGATAAAATGAGATAAAAGCTTTCTTTAAGCTGGAGTAGATGTTCGTATACAAATAAACGCGAGAGGCTCTGTGTTCGACGTTTGCAGAAAGCTCGTCTTAAGCATGTACGAGAGCATAAACGTATATGTATACACATATATACATAACATAGATGTATAGGGTCACCACAAAAGCCGTGCTAGATTGAATCGATGTTTGGTCATATTGGACTAACTGCTGAGTCTATTCAATAACATTATTCTTGTAATATAATACCTTTTTCGAAAGTAGGGAAAACATACCACTTTTTAAAAGAATTTATAGAATAGTTTCGGTAGAATTTTTTTTTATGATGTGAAGTAGCAAACAGGTGGTTAATTATCAAGGCTGGACATAAATGTTATTCATGATTTGCATTACCCGATATACAATTTAGCTAAAAACAGAAAAAAATCTCACCGCTGATAATCAAACCAATATACAAAATCAAATACCTCGAAAACGGATAGGCTTTGGACATCATGTCATGCCACATTGAGCAAGAAGTTTCCGGAACCAAGTTCCACCAACGCCCTACTTACGAGGTTTAAGTTCTTTTTTCTTCGTGAGATCGCCACATCTAAGATTAACATTCCTACCAAAATTTTCTTTACATTACTTTACGTTTGTAAAAGTAACGCCGTCTTGAGTAAATTTATCTCTACACGTGTTTTCGATTTTTGACAGTTTTAAGTATGGATTTGAATTTTCAACAATGAGTTTGTATTAAATTTACGTTAAATATGGATTCCATGGTACGAAAAACTTACAAATAATGGAACATTTTTCAGAAGTGGACGCGAGTCCATCGAGAATACCCAACGTAGTGGCAGTGGGTCGACACCGGAAACTGATGAAAACATCTCTAAAGAGGAAAATAATTTGATCAATGGATTTCAATATTGCCGTTCAAGGCATTATAGTTAATAATTTTGATTTGCTGCAAAGTGCACTCCAAAACACCTGAGTTTCATGCAAAAAGGGACCATGTTGATATCGCCAAAGTCATAGTTTCCTTGACTGATTCGGACCCACTATTCATCAAACGCATCATTGCTGGAATCGAGATGTGAACTTGTGAGTAAGAAATGCAATCCAGATATCAGAAGAGTGAACGGAGAGCTCCGGATGAACCAATACCGAAAAAAACCACGTCGTTTTCAGTAAAAAAAAAATACGATGCTCACGGTTTTTATGGATTACAACAGTATTGTGCATCACAGTTTTTTTCAGTAGGTCAGACAGGTAATAAGCACTACTAATTGGGCGTTATGAGACACTGGAGTAGGTAATTCACAAAAAAATAAAGGATTTATTGGAAATCAACTGGTGGATTTCGCATCGTAAAAACGTGCCGTCACACAGTCCATGATTAACCATGAATTTTTGACCAAGAACGAAAGGAATTCCATCCAACAGCCGCGGAATTAACCTAATGAGGCTCCCAGTAATTTGTTTCTGTTTACTCGAGTCAAAAGATCACTACGGGGAACAGGCCGAATGAAAGTAATGGAAATATCGAAGATGGCTATACCAGAAATAGAGTACCAGAAGTGTTTCGAGAGGTGGATCTAACTCTAACTTTAATACGTTACAGTTGTTAGGGAGTACTTTAAAGACGATAATATTACTTTAGGGATTAAACTTGTATTTTAAATTTTCTTAATATAAGGTGTTTTTTTTAGAGGTTAGGTTTTCAAGATGAAATAAAACGTATATAATTTAATGTTATGGCCAAGAATTTAGCTTTATTATAAAGATAAGGGTTTGCCATTATGTTTTAAAAATGATACCCATTCAACCAAAAGTGAGCTTCATCGCTGAACAAAATTTTCTTCGATGCCTCGCGCGAACCGAACTATTATTTTCGTAATAAATTTGCACGATTTGCAAACGTTGTTTAGGTGTAAGTCTATTTATTATGAAATGGTAAGCCAAACTGAGCATAAATCAAGTGACAGCTGTCAAAAAGACCATCTACGAAAAAAGTAGTGCCAACTTGAAAACCTAACCTCTAAAAAAACACCCTATATATTCCCGGAACATTTTGATCAAAGTAGTATAACCAAATTAATCAGAAATTATCTATGATACATAAGTATGTACCAAAAAAAATTGGAAAACCTCTCGGTGGGTCTGCATATACAAGGTGGCGCAAAGTAACCATCGAAAGGTTTATAATTTTTGCAAATGGTGGTGCACGTCAACCAATTCGACGCTTGTCAACTAGACAGCTACACTATACAAACAGAGGAGCAATGGAACGGAGTGAAGATCAAAGCAAAGACTTCCATCGCTCAGAAATACTTTTTTATTTATCATATTAAAAAAGTTATTCAAAAATAAAAGTGGATGTTTGTGTAAACATAAATAAGACAATTTGGGTTCAGTGTTTGAAATTATACTATGTTTCGGTTATTTGTTAATAAATGTAACCATTAATTATAATTTTTTTTTTCTTCAATTTAAAGAAAGCTTAACACGAATAAGCACATACAAGCATTAAAAATCACGAATTGGGACATACGTTGAAGCCGAAGAGGAATTCATTTCTTCTGCTGCTTCCTTTATTTCTCTCTAAATTCGAGGTACAGCTTGGTTGAAAAGTACGCGGTACTAAGATTTAGGCTCACTTCTTTGCTGTACCTGCTGATATAGCAGGCCTTGATATTAAAAATCTGATGAACATCATCTGCAGCATAAAGCGGTTAACACAACCACAACTCAGTCATCATTCGTAATCCACATATACTAAACAACCCCTCCAGCCTAGCCTGACCTGGTTAGAAGTTAGGCCTGTTAAGCAGTGGAGTAATCAAAATTTATTTATAAGCCACGCTAGTATTTTATCTTTCATTAGTACACTCAAAAAAAAATCTACTTCAATCTGCCAATTCATTATTTGCTTAGAAGCCATTCGAAGTTTGTTTGTTTTGCATAGGACGGCAGCAAATTTCGTGAAGTAATAAAAATTCCTTGTTCTTGAAAGTCTTAAAGAAATTTCGATTTGACCCTATATTTTCAACAGTACGTCAACGGGTTTCAGAGCTTGAATCTCGTCGTGTGAGTGTTGAGAATCAACAGTGCAACATTACCATAAATAAATAAGCAACTGTTTCATATTGTTTGTGAAGATCCAAACTTACGCCAGGTGGAAATTGGTGATACCACTGCGAGTATCTCCTTCATATTTTAAATTAAGAATCACACACAGCCTTACGCGAGGTCGTGGGTACTGGAGAAAACTCTCTGGAAGCCAAACAATTCACTTTGGTGGCCTTCATAGATATAGAAGGTGCTTTTAATAACATCACGGTGGAGCCAATTATCACTGCGTTAGATAGACAAGAGGGGGAATGACCTCTCTGTCTCTGGATCTCGTTCCTGCTTGGCTGCAGGGAAGTTAATACGACCGCAAGAGGGTCTACAGTTACTAGATTCGTTCTCAGGGGGACGCCGCAGGGTAGTGCCCTTTCACCCCTACTTTGGCTAGTTGCTATTAACGAAGTTCTGATAATGCTAAATAAGGGTGGGGTTAAGATAGTAGCATATGCCGATGACTTGGTCTTGATGATATCGGGACAGTTTCCCTCAGTCATAGCCAAGATTTTGGAAAGGTTACTGGATGTACGCAGTCACTAGGCTACCACCTGCGACCTCCGAGTCAGCTCTAACAAAACGGAGCTGGTGATATTTACCAGAAAGTATAAACCTTCACCCTTTCAACTTCTCAAATTAAACAACCAGGTTCTCCCGCTCTCATCGGAAGTTAGGTATCTTGGAGTGATAATTGACTCCAAACTCCATTGGAAGTTACACATTGTCACAGGTAAGGTCGGGCGAGTATAGCCTTCTACTCCTGCAAATCTATGTTCGATAAAAAATGGGGACTCAAGCCACAGGTTGTGCTTTGGATGTACAAAGCAATGGTTTTGCGAATTTTAATTTATGGATGCCTAGTTGGGTGTGCAGCTCTTCGAAAGGGCTATAATATCACTAAACTGAGGTGTAAAGGACTGCATTGGCATCACCGGATCATGTAAAACTTGTCCCAGTGTTGCCCTGAATGTCCTTCTGTACTTACTCCCCATCGATGTAGTCGTCATTTCCATCGTTGCTCAAAGTCAAATCAGGTTAAAGGGGAATAGCCCCTGGAGGCAATCTCTCAATGGACATGTTAGCATTTTCGGCCAATTAACACCGTTTTTCTCCGAACTTCGAAAAGATCTCTCTATCTGCAAACTAGAGTTTGAGGGGCATGCCAGGGCAATCTTTCCAAATAGGCAGGATTGGATCGAAGGGGAATCTGCACCGATGCTTGCACCTCTGCCTTCACTGACAGTTCCAAGATGGAATCTGGAGTCGGAGCGGGGGTTTTCTCTAAATCAGCCAATTTATTTGTCTCCTTTAAACTGGCAAACACTGCTAGTGTTTTTCAAGCAGAAGTCTTTGCGATCTGGCAGGCATGCAACATGCTTAGGGAACGCGGGAGCGAGGGAGATATTAACATTTTCTCCGATAGGCCAGCTGCGATTAAGGCTATGACGACGTTATGCTACAGAATCAAACTAATGAACTCCTGTTAGGAGAAGATCAAATTTCTTGGGTGTGCAGGTAATGTTTCTCTGATCTGAGTTCCAAGACATAGGAACATAGAGGGAAATGCAATTGCTGATGAGCTTGCCAGGAAGGGAACTGAATTGGCCTCAGAAATCTCCTACCCGGTCATCGGCATCCACCTAACAGTTGTTAAAGGGGAACTGCACAAATTATTTCTCAGGAAAGCGCAGAAAAGATGGAGTTCCATTTCTTCATGTGCTATTTCGAAAACCCTTCGGTTCCAATACGGAGAAAGCTCTTTGAACTCCTCGCCATTCAATCTCCAAACTCGTAGCTGTGTTTACCGGTCACTGGACGATCTGGACTCACGCGGAAAAGCTAGGGTTACCATTTAACTCCCATTGCAGAAACTGTGGGGACCTTTCAAAGAAGGAAACTGTTGAGCACTTTCTCTGTAAATGTCAGGGTTTGGCAGCTAGACGACAAAAGGCACTGTGTGTTGCTTTCTTTGACAGCCTGGGACAGTGCGCCAACCTAAATCTCATCAATCTTGTCCATTATATCAACAGCTCTGGCTAGCTATAGATATCTGCCTGTTGGAGGTCTCATAATGGTATCAAAACGCCCCTTTAGTGATACTTGAGGAATACCAGATCGGCACTTCAACCATTTCATCTACCTACCTACCTACTTGCCGCATTCGTTAAAATTGAACAAAAAGGCGTGAAATAGTATTTCATAAAGTTGGCTGAAAATCAGATGTGGTATAAAACTATTGGAGTATGAATATCTTAAATGTATTGAAGTTAAAGGAATTCGTTTTTATAATAAGCTAATTTCAATAGAGAATTTATTTATCTTTATTTTGGCCTTCTTACATTTGACCCAACCTGTACGAAGGTTGCCGTTTAACAAATTTACATATCATGATTTAGTTTATGAGCTTTATCTTTCTCCGAGGATTTAACTTTTTCCAGTGAGTTGAAAAATTCATCTCGCCCAAAAGATTTATTTATATCATAATATTTTTCGTGTGATGAATTTTACAATTCTCGATGTGGATTACGGAGTGTATTGATCAACTTACTTTGACTTTTGACACTTCGATTGAACAGCATCAGTGTTCCAAGACGAGCCTATTCCAAAAAAAGCTATTCGCGGGAGAAACATCTCAAAGCAAATAATCGCTCGATTTTTCGAAAAATCTGGTCATATCGCAACTATACCTAGAGACTTAAAACAGTTAATTTTGAGTGATACTCATAAACAACCATTCATTTGCCAAAAGATTTAGAATTATGGAAAACTAATCGCCGAAGAAGAATCGTCCTTAACCAACACAATACGCGCTTCCATATATCGGCAAAGGACTAATGGGTTATCTTCCTTGCAGTCCTGAGTTGGCTCCTAATTATTTCTTTTTATTCCCGAAGATCAAAAAACAAATGCAAGCTTAATATCTTCCAACGCCTGAAGAAGTGTTGAAGCATTTCAACAGCCCGTTTTGGAGTTATCCACTTCAAAGTGGCAAAATCGCTTTGAAAATGGGCTAAAGCGTATGTAAAAGTATATTGGCTTCCAAGGAGAATATTTTGAAAAATAATGGAGACATTTTCACTAATATTTTACTGTAATTCCATTATTAGATACAAAATCTACAAGGCAACCCACGTATTTATGCACTTACATTAATACAAAAATGTCAAATGTTCTACGCAACATAAATATCTGAGTTTCTACAATTGCTAAATACTTTTTCGCAAAACAAATTCTAAATCTGCTCATCTCTAGGAAAATCTTAAGCTTAGCTAAACAAGCAAATACCAACTAGAATTTCGGCTATTTTCCTACTTCGCAGAATTATTAGTCCTAATCTAAAATTCTAAATGTCTTCGAATCATTGCTGTCTGTGTACAAATAAACAAGGCAATTACGATACCTAAATATAATAAAAATCAACTGAATTGACAAAAACAAATAAAAATAACGACGAGCCAAACAAAAATGTGGTTATAGAAAAACGAAAAAATAGAATCGATAAATATCATTTCAATGTAAAGCAACAACAAGCAATGATGAGCCAAAAACTGGTAGACAAAAAATGGGCTCAACTAATAGCCTTTTTGTTTTCTTTGTATTTTGTTTCGTGAGTCTTCTGCTTATTGGACAGAAATGATAGCTGAACAAAGACAACAATTGCACACTAACAACTACTGCCTTTTACGGAGCTGCTTTCTTTTATTCCTTGCTTTGGTTTACTTTGATTTATCGCCTGCATTATCGTGATTTTTACGGTATTGCCGTTTTCTCCTCTTTCTCTTCACTTTTGGTATAGCAATGCGGTTAGTATTCATTTTTTGACGAAAAAAAGTTAGCCAAACGAAAACAACTAAACTTAAAATGAAGTGTCCACATGCTAACCTGACTAGCATATGCAGAAATATAAAAAAATGTCCAGAAGATGGTAGACAAGTTTGTGAAGGTTTATATAAATATACTTTTTATTCGGTATAATTTTAATTATTCTCCAGCATTGCCTTCCTGTACACTTTTTCCAATGGTTTTCATATTTTCGAATTTCCTTGAAATAATACAACTTCTCAATGAAAATAAAGGTATTTGCTTCATCAATTCGCACCTGCTTTTCATTTGATCTGAATCTCTTACAATAATGTCTTCATATTTAAGAACACAACTAGTTTCAGAGGCTAAATCTGCAAAATATGTTGGATAAGTGAGGAATTGCAATCTAATAATAAATGACTTTTTTCCTTGCCAAATGTCTTAAATTTTCTTCAAATCGGCATCTTGTCGAACCATAATATGCACCGGTGATAATTTTTACGTCTTAGAGGAAACCGAAGAATATCGCACCAAACGCATCGTTCACATTGAACTTGTAGAACAAGAAATCCAGCCAGGCCTCCGTCGGCTCCGTCGATTGACTATGAGATGTCTGCCATACCTATATGCACTGACCGCTGATCACTTGTTTCCAATCAGATTTAAGGATTACAATCAAAGAACGCTAATAAACTCTTTTTTAAACTAATGGGTGGATTATTTATTCAAAGAAATGATTGCACCTATTTTATTGATAGCCTTCTTATATCTTACAGTTATACAGAATTGCGTTCTTCGATATAAACATTTGATAAGACTTCATATAGAGGATCTTCATATATCTCGCATCTTCACTCACCGATCCATTACCCTAT
Source organism: Anastrepha fraterculus (assembly GCA_037575425.1). Lineage (NCBI taxonomy): Eukaryota > Metazoa > Arthropoda > Insecta > Diptera > Tephritidae > Anastrepha > Anastrepha fraterculus. The sequence continues at coordinate 55,701 of JAYXIM010040893.1, forward strand.
CGGGGATTTCTTCTGAGGTGATCCTATTTAAGGTACTATAATATTTAGTATGATCGGACCCAAATTGAGTGCCCAGAAGTGGCTGATTCCAATACAAAGTAAAGAGTGCACATATTATTTTGTCCAAAACATACGAGGACATCAGTCTCAAATGGTTGTTATAACTAAAAAATTTGACAAATTTTCCATCAAATTAGGGTGTGTTTTTCCGAAACACACTGCCTTTTAAGAAATGTTTCCTGATAAATGTTGGATTTAGGAACATATCGGGCCTCCCTCGTAGCAACTTCTTAAAGCTAGTGCATCCAATATTTCTTCTGTACTCATTTGTCGTCCTTTCTCTTGTGTCCGCTAGTGGTTTATGTACAACTATATTATTGCTTAAGTCAAAGGCAGTAGCTGGACCACATTGCGTATGAGCAACATGAAATGCTTTGAAACGTACTAAGATGCATAATTATACTTACATATATACAAACATGTGTGGTGCAATTTCAAGTCATGTTATTTACTTAATATAATTAATATTTTATTAACATAAATGCCATATGACAACAGTTTTTAATTGCTTGAGTTTATGGCAGGCATGACCTAGTTTCCTAAGGAAGCAGAATATCAGCTCAAATTTAATGATAGATCTCACTGATGTAAAATGGGCATATTCTTTTCGTTACAGATGCAACTAGTGCACTAGAATTTATTTACTTTGTTTAGATAACAATCCATATTTTGAACTTCAATTAAAAGCGGAAGTGGAGCCACTTCTTATGAAAATAAAAAAGGGTACTAGTGGCCACATCTAGTGAATACGTTATAATAAAAAGTAATATTTTGAACTTATATGATTTTGGCATTAAAACAGCACACTATACATCTGCGTGACAGAGAAAAAATGCGGTACTCATCTTTAATTTACTTGATTTCAATAGAAAACCCTACATCTTACGATATATCTATTCAATTTTTTATTTCCTGCATTTTGATTCGCTGATCACTTAAAACCACATAGTTGATTTTGTCAATCATTTCATAACTAGTCATGAACATCCAGAAAAATGCTCATTATTGAAGGAGGTACGGCCCCATTAAAATCCTTTATCCAATTGTAAAAAGTTACAAATATAGGCGCGAATGTCTAATAAACTTAATTCAACTTAAATTTAATCTCTTCTGATGCGAAGCCATTTAAATCTTAGTGAAACTCACCTTTTCCATCAGTTTCTTACTTCAATTGACAATAGAAATGAAGCTGCATACCTTACACTATCCTGTCGTAAGGCTGACGGGGTGTCGCCGACTTATTTCCCACAACTTTTTCTTCTTCGTTTATCTAGGAAAATTCATGTTCACAACAATAACTTTACTGTAGGATAACTTCAGAATAACTCTTACTGTATGTAGTTCAGTTAATTACAATGTCCAGCATTCATGTCACCTCTTCGTTGACCACCCGGGTGGTCTATTGCTTGCTATGCATTCGCTCGAGATTCTGCGAATATTATCTCTTCATATTTTTTTCCTTCCTCTTGTCTACCTTTTTATGTCTGTTACATCACAAATCTCTCAAAATTCGTCATTTGGTATTCTGTCACGCAATGTGCATCCTGTTATTGTCCGTAGTGTTTTCATTTCGACTGTGCTAATATATTGCTAAGTTATGGAAAAGTATGCTCTTGTTTCCGCTACATGTCGAATGCATACTTTATATATTCTCATCTTGCTTTCAATGCTCATGTATTTGTTTTCCATATCGCCAATCTTAGACAGCTAAATAGTGTTGCTGATTTGTTTGCCGCGGTCTTCATTTCTTTCTTTAGATCAATATTGTGAGTAATTTGGGGATCCAAGTATGTGAACTTCATGACTTGTTCCCCCGATATCTGCATGCTTAAGGATGAGACCACTTTCTCATATTTGAACAGTAATTTCTGCAGGTCGCCTTCGAAATTTTCAGTGTGTAGCACAATCCTCTCCAGGCTCGCTGCATTGCAAAATAGTATTGTGGTATAGGAGAACTAGTCTAAAAGCTTCCTAATAGACGTAGGAAGTATTTATATATTTTTTTTGAAAAGCTTTCCTATAGCTCTTAAAAAATCACTCTTTATATATTTTTTTTTTGTATTTTTAATAAATATATACGGCAATACACGTTTGCAATGAATGGTCAGCGCCTTGCAAGAAATATGCGAAGCTTTATTGCGAATAATGCCTTAAATCGGAATCTCAAATGATGACTTAAGAAGAATAATTCCTTTATTTTAACCAATAAAATATAAACTAATAATTTACGTAAGACAGTCAGAAAGTGACTTACCACTTAAATCGAAGAGTAAAGAAAAAAATATTTGAAATATTACAACAGTTACCGTTGCCGAGATTTATTTTTTCATTCAACTAAATACTCGCACAATACTTTTAGTAGAAATACTTCTCATACAAGAGCTATTGCTTAGATTAGATTTAGATTTATTGATTATTTATCGATATTATGTTGCCTTGTGCCCTCTACTCATCACAGTACCTCATCTAGACCCAGTTACCTTATTTAGCTCAAGATAGAGCAGGATTTTACCTACTGAATGTATGTGCCTTTCCTCTATCTGTAAATGGCCGAGATGCCTGAACTTTCTCCGTGCTATAGCGCTGCATTCAAGGAGAACGTGCATTGGAGTCTTCTGAGATTGCTCACAGATATGACAAGAGTCAGTGGACCATATCGCGATCATGTGGAGATAACTACGCAGCTTGCAATGGCCGAAAAGAATGTCCATAAGGATTTCGCATAGCGTAGTTTGGTACCAGCTAAACTCCCTTGGCCTTAGCACCTTACTTCTAAGTTTCTCCTTGACGGTGTGTTGTCCTATAGGATCCTATTAATGAAGAGGCCGTCGTGATTGTGCGTACCTAACAGATTCAATTTCTCGATACACTCAAAAAGCAGTGAAGACTTGATTTCCAATGATGACAAAGTTTTCAGTGCTGCCTGACTTTCGCTCAGAATGGATATTCGCTCATCCCGGAAGTTCCTGCCTATATTTATATCTGCGCATAGACAAATGGAATACACCTTCGCTTGGAAGGTGCTTGGGAAACTACCCATCGGCACAGAACGCTTAGGTTTGATGCTATACGTATAATCCATCACCTATACCTTCTGGTCTCTTCGAGCTATCTGTGTACCAGTGCAAGATACACTCATTGAGTTCGCTCTCTAATGCAGGTGTGCTCCAGTTTACTTTCCCGTCCAATTCAATTCTGGACTAGTTTTCGAAATGAATAACTTTAATGATTCTTATTATTAGATGATATTACTTACAACTGTTGCTAACTTTATATTCAGAAAAAATTAATTTCAATATATAAAACAAAATTAATTGGTTTCTAAATAAATTTTTAATTCGCCAAAAATAAGAACATTTTTTCATAAACAAAAAAATTCTTTATTTACTTCTTTTGTTTTTAATTGACGCTATTTTGGCGGAGTTTAACGACTCGTTTCTTTTTCGTTTATATTCATTCGGACGACAGGACCCAGACAGCGTAGCCGGTGGATCTTTATTTACCTTATTGATCTTATTTGCTTGGGATGTTTAAAATTGATGACCTAGCATCGTGGCACTTGCAAATTATTACATCAACACAACAACAAAATATATCAATATATTAAAATTATTTAGAAATGGCAGCAATAGGGATATGGAGTAGGATTCTACGCTTAATCCCTAAAACTGTCCAAGCCAATGCACCTTCCAGACAAAGCTGGCGTATTACAGGCAGAATTACTAGCAATGAGAAACATTTGAAAGACCGTGAGATAATACATAATAATTATTGGTTACTCAGTCTGCTATAAAAGCGATAAATTCAATCATCATAACTTCCAAACTTGCAATGTGGTGTATAGAAGAGCTCAGCTCGGTTATTCGCTCGATATCACTTGAGCATGGATTCCATACCGTAGGAACATCGAGGGTAACGAGAAGGGAATGAGCTTGCTAGGCTAGGATCCTTCTTAAGCTCGCCCGAAGCAAAGCCAGTAGATGTTCCCTTCAGCCGGATTAAGGCGAAATTAGAGTCTCATTATTGCAGCATTGCGAATAGGCGATGGAAGGCCTTTCAACCTGCGGAATGAGATAGTTCGACTAATAATGCATCAAAAAATTGATTGGATATGGTCGAGTTGACATTTCAAAACTAACTACTTTTCTCATAGGACATTGGAAGGTAGTTGATCTCTTGCCAAGTTAAAATTACCACACAACAAATTTTGCCTTAGTTGTAGCGAAGTGGAGAAGAGGGGAAGAGGGAAACTCCTTTAACCATCTTTGCGATTGTCCGCATTTGTCAAGAGCAGAATTGCTTTTGGCAAACAATTCTTCAAAAAGTTGAAGAAATTGTGGACTTAGAATTTAAGGTCTCTTCTTATCTTTCTAGACACAATGAAGTGGCTACAAGGTTGTAATGGTTGCCCAGAGGGTAGGGCCCACTTGGACGAAATAGTTTGGTTCGTCCTTTGTGATAACATTGAAGGACAAAGAGGGGGAGGAAGGGAAGGGATGGGGAGTGGCGAGTGTTTGTGGACTACGAACGGTGACTAGTCCGCGGTTGTGTTAACCTCATTATGCTGCTGATGTAGTTCATCAGATTTTTGTTATCAACACCTGCTATATCAGCAGGCGCAGAAAAGAAGTGAGAACCAAGATATTTGAATCTTAGTCCCGCGAAGGCTGGGCAGCTTAGGAGCAGGTGCTGAGATGATTCCACCTCATCCTCCATACAGCTGACGCAAAAAGGACTCGAAGTAATTCCGAGTCTCACGGCATGTGTACCTCGCGGACAGTGCCCCATGATGATGCCCACGAAATTTGAGAGATGACATTTTGTCATCCCCAGGATATCCCTCGAGCGCCTCCTATCCAAACGTGGCCAGAAGGACTTCGCGACCCTACACGTTCGTGTACTTGCCCAGCGTTCGCTAAGTTGGTGCGTAGCCCATCCTTCCAGGAGTAGAGCGCAGGTTGTCAAGGGGATCCCGATCCTCTCCTTTCGCGGACACATTGCCTCACAGGTCCCCTGTCTGGCCAGCTCGTCAGCCTCGCAGTTTCCTGCAATGTCACTGTGACCAGGTACCCAAATTATCTTAATGTGGCTACAAGAAACAGAACCTTCCAAAATTCCATAACCAAAATAGCAGAGGCTTGAAATGGGCTCAGACGCTAAGCACATAAGTGTCTCCTCGTTTAGGAAACAGAGACACTCAAACAACAGCAGCCAAATTGCAGTTGTGAACTTCCTTTTTGTATGTAAGAAAACGAGATTGGAAAATGAAAAAATCAAACATCAAACAAAGAAATTACTATCGGGTTATTGCCACCTCAATCGGCTCTACATTATCGAAACGACCTGGATTTATATTCGGCCAAGGACTCTTACTGTAGCTGCATTCCCCGTACACAGCATATATGGAGAATATTTATGTTGCTACACGATACAACAACAATCTGTCAGGTGTTTTTTAAAAGTTTAAGAACTTAAAATGATAACACGAAACAGAAATATTGTTGAAATGATTTTTTTTATTACAATCTGGTAGATAACTTTATGGCATGACATGATCAATTCGATGAGTTAAATTTTTGAGTACTTTTTCCAATAAATCTGAATAATAAATCTGAATGAGCCCAATCTGCCAAAAACCTACGCAAACGATGGTCATTTGGCTAGCACGAGCTGCATTTTATAGGCTCTTAAGCCAAGTTTCTTTGGTAAAATATTCCACGTATGGGAAGGACAAAGGCCAATAAGTTGAGCATGACGACGAATCGACATTTCGACGTCTTCTTCAGCACTTTGCTCTATGAACTTCACGAACCGATTTTTTTTTTGTTTTTTGCAAAGTAAATTTTCATAATGTAGCTTTATTGTTCTTGTTGTTTTAAGATTCCAGATGACTTGCCAAAACTTACTGAACAGAAATTTTAACACAGTTTGCCATTCTCAGCTGCCAAACCATAGTTATCGTTGTCGATAGCTCTCATGCAGCTAAGAAAGCAGCCGATACTTACCTGTATTTTACGTAAATATATTTTCGAAATAGCATCTTCGTTTTTTTCTTCCTGCGAAGAAATTGTGCAGAGGGAGGATCGTTTAAATCTTCGAACGCATATTTTTCACTGTTCCCCAAAAATAAGCTATTCAAAAAAATTTGTAAAATTTGAAATTTAATTTTACATCTGTTTTAAATTTTGGTATATCATTTTTTAAAGCTAAACACCCTCGGTGGCTTTTAACATTTTTAAAACATTTTTTTTTATTAAAAAAAAAATATTATAGTTTTTGTTGCAAATGTAAGTCCAGGATGTTTAAGGTATAAGTCCAAGTATATAATTAAAACATATCTTTCCCACAAATAACCTCCAGAATAAAGAACACTTTTCCTGCCCCAAATTAGTAGCACGCACGCACACGTACACAATAAAACATGATCCAGTGAAGCACAACCAATTTGAAAAGAACTTACCGTCGTGGTAATATTCCGCTTCGTCGAAAGACGTCTATGAAATATACGCACAGGCTCTGCTTCAATCTCCGATTCGGACGACTCATCGCCGGTGCTAATCGCTATAATCGGAATGGGTGAGACGCTGCCCGAACTGCAGGCGCTATTGCGACCACTACTGGTGGTGCTGCCACGCCCGAAAGCGGCTGCAGCTGCCGCGGCGAGACCGCGACTACCGCTTGGTGCAACGGAGCGATAGTATGGGCCAACGTGAAGAGTATCTTTAAAGTTGGACATTTTTGTTCGGGTTTTTTGGACTTCTTTTATTTATTTTTTTTTTTAAAGAGAAGAAAGACGCAAATAGTTTTAGTGCAATAATGCTGCTGCTGTTTAATTTTTAGCGGCTTTGTTGTTTTAGCTTTGTTTTTTGTTCCCTTTAATTTTGACTGTTTTGTTGTCCTACGTCTTTTGTGTGCATTGCCTTTGCTTTTATGTTGGTGAGTGTTTTTTTTTCTATCTTTTTATTTGTGTGGCTGCTGTGGCGCGTGCGTTTCTTTATTTCTGTTATTGTTGTTTTAGCTGCCTTCTATGCGTGTTTTTTACTACAATTCTTTGTTTACTTTTGCTTGCACATGTGTCGCGAGTATTCTCCTTAGCAATTTTCGCTCTTCAAATGCTTGCTGCTGCCCTGAGGCGATGCGTTGAGGGGCTGCGCAATGTTGATAGAGTTATTGGTGGGTTTGAATGAGAATGCGGCAACTATGCAGCAAATCTTGAGGCGTGCTGTAAATTGTTTTAAAATTATGTTTGCAATTTTTAGTTTCTTTTATTATTATGTTTTGGTTTTGTGCTTCTTTGGCAAATGAGTTATTTGTGATGATTTTTGCTCCACTTAAATTTCTGCGTACAATTTAATAGGGTTATTTCATTATTATTATTTTTCTTTTTTTTTTGCAAACACTCAAAAGGGTTTTGAGTAGCTCATTTGCATGAGGAATAACATTTGAGCGTTAATTGCACACTAAAGTTTTTTATTTGCTTTTTTAGTGTCTGATGAACTCGGGCGTCATTGAAGGTTAGTCCGATTTTTATTTTTTATGCATTAATCGTTTTTGTAGAAAACGGAAAAAAATTATTAGTAATGAGGCATAATTTCGTTACTTTTGTTAATTTTAAATTTTTTAATTTCGAGTTTTAGTTTAAAAAAATGGGTATACACGACCATGTGTACATAAGTGGTTCAGACAAATTTTTGTAAGCATTATTTTTTATATTATTTTTGTCATTATTATTATCATTTGTTTTTTTTTTTCAATTATTTATTTTTATTTCTTTTTTTGTTTTTGAGAAAAAAATTTAATGATAATATTATGGTCACCATTTTTTTTTATAAAGAACACAATTAGACACAATTCTATATTACCACTAAATTGTAAATTTAGTTTTTTTTGTAATTTTTTTTGTATATTTTTTTATTGTTGCTTTTTTGTTTTGTGTGGTTCGCGCACTTTCACACACTTCTTATGCATCTATTTTTGTATAGCTTATTAATAATATACACTCTTTATGCTTATTTTTTTTCATAAAAATATTAATATTTAGTTTGCATAATTCGATTTTCAAAAACCAGCATTTTTCTCGTTTTATGTTTTTTTTTTCCTTTTTTATAAAACACTTTAGCAATTTTTTATTAGCTATTTCGCTATCTATAAGATACAAAAAATAGTTTTTAATATATTTTTAAACCTTCTTTCATTATCTAATTGGTATAGAAAATGTCAGCAGTTCTTTAGTAAACCATTCGACTCCATTGTTTGCTGTGAAAAGGCGCCTGAATTTATGCAGCACTCATGGCAAGCCCAACTTGAATTATGCATGAGTGTACGTACATGTGTGTGTATGTGTGCGTGCGTAAGCATGTGCGCTTTCCATCAATTTGCTCATTGCACCATGCTATGGATACATATTTACAGGCGTAACAAGCAGCCGCAGGTGTCCATGCCCGGTGCTCAGCTGTGCTACGGTATTCCTCCCCTTTATTTTTTGCTTGAGCCGTCGCCACTTTTGTTATCGTATATATCTTTGCTAGTTCTTTCACTTCGTTTTATTGCCGCTTGTACGTTCCCTTTCCACACACACACATTTGTACAAATATGTATATTTTTTCTTTGCTTATAAGTATGGCAAATTATATATTTCGCTTTTCTTTTCCCTTTGTGAGTGTGTGTGCGTGTGCTTGTGGGTGTGTGACTTTATCTCATCAAACTTACGTAAAATTTTATTTACATTCACTCCTTCACCAAACTTCACTTCACTTCACCTTCATCTCATCCAGCCAGCGAGCGTTGTGCAACTTTGTTAGTCGCCTCAGACTCATCTGCATTAGGCCTATTAAATTTCGACGTCTTGGACTTGGCTTATTAAATAGTTGTAGTAAAAAAACACGCAGTGATTAATCATAGTTGGCAGCTCCTTGTCGATTTTTGGTTAGTTTTGTTTTTTCTTATTTTTTATTTATATTTCTTTATCGCAGCACACCATGCACCTCTCTAGCATTCAATTCTATGGCACATAACTTAAAATGCAGCAAAACTTGTTAGCCGTTCATTATCATACAAAATTGTAAATACAAATTACTGCATATTAGTCGCCAGCAGCTGATATGCGCTCACACACTTAACGGGCTAAAGCAGAAATTTGTGGTCTATTTAAGGGCGTGCGCGCGTTATACGGCTTTAGTGTGCCAATTTTGCCTGATTTTGACAGTTTTCGGAAAAAAAGTTTTAACACAAATTTTTACGAAATATTTTAGTAGCAATTTTGTAGAAATTAACCAAGTTTATCATTAAATGTGGAGTAACTATTTTGCATGAAAATGTTTGCACTACCATTTTCGTTTAATTTGTATTGCAAAAAAACACATTTCTATGTATTAGTTATTTTATTAAACATTTATTCTTAACATTAAATCACATTTAACATTTAATTTTTGCAAATCTCCATTTAAGTCAATACACAAATTTTCAGTAAACACGTACAAAAAATACACACTGTTCCACTCTGGTCTCACTGGTGCACAAGTATTACACATACATATACATAAACGTTGAAAATTATTAACCAACTAAATTTGTAATTTAATTTTTATTAAGCTTACACAATCTCTTACTGCTAATTTAGAAAATTTTCAGCTTATAACATAGATTTATTTTCCATATAAAAAATTTTTAAAATCCTAGATTTTCCAGCAGCGTAAAAATCGCAGTCAATTTTGCTTTGCAACCACTGGGCAACTGTCTAGTTTTATGACTCGGCTGCTACTGCTTTGCTTTCCTTCTGTGCTGCTTATACACATGGCTATATATGTGCATGTATTGGTGCAATTGTGTGCTCAACTTCTCTTTTCTGCAGCTCAATACTCATACCACACCAACACCATCATCAATACGCAACCCACGCTCGTAACCCGACTCACTAACTAATAGCCGGACGACTTGCTGTGCCTTGCATGCTTATGCCTCGGCATGTGATAGTATGAAAAGTCGTGAAATTGAAGCATAAAACGGAATCGAAAAATGTGTCTTGCAGCCCGCAGGACCTTAGCGGCATATGATAAACAGACAATTGTTGGGTCGCTAGCTGCGTTTGCCGACTGTTGCTGTGCCGGGCTGTTGCATTTACATGCATAAGTCTGCAAACACATACACGCACCCTGGACGAAAGTCTGGTTTTGTTCATGCAAAAAATTAGAGTTGCCAAATATTCAGCCGGTCATAGATACCAGTTAGGCTATAATTGTATATTAAAAATTTACAAAACGCTTCTCCTTTGCCATATCCATGATAGTAATCTTAATCTTATGGCTTTGCGAGTGATTGCCGCGCGGTCGTGGTGGCCATGAAATATTTTGTTTTGTGGATGAGTGGGTTTAAAATGCCTAATGCATTATCAAAACTGCCGTCGCAACAATGGCACGTCTGGAGAGTAAAAAACTCGTTTGTAACCGTCGCCCACCCTGGAGCCGCTTTCGCATTACTTCAGAGTGGCATTTCATCTTCTTCATTACAAAGGTCTATGCCTATGTGCCTGCGTCCAAGTTACGCTTTTTTAACCGTAGAATTTTATCTGGGAAACCGCTGTTGAATTCACACGTTTCCATACCGCTAAACATCTTGTCATGAAATATTAAATAATAGGCAAGAAGATAGCAGTCAAAACTCTTAACTACCTTATATTTTAATTAAAAGACTTTGGTCAATAAAATCAAATAATAAATAGATAATATTTTTACTAATAACCAGGCAGATAATAGCAAATCTCTTCGAGCATTTCCGTCATGAAAAAGCAGCTGAATACAAAAAACCCAAAATTTTTTTGATTATTAATGTCATAATTTCTATATGAATTAACAATAAATGGAAAAAAATTAGCGGAATAAAATTATTTAAAAAAAATGAATTTCGGGGCGAATTTTCCTACTATTTTTGTTCGAAAAGTTGTAAAGTCACATAGAATGTAATATTATAAAAAAGATGTGTGCAGAATTTCAGAGAGATCAGTCAATAACTTTTCGATTTATCGTGTACGCCAATACGAAAAATATAAAAAAAAAAAAATAATTGGCGCGTACACTTCTGCTAGGTGTTTGGCGGAGCTCCTCCTCCTATTTGTGGTGTGCGTCTTGATGTTGTTCCACAAATGGAGGGACCTACAGTCGACTCCGAACGGCAGATATTTTTATAAGGAGCTTTTTCATAGCAGAATTTCACTCGGAGGTTTGCCATTGCCTGCCGAGGGGCAACCGCTATTAGAAAAATGTTTTTATTAATTTTGCTTTCACCGAGATTTGAACCAACGACCTCTCTGTGAATTCCGAATGGTAATCACACACCAACCCATTCGGCTACGGCGGCCGAACGCGAAGAATAGAGTCGTTGACGATCTATAATAAAGGGTGCTTAAGTTTCAAGGGCCGATGTTGATTTTGAATAAAATACAATTTTTTTAGAAAATTATTGTCATTTCTCTTCATTATGATAATATTGGTATGGCTCAATTACGTATGGAATAAAATATTGGCCAAATGGCTGCCGCGGCTTCGCCGGCATACCTCCATCCGATGGTCCCGATGACGCTGAGGCATAGTTGAGGTTCTATGCCATTAATGTGCCGAATTATCTCATCCTTTAGTTCTTGAATTGTTGCTGGCTTATCGACGTGCACCTTTTCTTTCGAATAAACCCAAAGAAAGAAGTCCAACGGTGTCAAATCACATGATCTTGGCGGCCAATTGACATCGCCGCCAAGTGAGATAGTCACGCAAATAGTTTTCAGTCTAAGAGAATATAAAAGAAATGTTCCCTTTAGTATTTTTTCCATACTTTTCGATTAAGTATTAAAAAAATTAAATTTTCTTCTAACTAAAAAGAAAATTGTTTTAATTTTTTATCAACACCCTCTTTAAATTAAAGGGGCCAGCTTCTCCAGATAACGAGTTTTTCCATCATTCTTTGCGAATAACTGAGAGTAGTTATTATCTTAAAATAAATTACATAGAATATTTATATGAAATCCTTAAGTGAATATCCAACATTTTTTTAATAAATAAAAAAACAAAATGGCGGCACTACAGCTGCTCAAACGTGGCTTCTTTAATTTGCGCCGTGGAATGTACAGCCTCTTCTAATCAACCGAAATCAACCGTACAAAATTTTTTTCATTAAAATCAGTTATTCCGGTTTGCACTTACCTTTTTGTACGAAAAACAAAAAAATTAAAATTTCAAGTGAAGAACAAAATAATTACACTTTTTTTATAAACAAATTAATCATAACAATATTTTTATATTATTTTTACTTTTAAGAGCTGCTTTTTAATTTTTTTTTATTTTATTATTACTTTTACCTTTTTCCTTGTTTTTTTGAACTGTCTTAAAAGCGTTTTTGTAACTTCTCCTTCAAAATGAGACCTTCTTCATTGTGGGCAAATGGAATTTCATTGATCTTGATTGACAGAATTGCATTTGATCTTGAACGCACTATTCATCATGATTCTTTGCCTAAGTGGTAATTATTATTGTATGCCAATTGTTGAGTCTTCGCTATACTAGCTGCGTATGTACTTCTTCAACTAAATGTGCGATAATTTGTGCCTGCAAATCTATAGTCTTGCGTACACAGGCTCACTCAATACATCAATACCCCTAAAAATCACTCTAATTTCACTGAACCTGGTCCGTTATCATTATAACAGTCTTTTTTCATTTTCTTTTTTTATTTTGTTCAGAGATAGCACCAAGCCGTGAAAGCCAAAAAAGTGGGACTCGCATTTCAACTCACCGCACGAAGCGCTCAACAGGATAACATTTTGCTCGCTCCAAGGAACTAACGTGAGGAGAAACAGCCTAATGAATTTCTAATCAATTCTTAGGAATTGTTCCGCGTATGGGAGCTTAGTTTGAATAATGCTTGCTATATTGCAAGCAACGGACCGGCTTTTTACTGTGTCAAGTAGTATCCTCTATAAACTTCTTTGCATATTTAATAGATGAATAAGCGTCTGTCCTAATGCTTAAATCTGTTAAGGGTGAGGTGGAATCCATTCCACATGACATCTGCTTACCCATCTTTAGGTCGACGGTATTAGACGGTACATCCAACGACTGCTACGTGATGACGTCTCACTTGTCATTACTGTTAGCAGCTTTGCATCTCTTCATCGGATTTTGCCTGATTTCTTATCTGGAAGTTGTAACTCTTGTCAGCATATTAGCTTATAAGCACTACTTTTGCTTCATTGGACGTAGTTCGAAATGCGCCGTATACTTTTATGGCACAAAGTGACCTGGCCTTGCGTGCATATGATTTTAAATTGAATAATTCGGATATTACGCACGAAATTTCATTTAGTTTTAGTCTGTGTTCTTGATTCGGACCTCCTACGTTTAGTATTCCTTCTTTTAGAGCCGCATCCACTTTTTCGGCTTTCGCAATTGCATAATCAATGCGTTTTAAAATACGCCTAGTATTAAACATAATTCCTAGATATTTTATGGCCGACTTTGAGGTGATTATCTATTAACCCAAGCTTGTCATTGTTACTTCTCTAGCCTTCCTGCTGCTCAATTCTTTAAAGTGCCGGTTCAAGTTCTATTCCTTCAGCCATGTGTTTTCATTCGTTCCAGTAATGACTATCTGAATATACCACTTTTTAATCTTTTATTTAGAACTATGACCTGTTTGATATAAATAAATCTTTCAATAAATAAAATTTACTATACAAAATATCAATATTATTGTTCATTGTTAATATTATTAGGATTTTGTGCCTGATATCCAACATTCACACCATCTTCTACCAGGCCTTCCTGGCTGTGTAGTTGTGGTGGTTTTCCCCAACATGGCTAATTCCACGCAAACGTTCTGTGGACATTCTTTTAACGTGTTTGTTCCATTATTTCCGGCATTTTCTACTCCATTTGATTGCATTCTAAATTTTATATATGCATCTTATATCGTCGTTCCTCTGGTGGATGGGTCTGGAGTAGCTCGCTATACCTCGTAAACTGTGCATTTCAGTTATATTGTAAGAATATCTGCTCGCGTCTCCACACCAAACGTCACAATGGATCTGACGCATGTTTTGTAGACTCATACTTCTGGTACTTATTTACTACTACATCGCTTAAATAACCAGAAAGGCGGATTTCTTAGATCTTTTGATGACGTGATGTAAGCGCCGAAGTACCTAAACTCCATGGCTATATGCGACCGTGCATTATTACTCCAGAGTGTTGGGTCCCGAATCGATTCTTGTCGCACTCCAGCAAGGACTTTGTGTTCTTTCACGCCATTTTCAATGTTGTAAAAAACACTCTATCTGCAGTTAAAAACAATTATCTTCCACACTCCGGAAGTATAGAGGTACTTCGAATCTGCGAAAGGTGTTACTTATATGTATTCAACTTGTGGATTGAACGCTCTTTTAGCATTGAGGGTGACAGGCAAGTAGTACAGGGTTTGATTAAAAAGTAATTAACCTTATTTTTTTTAAGCAGTTTTATTAAACCTTTGGCTTATACAACTAATATTCTTCAAAATAGGACCCTTGAGCGTCAATACACCGCTGGTAGCGGTCCTTCCAGTGCAGGAAACATTTTTTAAACTCATCCGCCGGAGTCGCGTTCAATTCGGCTGTTACAGTTTTTTGGATCACCTCGATGGAGTCGAAAGCCGCCTCCCTCCAGCTTTCGCGGGAACAAGAAGAAGTCCGGAGGGGACAGGTCTGGGCTGTAGGGAGGGTGGGGAAGCACCGGAACCCCCATCTTGGCCAATGCAGAGGTGCAGAGAAAGGCGGTGTGCGCCGACGCATTATCGTGCTGAAGGGCCCAATTGTTGACGAGGTCAGGCCGAACCCGGGCGACGCGGTTTTTCAGCCGAAGGAGCACTTCTTTGTAAAATACCGCGTTTACAGTGCTTCCTGGAGGTACAAACTGTTTAGGTTTACGCAAAATTTGATCGAGTAACGTAGCTCCAATGATCGCTGCATTTTCGCCACAGCAAAATCCTAACACACTTTTAAAACAGCTTTCACGCGCGGAGCGATGTTGACTGCACCGCTGTTGCCAGCGAACTGGGACCGGTTTCTAGTGGAAGGGGAAGGTCCAACGATCCAGCCGATTCGGTTGATCGCTTGGCAGACGCTCCGCGCGAGAAGGCTCATTGCTTTTCAATCAAACCCTGTATTCTTTTGATCTTCTCTTCCGCCTTTCTCGATAGGTTGCCTCAATTCTTCTTTAGTTACTCTTATAGCGAGTTTAAGAACACGATTTGGAATTTCATCCAGCTCCAGTGATTTTATTTTTATTTTAGAAGAACTTGTTGGCGAGGAGGACTAATTCAGTGCTGGTCATGCCATTTTATCGCAAGAAATGCTTCGTAAATATGCTTGATTAGGTGAAACCACTTTTTTTTAGCTGAATAGCCGTAAATTGTAAATATCTCGCAAACTTGTTCATAAAAAAATTCACTCAATTTTCGGAATTAGCAAGCGATTCGGTAAGGGATTTGGATAGTGGCTTCCCGTACTCAATAAAAATAAATACAAATGTGTAAGGATGTAGTCTTACTATCATTATCTGCTTCAATCCTTCCCATTATCTCTCCATTCAAACTTAAGCAGCCTCTAAAAAGGTTTAGTGACTAACAGATGCCAATTTTACAACTTGTTTGGGCGCAATTAGGATCAATAAGTAGTCGTCAATATATACTCGTTATTATTAGACCTTTATATTATATGTATTACAAATAAATAATTGGCACGTACACTTCTGTTAGGTGTTGGGCCGAGCTCCTCCTCCCATTTGTGGCGTGCGTCTTGATGTTGTTCGACAAATGGAGGGACCTACAGTTTGAAGCCAACCCCGAACAGCAAATTTTTTTTATGAGGAGCTTTTTCATGGCAGAAATACACTCGGAGGTTTGCCATTGCCTGCCGAGGGGCGACCTCTATTTGAAAAGAAACTTTTTCTTCTTGGTGTTTCATGGAATTTCGAACCTACGTTCTCTCTGAATTCCGAATGGTAGTCACGCACCAACTCATTCGGGTACGGCGCTGCCTGTATTACAATTACATCTAAGTATTTACAGGGTGGGCCATATAGCGTTTGCTTTTTGAACCACCTATTTTTTTGAGAATGGTAACACAAATGACATGTCAAATGTGTTCATAATTTACTTAAAGGTTTGGCATTTACGAAATAGGACGCTATACGCTTGAACAAAATTAGGAAATATTGAAAACCTATTTCCAAAGTGATGAGTCTTCTTTTTCTTTTCTGATTTTCACATCGGTGGCTACGTCAGTAAGCAAAATTGTCGGATTCGGGGCTCAGAAAATCCACATGTTACTGTAGAGAAGCAAATGCATCCACAATGAGTCACTGTTTGGTGCGGTTTTTGGTCTGGCGGCAACATCGGGCCATTTTTTTTTCGAAAATGAGCGAGGAGCCGCGGTTACAGTAAATGGCGAGCGTTACCGTGACATACTCAACGAGTTGTTTCCAAAAATTGAAGAGGATGACATGGACGGCATTTGGTTTCAACAGGATGGTGAAAATTGTCACACGGCCAAAGTTACATTCGAACTTTTGGCTACCGTTTTTGAAAACCGAATAATCAGCCGAAATTCCGATATCGATTGGCCGCCTCGGAGCTGTGATTTAAGCCCGTTGGATTACTTGTTGTGGAGCGCTGTTAAGGACAAATTCTATGCGAACCATCCAGAGACGATTCATGCTCTAAAACACGAAATCGAAGTTGCCATTCATGAAATTGGAGCCCAAACAATAGAAAATGTGCTTAAAAATTGGGTTGATCGAATGGCCTACTGCAAAGCCAGTCGTGACAGTCATATGAACCATATTATTTTTTATTCATAAATTACAATGTTCAATCTTCAAAATAAGAAAAAAAAGTTTGAAAAAATATTGATTATTTTTTTTTTATAGCCGATTCAAAAAGCAAATTTAACATGGCCTACCCTGTAGATATCTTAGCAAATTTTTAAAATTATCAAGGAGGTAATCCTGAAAATCACTACACGCATTCATATATACGGAAGTAGAAAAATTTCTTGCCTTTGTTCGCTAAATCGTCAGCCTTTTGTTTTCCACGAGTATAACCTCATTTTTACCTCTAACGACCGCTTTGTATCCTTAGTATTACTCTTTTTCTTTCAAAGTTTAGGTAGCTCGTAACTGCATAAATATGTACGAGTACGCATTGGATATGGAGAGTACCGTAAAATTTTGACAACTCTCAAAAGTTCATGCACCCAAAAGTAGCAAGAAAAAGGGAAGTTAGTCACAAATGTGCGCATGTACTCATTTATTATTGCTGCTCTTTGTCTATCACTTTCTTCGTTCGTTTTACTTCGCTGCTTTTTGCAAACGTTTTTCTATTTCTGTTTTCTTTACTTCAGCTACAAGTGCCGATGACTGTCAACTAGAAATGTTTTCTGCGTTGCATTGTTGTTTTGCTACTGCCACTCCCATTTCATGTAAATCTCGCACACATACACCCAAACCGACACATACATTCACTTCACTATAGAATTTAGCGTAGTAAAGGCAGAATTGACAGAATACTCTTCGTGGCGTCACCAATACAATTGTGCGTTGTAATTTCCGAAATATGTTGAGCAAAACAAAGAAATTGGAAAATTCTTGTAAAACGAAAGGCTGCATAAGAAGAGTGGAGATGGCTGTGAATACCGGAAGAAACGTGACTGCCCCTAAAGGGCATTGTGTGAGTTGGCATGTGTCAGTTGGAAGCAGATGGCTGATGGATATGTATTGTGGAGTATAATGTAGGTATCATATATATGGCTAGTAACTGTTAAGGCGACAGTTTGGCTGCAGAGTTGACAACAAAGCGAACTGAAAGCTGATGGTAATTCGATGCTGTACATGTGGTGGCTAAAGATAATTGCTTTTATATGAGAAATTCTGTATTGAATAACCCAAAATGGGAAAGGATTGTTTATATAATATTTTTGAAAAGCAGCGAAAGTAAATGAAATGATGCTCTCCATGCCTCTTGAATCCATGCCATCAAGAGTGGTACTTGAAAAGAGATATAGTGTGGTGCTACCAGAGGCTCAATTCTGGTCAAACTCTGATAATGAGCCCGGCAAACACTGTGTTTCCAGCCGCCGTAGCCGAATGGGTTGGTGCGTGACTACCATTCGGAATTCACAGAGAGAACGTCGGTTCGAATCTCGGTGAAAATACCAAAATTAAGAAAAACATTTTTCTAATAGTGTTTTCGCATTTTCACGGATGGCTCTAGCATCGAGCACGACTTCGGCTCTGAGGTCCACATAGAATCCAGCGGGACAAAACTGCACTTTGCTCTTGGAATGCATGCATCTGTGTTTCAGGCGGAGGTTTGTGCTGTTCAAGAAGCGATGAACTTTGTTGTGGAATGCAAATGAAGAGGCACATCTGGATGTGCCTGCAGCGACAGCAAAGCTGCGATCATGGCCTTAGACAGCCCCCCAACCACATCAGGGGTAGTCGAGTGCTGTAAATCTAGGCTGAAATATGTCGCTAGACATAACAGCCTGAGACTAACATGGGTACCGGGACACGTGGGTATCGTGGGTAACGAGACCTCTGATTCCTTAGCCAGGATGCCAAAGAAGTTGGCCCCAGAACCCGTTCTGCCCATCCCTTCTGCAGCCATCAAAGCCACGGTTAGCAAATGGGTTACTACAACCCGCGAGCTTGGCAGGCTGGGAGAAGCTGCTAATAAACTAAGCTGATGTTACCTGTCATGTCCGACCGACTGCCGTAAATCCTCTTGGCATTAAGCAGAGGGGACTGTAGGAGGCTGGTTGGACTGATGACGGTAGCGGACCACTTCCTATGCGTCTGTGCGCCTTCGCTCGAATCAGATTTGAGGTCTTTGGCACTGATGTGCTAAGAAACGACCTCTTTGGCTCTTTGGCACCACAAGACCTACTCAGATTTCTTCGAAGGTCGGATAGATTTAAAGAAAATCAAAAGGCAATCCGAGAACAGTACAATCGACTTAATTGTGTCTGAGTGCTGTACTTGCTAGTCGTCCCGACAAAAAAAATTAAAAAAGGTCGACATAGAATTTGCCAAATAATGAAGTGCCGATAATTTTTTTTCTTAATTTACGTCTGTTTTTCTTTGAAAACTGTTTTGTTTGAGGAATGTTTCAAACTAAATATAAAGCGCCAATTTCACCACCAGCTTGGTTTGAACTTATAAAAATAGTAGTCGACGCTTGTAGTTGAGCTGGCTGGTATGTGGCATGAAATTTAATCGCCGCGATTCATATATTTTATTATGAAAATCTAAAATTAACTGTAAATTGGATTGGGTTAAACGCACTCTACCGTCATATTTAACCTAGTTTTAAATTTTCGGAATCGATCTTGCTATTGTTGCAAGAAACTAGCGCGTACTTCCTGACTCTACGAGTAGAGCTGATATCCAAGCAAAGTTAGTCAGCCTTGAAGTTAATGTCAAGGGTCTCGCTAGGTCTTTAAGCGCCAAATGCTATGGCAACTTGGAGGTCAGCCCATATATTTTTCACAAAGTGGAGAGTTTTAAATGCTTGCTATAAACTTGAAGACACCCCCCCGTGAATTATAGACTAGAAGCTGCTAATAGAAGCTATTTTGCTCACCTGAAACTTCTCGAAAATAAATTGCCATCGAGGTTGTGTAAACTGCAAGTCCACAAGACGCTAATAAGACCAGTTGCAACATATGGCTGTGAAGCATGGTTACGGACATCTAACATAGGATATTTGGGCCAAAAAAAGAGAAGCTGATGAATTTTACAGAATCAGATACAATGATGAGATCGAACAGATCATAGCAGGTCAAACCATTGTGCGTTTCGCTAAAGCTCAGCTGCTGAAATCGTTCGGACACCTACTCAGGATAGACGACTACAGAATTACGAAAAGGACCTTCAACTCTCTTATTATGGGCAGTAAAAAGCGTGGGCAGATGATGTTGATGCAGATTTACACCTTATGAATACTAGGAGAAGCAATGCAATGGAGCGAGTCGTATGTAACGCGATAGTAAAGGAATCACTGGCTCACGATGAGCTGTAATTGCTGTGATGATTAAAGAGACGGAGAAATGGTGCCAGTTTAATAACAACCCAATTCATTAAATAGAATAAAAGTAGTTACTCTTAACGATCACCGCCTTGACAGATTCTAAAATTGAGTTCTAGAGACTCACAGTATAAATGCAGAACAGCCTTGATGAAGACAAGTAGAAATATTTGGGGACAAACAGACCGTGATGCCTAATAAATCTCATCAGTCTTAACTTTTCGTAAAGCTATTTTTGATTTTTTAACTGAATCAGCCTATACAGTTCCTAATTGCCAGATAATCAAAAATGCGACATCCTAAAATTTTGTTTTTCCACAAATAAATATAGTCATATCTATTATTTTATTACTATTTGACAAAGTAGATAATATTATTTTTATTATTATTTCATTATATCTACAAGGAGGTGCGAAAGTAATCACTCTATCGGAAAATGTATAATTTTTGCAAATGGCATCATACCTGAATCATATTTGCCCATCTCGTGGGCTAGAGATCTGCAGTATACAAACAGCAGTATATATTCAAGCAATGGATTGCGTAAAGCTCCAAATAAAGATTTCCATCACTTAAATATTTTTTTAAGAGAAAGATTCCGTGTAAGATTTTTGGACTTTTGCATACTGGTGAGGGCAAATATCGAAGGCGATAGAACGATGAGCTATATGCGTGTTACGACGACATAAACATGGCGCAGCGAATAAAGATCCAGTGGCTACGCTGGCTTAGTCATGTCGTCCGAATGAATACAAACGCTCCGGCTCTGAAGGTATTCGATGCGGTACCAGCTGGTGGTAGCAGAAGAAGAGGAAGGCCTCCTCTGCGTTGGAAAGATCAGGTGGAGAAGGACTTGGCTTCACTTGGTGTGTCCAATTGGCGCCGATTTTTTTTTTATTTAATAAAAAATCATTAAAACATACAATTTGGTGAATTTTGCGCTACCTTGTATTTATATATAATTGATGGTGAAAAGTTCTTATACACTTTTAACATTCGTTCACAAATTTCCTTTGGATTTCTTAATTCAATTCACTGCACGATACTTGATTTTTCCATTGTAGTTAGAAAATACTGTGACGCGTCGATACTAAATGGCTTGTAAACAAAGAAAGAATGAATTTACAGATTGAAATGAAACATCACATACGTTCTTATGAAGAGTGTGCCAACGTGAAAAAAAATGTTGGCTAGTAGCAATGCCCTCTCTTATCGAACTGCAAAACATATTGAACAACCTAGTAGCACACCTCTGAAAATCTTTTTAGCTGCTGCTTGCTTCTTCCCATTGTTATTGTTATTGTAAAATATTTCTCTACTACACAAACATTAATTTTATTATTTATGAATATCAGGGGTGAAAGGAACTACTTACCCTCAATTACTTGGCTTTGTTATATCACTCATATATTATAATTACACGATGCCAGACAAGTTATGAAAAAGGAAGAACTATAAAATGTAGGAATTTCCCCCAATATCAGAAGTTTTTATATTTTATTGGGTATGGGAATAATTTTCCGTCCTTTCTTAGCCAAAGTTACGAATTTTTTAAACAATTGAATGCGAAGTATGTGCCATTGGAAGCTATAACTTTACTCCATCTTTCAGGCACCATACGGGATCCCCTGACGAAAACTTCAAGTTCTTTTGACTTGATCCATTCATTGAGCCAGTTTGCGATGCTCTCGTAAGAAGGGAACCGCTCTTCAATAAGGACTGACTGCATTCATCGGAACAGATAGCAATGCGAAGGTGCAATGTCAGGGGAATACAGCGGATGGGGCAAGAGTTCCCAATTCAGTCCCTCTAAATATTTCTGGACCGATTTAGCAACGTGTGGCTTTATGTAGTTATGCAACAGAATCAGTTTGTCATGTCTACCATCCCATTCCGGTCGCTTTCTTTTGAGATCTCGATTCAAACGCATTAGCTGCAGTCGGTAGTCGGTTACGATCACCAATGATGGTTGTTCATAATGGATAACACCCTTCTGATCCCACCAGATGCACAACATAACCTTTAAGGGGGGAAGTACCTTTAGACGTTTCAAAAAATCGATTTTTTTTTTATTGTCTTAACCGATAGGTATATGCTCTAAGAATATTATTGCAAAATTTCAAAAGCCGATCTTGAAAATTATGGAAGATATGCCACTTGAAAGTGGCGCGCGCCGAGCCGACCGAGCCTTGACCGCGAACTTTAAACTGCGTTTTCTCGAAACCATGTTTTTCAAATTGGCGTAAGTGATTACGGAAAATGTATTGAACCAATTTTCTTCATCAAGGTTTCATTTTAAAGGGCATAAAAAGCTACTCTAGGTAGACTACGGACGAAAAGAAAAAATAATTTTTAGATACTTTTTAACACAAAAATGTTTGAAAATTTTTGCAAAAAAAACCAAAAGTTTTTTTTGAAGTCTCATTTTAATGGTTAATCTTCGAATTTGCTAGAGATTGTAGTCTATCTAGGATAAAAAACCCTCCTGAGTAAAATAATGTTTGATTTTATAATTTCAGATGAAAGTTGCGGTCAGGATCGCTTACGCCGAATTCGATGTCAGCGGCGACACGATTTACGTGAACCGCCATAACTCAATTAATTGCTTATTTATAATAATGTTAAATACGCTTTTTTCTTCTTGGAGCGTTGCCCTAAATATATATCATATTAATTTCATGTGCACTGTTTTCATTTTCCCAAAAATAAATCACGAAAAACTGGTTTTTTTCGGCCCTCTAAAGGTACTTCCCCCTTAAAGCATGAATTTTGTTTTTCGCTGTCGATGGACCTGGTTCATTTGGCAGGCTGCAACATTTTCGACGCTTAGGGTTAATATGATAGATCCATTTTTCATCGCCAGTGACGATGCGATGCAGAAAACCTTTTCTTTTCTGCCGTTCAAGAAGCATCTCATCACACGTCACCAAACGTCTCTCGATATCCCTCTCCTTCAATCGATGTGGCACCCAGTTATCTGCTTTCTGGACCATTTCCATCGCGTGCAAATGTTTACCGACGTTTGATCTGTCAATATCCAACTCTTAAGACATATCATCAAGAGTTCGACATGCGTCTTCACCCTATAATTGTTGTAGTTGAGTATCTTCGAATTTTTTCGGTGCCCCTTCGCGATCTGTATCAATCGCATCGAAATTGCCCCTTTGGAAGCGTCGAAACCACTATTTACAAGTTGTATTTGATGGAGCGTGATTACTGTAAATATTGATCAATACACGTTTCAGCTGCACTTTTCTTTGAAAAGTTATAATGAAGAATGACTTTCCCCAAATGTACGCCACGGGACGAACGTAGACATTTTTGAGGTCACATAAAAAAAGATCTTTACACATCAAACGAAGTGGTGCTATTATTTCGAAAAAAACCTTGCTTTTCACTTCGAGATGCTGCAAAACAGATCCATATGTCGAAAGGTTGCGTTCAAAAAGTGCGTAAAAGTGAAGGCTTTCGATTTCAAAAAAATAGATGGGTGCACCCAATAAATGATGAACCAAATAATAGTGCTAAAGCACGTGCGTCAAAATGATACAGACAAGACATCAATAAATATGGCGGTGGGGTTATGGACGATGAAACATTCATCGAATCTGAATTTCAACAAATTCAGAGCGCTGAGTTTAGTAATGCAACAAAGAGAAAAGAAGCCCCAGGTGCCTTCAAGCTAAAAATTTTGCCCAATTTCCCTAAAAAAATATTTGGTTTGGCAAGCCATCTGCCAGTGCGGTATGAAAAGCGAAACGTTCATTACCACGGACACTAAAAATCCAGACATTTATTTCAAGGACTCTTTGCAAAAACGTTTGCTACTATTCACAAAACAACATAAAGGCTCAGTTGTGTTCTGACCCCATTTAGCATCATGTCATTATAGCCGTCTTGCCACGAACTGGTATGAAAATCACGGCGTAAATATTGCTCAAAAGGACCATAACACACCAAACTATCCACAATGGAGAGTCATTGATACATATTGGGCAATTGTTAAAAGAAAATTTCTAAAAACAAAAAGCAAAACTAAAAATGAGCAGCAGTTTAAAATGAATTGGCAGATAGCGGCAAATATCGTAACAAAAACTAATGTCCATCATCTAATGAGAGAAGGCAAATCTAAATTGCACCATTTGGTTTTTAACAAAGATAATTCATTCCAGTTTTTTGTTTAACATAGCACGCTTAATAAAGAAGAAAATAAAATCAAAATTTATTTAATAGCTGATAAAAATTTTGTGTTATAATGAATTTCGCCCGACGAATATTTTTCACTGCCATTCTTTAGATGGGATATTAAGACAGATTCGTCCTAGAAGGGAGAGACAATCCGCAATACCTTGAATAATATCAAACACGAAAGATAAATGCAAAATAAGAGAGATTGTTTATAGAGATTTCAAATTGATAAGCAGGTGTTTACGGAGGCCCGAATTACGATGAAGTTGCGGCCAGCATTCAAAAAGGAATATCTTTTAAAAATAAATGTCATGAATAGTTCTACACGGAAGCAGTAAAGATTGCCCCATTTGAATTTTCGTTGTATTATTTCAATTTAAAATCCGATATCTCTAAATTGATCACAATCGTCTCCAGCAATTTTTTTCACATTGGCATTAAGAATACGATAGAAACTTTGCTCGGATCATTGTCGAATGCTTTCATCAACAGTAACCATCATAAATGGAAGAACTTGCACGGACATCGGTACCTCTGATTTCACCGATGGAGCCAAGATGGGATTTGCAGTTGGAGCGGGAGTTTTCTCTAAATTAACCAATATTTGAGTATCCTTAAACTACCGAAAACTTATAGAGTTTTTCATCCAGAGGTCTTCGCTATCCCGCAGGCATTTAAAATGCTTAGTGATCGCTGTTGGATGGGAGACATACATATCTTTTCCAATAGTCAAGCTACGATCGAGGCCCTGTCGTCGCCATATTGCAGCTCTCTTCTGGTCAAGTTCTGTAAGGAGGTGATCAAACGCATCGAACATGCAGGAAACACCTCTCTTATCAGAGTTTTAGGGAATAGGGAATAGAAATTGGAGATGAACTTGCCAAGAAGGGGTTAATAGAACCGATCTCAGTTGTTCCCATCTCAGGCATTGGTTTCCCCTTGACCATTATATTGGGTTGGGGAATAGGTTCACAGCGCTTTTATATTTTCTTTTATTTTACAACGATTTCTTTGCTGTTCAGGAAAGGATAAGTATTCACTCGTTAGAACTCTTTCTGCTCTACAAAACTACTCTAATTGTATTTTTGAGTTACTGAATTTTTTACTAGTTTCGAGGCTTAGAAATGGAATACCAAGGAGGCAAAAATCAACATTTTCCACACCTGTTCTTCTCTGGTTTTCATCGAGGTCAAAAAGCTGCGGAAGCAGACCGTGACATATGCGGCGTGTATGGAGAAGGTGTCATAGGCAAGTCTACAGCACGGAAATGGTTCAAAAATGGTGAATTTGACGTCGATAATACGTCTCACAGCGTCAGCAGGCCGCTGAATTCGATGAAGAACGTCTCAAATCAATTCTGATGGAGAACTGTCGCCAAACCAGCAGTGAATTGGCAGAAAAAATGAACTCCGATCATAAACCGATTCGCAATCACCTTCATTCAATGGGGCTTACCAAAAAATTGAGAGCCTGGGTGCCTCACGAGCTCAAAGAAAAAATTAATAATGTCACCTTGAAATTACTTCTCATCATCTCGCTCGCCATCGAGCAACACGCGGTCATAAACAGCACTATTTGTGCCGAATCGTCACGGGAGATGGAAAATGGTGCCTATGCATCAATGTGAAGCGAAGAAAGGAGTGGGTGGCTCCAAGAGATACGCCAAAGCCGAGAGTCAAGTTGGATATTCATCCAAAGAAGATCGCAATATGTGTTTGGTGGGACTGGGAGTGATGGTGCACTGAAAACTGCCCGAAAATAATGCCACGATCAATAAGGAGCTCTACATTGCCCAACTA
This sequence comes from Anastrepha fraterculus, assembly GCA_037575425.1. NCBI lineage: Eukaryota > Metazoa > Arthropoda > Insecta > Diptera > Tephritidae > Anastrepha > Anastrepha fraterculus. The sequence continues at coordinate 81,851 of JAYXIM010040893.1, forward strand.
CACCGCGTGAATGGGGCTGTTCGACTGAAAAGACCTAATCGACACGGTGAAACCACACTCCTTCATGACAACGCCAGGCCCCATGTTACACAAGTCATCAAAGTCGCACTCCAAGAGCTCAAATGGGAGGTCTTTCAGCATCCGATGTATTCTCCGTACCTTGCACCGACCAATTAACATCTTTTCTGCTCCCTGTGAAACCATATGAAGGGCGTTACATTCCATAACAGAGAAGTCCTTATTGCCCAACTACATCGCGTGAATGAGGCTGTTCGACTGAAAAGACCTAATCGACACGGTGAAACCATATTCCTTCATGACAACACCAGGCCCCATGTTACACAAGTCATCAAAGTCGCACTCCAAGAGCTCAAATGGGAGGTCTTTCAGCATCCGATGTATTCTCCGTACCTTGAACCGACCAATTACCATGTTTTCAGCTCCCTGTGAAACCATATGAAGGGCGTTACATTCGATAACAGAGAGGTCCTTATAAACTGGCTCAACACTATCTTTGGCAACAGACCAGGCGATTTTTGGCGGGACGGCATAAACTGATAATTTGGTGGAGAGGTAGGAAGAGGTTGTAAACAGCAACGGCGAATATATAATGCATTCACTTTTTTATATATCTACTTATTGATTTTTGTTTAAATAAAAGTCTTCTGTAAAACGCTACGAACATATTCCCCAACCTAATATGATGGCACAAAAGACTGTATCTATTCTTGCAGGGTGTATTCCCTTGTAAGTGGAAACGTGAGTGGGCACATTTTTTTTTTTGGCAGCTCCGTTACTTCGAATGTAGACATTTTAGCGCCTGGCGTTGTTTGCCCTTTGCGGTAAGGAAATGCATTTTGTTTTTTTGCAAATGTCTCTCATTTCTCTTTGTTTACTTTTGTACTTTGCTATTTCCGCTGCGGCGTTGACTTGCCCTCATTTTTTCGCATTTACTTTATATGTATAAATGGGTACTAAATTTTAGAGGATGCGCTGGATTTACATATCCTCCCGCCAATGTCAATTCACTCCTTTGCCTTTTAGCAGTTCGCTAGTTTGATATTCATATATTTTGTGCTATTTTGTGTTATTTGGCGCTATTTTGTTTACCAAAGTAATTTTATCACTCACCTCCTACTCATTTCAAAATGTTTACGCTCCCATTTTCATTGCGCAAACTAACACATTCACACGCTGCTGAGGACATTACCCTTTATTGGCATGGCATAGTATATTGTTAGGCGCTGTACACACGTTTGTCGCATAAGTGTGTATGTAGGTAGATGCTATACACGCTCGTAAATAATGTGTACATTGTAGGAAAAATGGTCCTAAAATAACAAAAACAAGAATGTGTTTAAATGCGAAATTGTCACACATACACACACATATGCAGATAGCTGATTGTTGATATGTGTTTATGGCTCGTGTAATTTATGATACTTAAGGTAATATTCCGTTACATCTCCCACATACGGAGTACATTGTTTGCCTGCAGCTTTGTTGTTACTAAACAAATTGCATCATGCACGTATAATATTATCCTTGCAACACTCACGCACATCCTTCACATTCTTCACCTAAACCTTTGTTGCCAATCATTTATGAGGGCTCTCATCAGGTTGTTGTTGTCGCTAGTAATAACATCATTTGCATTTTAATGCATTGCAGCAGCCAAGTTAAGTGCAAAACTATGTTTGTCGGACCAGCGCCAATGAAATCGCATTAAAGTCTTTGTTGTTCATTTGCAACTTCGGTGACCGAGTTGTTCGCATTGTGCGCCAATGATGTGGTAAATGAAAACTTTTCTACATTTTCATGGTACATTGTACTTATGTATACATAGAGATGTGAAAAATAATTTAATTTTGCGAAAATTTTTTTCCAGGGGATTTGGTGCTTGTATGACTCATACCTATCAGTAATTAAGTCACTTTGCCTCGGTTTCAGCAGCCAATTTTACTTTTATCAGCCTTTAAAGTTTAAAATAGCAAAGTTTCGTATTGAAATAGGCTGATAAATTTTAAAATTGTTTGCTGTAGCCAGGCATTAAACTTTTTCCAATATTCGCAGTATTTTTCATGAAATATATGACTGGACCAATAAATGGCATATTAAATTAAATGAAAGCAAGTCTGTGCATATAAATTTCACCCAAAACAACATCAAATATGTTCCAATATATTTAAATGGTAAACAGGTTCCATACTCAAATACTGCAAAGTATCTGGGCATGACTCTAGATGCCAAGCTAAGATGGAAAGCCCATGTAAAGAAAAAGAAAGAAGAAATGGAATTAAAATACAGAAATATGTATTGGCTTATGGGAAAGGAATCAGCACTATCCACCAATAATAAAATGATTGTATACAAACAAATTCTGAAGCCTGTATGGTCCTACGGCGCACAGTAATGGGGCTGCTCCAGCCAAAGTAACATTCAATCTATACAGAGGCTCCAAAACAAAATTATTAAATGTGCAGTCGGTGCTCCGTGGTATATCCGTAGCTCCGATCTTGAACGCGACCTAAATATTGACTCGGTGGCAGACACGATAAAAAAGATAGCAAAAGCCCATGATGAAAGGTTAAAAAACCACGTCAATGCGGAGGCCACTATTCTCGCTAATCCAGCTAATTGGAGAAGAAGATTGAAACGCAGAAAGCCCAAAGACTTAATGTACTAACCACACCTTAGCGTTAATTGTTGTATATACCTTATTTTCAAAATTCTAAACAAATTGCTCGTTAGTTAATAAAATTTTTCTTTGTAACTAGTCGCAATGTAAAATAATAAAAAAAAACAAAAAAAAAAAAAAAAATTCATGGAAAATTTTTTTCCGTTAACTTTTTATCAAACTATAACTATTGTATGAAAAAAAACTTTGTAAAACGAAGATTCACATTTTAAAAGCTATGACAGTGATATGGCAAGCTTTGCGCTATGATAAATGCAGAAAAAATATTTTAATTCAATTTACATAATGCACAGAAAGCTAGAAAAAACTATGAATTCAAAAATTAAAAAACCAGTTTAATTTAATAACTTAAAAATCAAGTCGCAAACACAAGGAGATGAAGGACATGATTCAATCATTAAGGGGTTAGGGGTAGTCAGAGGCCCGAAAAAATTATGATTTTCAATAATCTTTTTTTGCTTTGACTTGAGTAAAATTTCAAAAAAAAAATTAATAATTGTAAAAGTTATCGCTGTTTGTGGGAAGCCCATTTCTCCAGAAGTCCCACAGAGCAAAAAGTACCTAATAAAATTAATAAGATTGTGTTGATGAGCAGTTTTTGGACTCAGGGGTAGTCAAAACGTGTGAAACGAAAAAAATATCATGTGAAATTCTCTTTGGTTTGATTAAGAAATTCTTATTGATATTATTAAGTGCAATTTCTTCTTAATTTTGTAGCAATTCTTTTTGAACGTGTTATTTATACACAAATCTTCTCATTTCCTTTCAAAATTTCTGAAAAAAATGGGAAAAAATGAAATGAGAGAAAACTTCTTATTTTTTGAAGGTATTTTTATGAATATTTTTATAAAGAAAACTTATTAATTAGATTTTTAAAACTTAAAAAACTTTGTTTCGTGTTTTCTAGTAATTGGTATACATGAATCAATGTACATATGTGCGTATGTAAATATATTCATGACAGTGAAACGCTTACTTATGTAGCACAACATAACGGTTCCTTGCATTCCTTTTTTATTTCTATGAAAGTAGAAAATGCTTATTATATTTTCAGTTTCAGTTTAACGAGCAAAGAGTGTGGACCAAAGTGCTAAATTTTCAGTGTAATTCGGAAACTGTAGGACGAAAGTGTTGGCTACATCACAACTGCAGTCCATGGGAACAGGTGATAACGTACTGGAAAGTCACATGGAAGACTAGATTTGCAGAAATTAGCAAAAGCGTTTCCTTAGATGTCATCTTTAAGGATTGGCCACGGTATAGTGACTACAATGGTTATGATCTCGTAAGTATCTGCTACTAAGTATTTTTTTATATTTATAAAATTTTATTCATTTCTTCACTAGATCGAAATAGACTCTGAAAGCTTTTACCCAGGCAAGGGAAACTTATTGTTTCTAAAATTGGAATCTTTTTATAAGGGGATATTGGATATTTTTGAAAAAGAAATAAAGGACCGCCCTTTCAGAGAGCTATATTTAAAACACCTATACAACAAGGATATTTCAAATTATAAGTATTTGGTTTCATCTTAATTGCTCCAATTTATTTTAATTATTATTTGTATAGATACTAAATATTGTATTACCACAATTCTTCTGCATGCATTACTGCCTCTTCAGCGCTTTAAGAAAACCGACAAACCTACTATAGCCGATGCTTAAAATGATTTTGTCACTCTCGTAGCAACAACGTTATGGATCAACATAAAGTTATGGACATTATTAATCAATTTGCTGAAAGAAAAGAGAAATGTGAACCCAGAATCATTGCAGTTGGAACTGATATTACGTGTGTTTCCGAATTTTATATTTGTTGCGATGGCGTAAAATGAAAATACTTATGGCCATTCTTGAAATACTTATGGCCATTTAGATTCGAGGCTGCACACCAATTGCATAGAGAATATGCCAGAAACATTTCCTTTAGAACAAACATTTTAACTACTAACTCTGTCTATTAAATCTTCGCTGAACTTCGCAAATTATTTATTGAAGAACGATTTTTTTTTAAGAAGAATATATATTTAGAAGTATTGAAAATATTTTACAAGAAAATAGTACACACTTATCTTCATTAGTGACTGATTTAAACTTGTATAAAACAACAAATGTACTTATTTTTCAAGGCATTGCATTTCACATTGGTCATACAGTAACAGTCTCGCAGAGCGATAATATAAATATTTATGAAATAATTATCTTTTTAGTAAAAAATAATAATGTCACGCTTTGCGTAAAAAAATTGGAAAATATAAGTTTTTCACAAAAATATCAATCGTATTTAATAGGCAATTTCAGCAATGTATATAAAATAATAAACTTTAAAGAACTAGATGGGCCACCTACACATTTTTATGACCTAAATAATGGACTTAAAGTATTAAGGTTGTAAAATATTGGCACTATATGTATTCAAACCAAATAATATTTTTGTATTTATAATAATACGTAATGATAATGTTTGCATAAGAATAAATAAACCATATTATTTTATAAATAAAGTGAAATTAAATTTTTTGTTTAGGTATCTATAGGGTTAAATAAATAAAAGGTACTCCATTTAAAATTTGAAAGATATCTCTTCGAAAATATCAATAAGATTATCTTCTCAATAGCTTGTGATATCTCTTTGGATATACTCGTATTCATAAGAACATCTTATCGGTAATATATGATACCTCTATAGATATATAAAAGAGAATCTCTGATAATTTTTCGAGAATTTCAAGAATTTAAGAAGTTTTTCTCTACAAATATATGAAGAACTTCTTCTTGAATAAAATCCATAGAGATAGCATATAATTTTTGTTTTATTTTATTAGGTGATTTTGGCTCTGTGCCCTTGCGGTGATCATCACAAGTCCTTGGAGCTTCATATAAAATCAATCGGGCAAGAGAAATTAGTTTTATTAATAGATAATCTTGTGCCTGGTCGAAGATTTTTGTTTTGTTTTTTTTTTTCAAAATTAACAATAGGGCGGCTTCAGAAAATATTTTTCAGATTTTCGAAAAAAAACGACAATTAATTGTTCAAAACAAATCGAAATTTTAAAAAAAAATCCTTCGATCAGGCACACATTTTTTATGTTTTTCAATAGCAAATTTAATTGAAATCTACCAAGCGGTTTTTAAGTTACAGGGATCACCAGTTCCAAAAACATAGTTTTGAGAAAAGCGCATTTAAAGTTTCGCAGTCGCTCCGGAGCGCCCTTTGTTAATTGTTGAATAACTCGAAAAATATTCGTCTGATACACTTTAAATTTTCACACAATAGTTTCAAGATATTATAATTTAAGAAAATGCAAAAAAAGAATCCATTTTTTTTTTAATTCTAACTACCCTTAACCCCTTAATTTAACAACTTAAAAATCAAGTCGCAAGCACAAGAAGACCAAGGTCTCAATTATTAAAGGTTTGCTTACTTGTGGATTCGATTTTTGACAATCCCTTGCAAAAGTTGAAGAAAGTATTATTATTCTTAGTTGCTATCGCTCCGCCTTTGGGTGCATAGTACCGAAACAAATGCTTTCCAATGTTGTCTACTTCTCGCTTTCGTCTTAATGAGGGACCATGAGAGAGATTCCTCAATTTCTAAAAAATCTTCGTTAATGCTACGTCGCCCAGATCCTTTAGGCCGTCGTTTGCGCCGCGTTCCGTTTGGGTTCCATTCCAATGCCATTTTACTTATGTCGGTCGCTGGCTTGCGCAACATATGAACACTCCAATTCCATTTGCGCTCACGTATTTCAATTTCAATTGGTTGAGGAGCTTCGGTTAAGGAGTTGTTCATTTGAAATCCAATTGTCGGGCCACCAGATACGGAGAATTGTTCTTAGATACGGTTTCCAAATGTCTGCAGCTTTCGCGTTGCCGATACAGACACCAACCACGTTCCACAGCCATATAGTAAGATGGATTTAAGATTCGAATTAAAAATTCGTAGTTTGGTACGCGTTGTCAACTGTTTGGAAAACGAGGCTTGCAAAAGCTGCTTTGGCTTCTTTGATTCTCGCATCGATATCGTCTTTTGCTCTATCATCCAGGGTAATTTGGCTTCCCAAATAGGTGAACCTGTTTACATTATCAATGGGCTTCCCATAAATTGTGAACCTGTTTTGTAGGATGGTGTTGATTTCCATGGATTTACTTTACCCGACGGCCTCGGTAGTCTAGCGTAAGTGCACTAGCCTGCCATCCCCGATGTTGTGGGTTCGAATCCCACATAACGCATGGTCCTCGCACTTTTCCAAATTTACTTACTTTCCCTGTTTCTACAAATAAAAAAAATCTCATTCCTCTAACCCAAAAGCGTATCCTTTCCATCCTTACTTCAGCACAATAGTCAGCGCATTATTTGCTTTGTGGCTGCTAAAACAAGCAAAAACAAGGAAAAACACACAATTACGCATTGCATCAGTGGCGCCAGCAAGAGGAAGCGGAAATCGCGATAATAGCGCAGACACACCAAGTTTAGCGAAGTTCTCAACCACCTGTGCGATCCTTCAGGCAGAAAAATGTGCAACACAGAAGGCGCTCCAAACAGTAAGAAGGCGTTGCTCCTAGCAACGACAGGTGGGCATTCCCACTATTTAGGACTGGTAGCGGCAGGCTAATCACCTACCCTGTCAGAAATCAAAATAGATTAACGAAACCAACGCAAGACTGAGTGTTTTCGAGGCCCTATGCTACCGAGAAGAGTAAACAAGGAAACAAAAGTTTACCCGACATTGATTCGTAGTCCAACGTTTTTGGTTTAAGAGCATAGGTTATTAAGTTTACCGCCATTCCGTGGCAAGAGTGCGATATCATTGGCGTAGTCAAGGACGTTTAAGTGTTCCATACTCATAGGATTTCAGAGAATTCCCCTACCTGAGCTCGCACCGAGAGCGGTGTTTAGATCGTCACCAATGACTATTAAAAATAGAAAAGGTGATAGTTTGTACCCTGGTTTGACACCAGCTACAGGTTCAATAGGCTTGGGGAGGGCACCGTCGTGTAGCACTCGGCATTTGAATTTCATGTATTGGGATTGAATAATACTACAGATTTTAACTGGGACTATCGAAAGCCTTCTCCAAGTCCACGAAGACCACGAGAAGGGGCTTCTGCAATTCATTTACTTGCTCTGCAGCACATCTATTTGGTCCATAGATGATTTCCCTGGTCTAAAACTAGTCTGTTGCTTACGAAGTGTGCGGTTCATCTTATCGGCTATACGATATTAAATTACTTTGCATAGGACTTTAAGGGCTACACAGAACAGCGCGATTGAAGTCCCTTTTTTGGGACTTTCACAAGTATCCCCTGCATCGAGTCGTATGGCAGTGCTTCCGACTCACTTATAGACTGTTTTGGGGTTCAATTTTAGCTTCCTGTCATCGGCGCTGGCATTCACGTGCTCTGGACATTCAATAAACTTTTTCCGGTAGCTGCCGCATGCTGAATAGTTGTACCGTTAAAACTTTTGAACTTTTAGCCCAATTGCTTAGAAACACTCAGAAAGCTTTATAAAACCTCCTTTGGATACTTCATCCACCCATGTGAAGGTAGGTTTATTGAAAACAAGTTCTGTCAATACAAACTTTATTACGAGTACAATGAAGCCTACCCGGGACTACTCAACTATTCTTCTTGTTGTAACTCTTTGGGAAAAGCTATTCAAAATCTGTAGAAAACTTCTGGTAATGCAGTTTTGTAGCCCCTTCAATTTTGATATAATAAAGTGTATGTTGAAGTCGATTGAAAATTACTTCGATTTGTTTTTTAATTTTTTTTATGTGATGTTGACAATTTTTTCCCATATAAGGCACATGTACGTTACTAAAATTAACGAAATAACTGTATATACGAGGGTTACCTAACAATGGAAAAAGTAATATTGGTTGTTGAAAAAATTTGTATTGTTTTTCAAAATGTTCTACATAATGATCAAAACACTTTTGCATTCTGTTGAACAAGTTTTGGAACCACTGAGCCTAGTTGCATTTCCAGCGTTTTTTAAATGTGTGGGACATGAGCAGGTGCATTGTCACTCGATTTCCTCGATTCAAACGAATGTCAAACACAAAGCTATAGACCGATCTGCCTGAAAGTTGGTGTTCTTCCAGGAGATGGTTCTAGTAAACATATCCTCGATACGCGCCAGTGGTGTCGTTTCTTTGACTCTGCACGGACTTTTCAAACGATCTTCCTAGAACGTGATATTCTGCTACTGACGCGGTACTATCAAAAGGAAAAAAAATACTTGATAGCGGATATGCATACCTCCTTACATTCCACAAACAGAAATATGTAGATAAAAGAACTTTTCTTATTTATTCTTAAATTTCTGAATAAAACACAATTCACAATTTACAAATTAACAATTGATGCATATACATATATGTAAGCCAAGAAATATTTAACTACACATATTTTTTACTAAATACAAGATATACATAGATTTATTAAAAAAAACCAATGAAACCAAAATTAGTTGAAATAAAAAATAACTTTCTGCCGTAGCCTTTGGTAAACTTTCCGAGCATGCGGTTCGGCTTTTGCTAAGCAGACTTATGGCGCCAATCGCTCATAGACCCAACCATTTTCACCTTTATGAACCAGCTTCTCGTCGACTTCCTGAAACGAGATAATCAGTAATTTAAAAATTTGTTACTGTGCATAAATCGGCTAAGAAGGTGTAAGCATAAGTTCTTTGGGATGAAATAGGAATTGTATTTGTGGATTACGTGCAAACTGGTAAAACAATAGATTCTGAACATTATTGTAACCTTTTAGACCAGCTGAAGAAAAAAGTTCGTGAAGAATATTCAGTTTTCAAAAGAAAAAAAAATATTTTTATTTATTTATAATTTAAAATTGAAATTGTTGAAGCATCTACCGTATTTACCAGATTTGGCCCCTAGCGACTTCCATCTGTTTCCAGGCCTACAAAAATTTGTGCGTGGAAAACGTTTTTTAACAAATGATGGACCTCATAACAGTTATGGAAGCGTATTTTGCAGCGATTCAAGGTTCTCAGTTCATGGGTTAGGGGTAGTCAGAACTTAAAAAAAATTGGGGCGCTCGGGCGCTCCGGAGCGTTCGCAAAACTCTAAATGCGTTTTTCTCAAAACTATGTTTTTTGAACTGGTGATCACTGTAACTTAAAAACCGCTTGGTAGATTTCAATAAAATTTATACCGCTTTTGAAAGCATAAAAAACTCGTGCATAATCGAAGGATATTTTTTTTTATTTCGATTTTTTTGACACTTAACGTTTTTTTTCTCGAAAATCTGAAAAATATTTCCTGAGGCCGCCATATTGTTAATTTTGAAAAAAAAGTTTCGATCAGGCACAAAATGATCTCAGAATAAAACTAATTTCTCTTGTCCGATGGCTTTTAGATGAATCTCCAAAGACTTGTGATGATCACCGCAAGGGCCTTCTGGAGAAACGGGCACCACACAGACAGCGATAACTTTTACAATTATTAATTTTGGTTTTAGAAATTTTGATAAAGTCAAGTCGAAACATGATGTATTTATGGAATGTTTTTATTTTTGTAAAATAAAGCAATCGACTAGCAAAAAAATTTATTGAAAATCATAATTTTTTCGGGCTTCGCAATGATGTTTTTATAAATTGGAGCTCTTCGTCTGCAATGGGTGGTGGTTGGACTGTAAATTTTGTTGTGCTCCAACTTCTATAGATTCGCCTAGCCAACAACTTTTGAAGATAAGCGCATTTTTTTCGAACAAACTACGGACGGATATTGAAGTGATACTGCACGACTTTAGCAATAAATTTCCCGAAAATCGTTTGCTAGTTCAGTAATCAATTAAGTTAAACCGTAAATGCTTACCTTTTCCACTTCTGGGCCTCGTCGAAATTGTATGCGATCATGCAGTCGATCGGTTTGCCCCTGCCAAAATTCAATTGTTTCTGGTCGTATGAGATAGCCACCCCAATTGGGTAATGGCACCTCACCATCTGGGCCCAGTTTTGCTTTAATTTCCCGTTCAATTTCATCTAAATGCTGACGTGACGGTATACGTGCACTCTGCTCGCTCGCCAAAGCACCGATTTGTGAGGCACGCGGACGTTGATGAAAATACACCAGCGACTCTGCTTTAGATATTTTCTCTGCTACACCCTCGATGCGAATTTGGCGTCGAAGAGGTAGCCAATAAATAGTCATAGCTACATTTGGATTGCAAACAATGTCTTGAGCTTTGTGGCTGCCGTAGTTAGTGAAGAAGCGAAACCCGTCGTCGGTAACCTCTTTGAGCAACACAAATCGATTTGATGGTTTTCCATCTCTGCGAGTGGTGGGTGGTTATTTTCTAACATAATATTCACTATTTATTTTGAAGTTAAATACTTATTCACTGTGGCCAGACAGGCGGCATTAGGTTCCAAGAGTTCCTCTGTATGCAGCGCTTCTTCCAACCATTCCCGAAATAATTTGATAGGCTCCTTCACTTTAATATTTTCTTCGAGGAAAACCTCTTTCTTTTCACGATATTTTTCACGTAGTGCTGTGTCATTGTAAATTCATGAAAATTAGCTGGAATTTGTGAAAATCTTAATAATTACCCGATAAGTTTACTGTTGAAGACATTTTTCGCACCGCTAGCAACTGCCTTAATTGCACTAATCAGTTGAAAGAGCAGAGAAAGGTGATAGTGAGGCTAAGTGTAACAATGACTTGCAGCGGCTATACAGCTTACTTCAGTTTAACTGATAACACTTACTTTTACTTAATCGTTTCTACTTTTTTCTTTCTTAGTTATTAGACAGTCACTGATTTTTTGAGCTGCACTCAAGTTGGCACTCATTGGATGTGCAGTTGTTTACCTCATCAGCTGATTTAGGCGTTCTCTTTTATGCAACCTTTTCGCTTGCGCTGTTGCCAGAGCAGCAATATTAATAATTGAATCATGCTGCCAGAGCACTAAGAGCTGCATTAGCCAAGACTTAAACCTAACTTAGTTTTCGTAGAAACTTAGATATTTGTTACTCAGTCATATTGACTTTTCATCGTAACTGTTTACAATGTTTTATTTTCTTTGCTTTTGCTTTTCTTTAAATGCGACGGTTCGCTTTGACGCCTTGACATATCTTTTGCATTTCTATGTAAAATTTATTTTGTGTGGTACATTTGGAGGAATATTATATAAAATAGGTGAAAAATGATTATCTCTAATTTCTATCTTAGGAATCTAAGAACATGACATATGCATTAATTACCAATAAATCCACAAAATTAATCTACCCGTTCACCTGTGACAGACTACCTGCAAAATTGACAATCAGCTGTCAATACTCTTTTGAAAGGTTTTTCTTCATAGAAATTATTTTTGTGGAATATTGCGGTGTTTTTGATTTGATTAATTATCTTTAACGTTGTGAAGAAAAAACAAGGGAAGCAATAGCTAATTTAATTGCGCAATTGGCTGCTAATAATAAACAGTTTGGAGGAAATCCGTAAACGACGTTTACAAAAAATTATGGCAGCAATACGCACGTGAAATTCTGTATTACATTTTATAATAAGTAATAAAACGACGAAACTTTTATAGACATACCCTTTTTTCTGTAAAATGAATTCATAATTAAAAATATTAAACAACAATTGTATTTGAATTATGTTTACAGACCTGTTTTCTTTGCCGGCGTGCATTTCATTTAAATTTTATTTTGATGTTTCTCTTTACATTCGTAATAATATTTATCGATAACACAGAAAACACAGGGTTGTATGTCGAAAAGTATCGCTATTATCTAGGATTATTTTGTAATCTCAGATTTTGGTAGAGAAATTTTGTATGGGAAATCTCGCTTTTTAATTACGGATTGGGAGTTAAGCACGAAATAGTAGATCATCTACTTATATATGAACGCATTATAAGCTAATAGATGTTGGATGTAACAGGTGGCGCTAAAGTAATCCTCCTATCAGAAAATGCTATACATTTTGCGATTGGCCCCTAATGTCAGTTCTGTTTTGACAGTTGTGTAGTAAACACATGCGAAATACATGTTAATAAACAATGTTACGCTATACTGCTCCAGAACGCGGAATATTGTTGACTATTTATTTGACTGGCGGCCGCCGTAGCCGAATGGGTTGGTGCGTGACTACCATTCGGAATTCACAGGGAGAACGTCGGTTCGAATCTTGGTGAAAACACCAAAATTTAGAAAAACATTTTTCTAATAGCGGTCGCCCCTTAGCAGGCAACGGCAAACCTCCGAGTGTATTTCTGCCATGAAAAAGCTCCTCACAAAAATATCTGCCGTTCGGAGTCGGCTTAAAACTGTAGGTCCCTCCATTTGTGGAACAACATCAAGGCGCACACCACAAATAGGAGGAGGAGCTCGGCCAAACACCCAAAAAGGGTGTACGTGCCAATTATATATATATACAGGGTGCGCCATCTCGAGCTTCGGTATGGAAATATTGAATAACTTTAGCAACTAGCAAAATTGAATGTTTGTTGGTGTTTTTTTATTTGATTTTGTCCTTTACAGTCTGTTTCAACTGCACATAGAACACAACATCCAACAAATTACCACCTTTACGAGCCACACAATATTGTGCTCTTTTTTTCGAATTTTCCATTACTTTTGCTAGCATTTCGGGTGATATTGCCTCTATTTCAGATCTAATGTTGGTCCTGAGCGCTTCCAATGTAGTGAGCTTGTTGGCGTATACTCTACTTTTTAAATAGCCCCGCAAAAAAAAATCCGGCGGCGTCAAATCCGGCGATCTTGGAGGCCACTCAACATCGCCACCTTTCGACATCAACCGGCCAGGGAACTTTAGCTCCAAAAAGTTCATCGTTTTGATCGCCGTGTGGCATGGGGCGCCGTCTAGTTTTGGCCAAGTGATGGAAAATGCCTCAAATGGCTTAAATGGCAATCAACTGTGGAGGCGGCCATTTATATGACATCATATTCTCGACTTGCTGTAAAAATAATTAAAAGACCAAATAAAAATAATCCACAAGAAGAATCAAAGTTTTTCTTTTTTTTTTTAAATTACAGCCAAAAAACATCGCAAGGTTACTTTTGCGCCACCTTGTAGTATGGCATAATTTAATCCAACCTACTATACCACTGTCACGTATTTCTTGTTATCCAAAACTCAACTTACTTAGAAAACATAGATAGCTGATAGCTTTAGATCTCTCAGTTATGTTTCTACACACATTGGGAGTCGTAAGAGAGTCATGCTGCTATGTAAATTTTTGTACCTGTTGTGAATAAAATTTCTCCACATATGTCACACAAATTAGATTTTCCCTACAAATGCAAATCGTATCTTCTTCTTCTTAATTGGCGCGATAACCGCTTATGCAATTTTCGCCGAGTTTAACAAAGTGTACCAGTCGTTTCTTACTCGTAGTTACCGGCGCCAATTGGACACACAAAGTGAAGCCAAGCCCTTCTCCACCTGATCTTTCCAACGCAGAGGAGGCCTTCCTCTTCCTCTGCTACCACCAGCTGGTACCGCATCGAATATTTTCAGAACCGGAGCGTTTGTATCCATTCGTATGACATGATCCAGCGGCTACGTTGGCTGCGCTATGTTTATGTCGTCGTAAAGCTCATACAGCTCATCGTTCCATCGCCTGCGATATTCGCCGTTGCCAACGTGCAAAGGTCCAAATATCTTACGCAGAATCTTTCTCTCGAACACTCCAAGCGTCGCTTCATCGGATGTTGTCATCGTCCACGCTTCTGCACCATACGTTATGACGGGCATGATGAGAGCCTTGTAGAGTGTTTGTTCGTCGAGAGAGGACTTTACTACTCAGTTGCCTACTTAGTCCAAAGTAGCACTTGTTGGCAAGATGTTATGAGTATGAGTGTTAATGCTGGTTCCTAAATAAACGAAGTACTTTACAACCTCGAAATTATAACTGTCAGCAGTGACGTGGGTGCCAATACGCGAGTGCGCCGACTGTTTGTTTGAAGACAGGAGGTACTTCTTTTTGTCCTTGTTCACCACCAGGCCCATTCGCTTTGCCTCTTTATCCAGTTTGGAGAAGGCAGAACTAACAGCGCGCTTGTTAAGGCCGATGATGTCAATATCATCAATGGAAATCATATGGCCTTTCAAAAATCTCTACTATATATTTCGCAAAAATAAAAGAAAATAAAATAAAAATTAAATTAAAGGAAATAAAATAAAAATGAAGTTTCGCGTGTTAAATTGCAAAAGCGACAATAATAACATAACCTCCAAATGCAGTTTTTTTTTGTTTTGTCAATAACGCCGTGCCAAGAAAGGATGTGTGTATGTGTGCATAATTTCTTGTGTTTGCCAGTTTCTATTGCTTTCTCTAAGTTTTCCTCTTTCTTTTTGTTTGTTTATTCGCAGCACTGACATCACGGCGGACGGTATTCTATCACTCTTTGCAACGCATCAAAGCGGCAATGCATCGAACATGAAGACAAAACTAACAAACAAACAACACAACACATTTACGTAAAAAAACTAATATAGCGGTTCAATCGTGTTGACACGCTGAGAAAATCCTTAAGTTTCTACGAAAACTAAGTACATTCTAAGTCTTGGCTAATTGAGCTATAAGACGGAGAATATTCACGAGAATGACAGAATATACCAAGGCGAATATGGATTAATAGATTCGCCTTGGAATACACCGTGGAAAATTCAGTTACGAATATGAGTACGAAACCAAGCGAATTGAATATTAAAGTTGCGGCTTCCGTTAATCGTTATTTTAATTTTTGCGGTTTTGACAAATGTAACATCAGGCACCTTAATAATACAAAACAAGCAAGGAAGAGAAATTATATATTTGTTAAATCCAGTAAATGGCGTGGTAATATTGTGATTTGTGAAAGCACGAATTATGAAAATGCCTCCAAGTGCAATTTTTCAGCGTTTTGATGTGGGTGACGCCGTCGCAAGAAAGTGTGTGTGTATTTAATTTTTTTTTGTGTTTGGCTTCCGCCAACTCTTCCTTTTCACAAACAAGTAATTCATCTTCCATTTGTTTGTTTATAAAGTCTGAGTCGGGCGACACAGCTAGGAAGAGAAAGTTAAGGGAACAGTCATAATGTCATAATTTCTGTATGAATTAACCCTTTCGCGATATTGTTGCCATATGGCAACAGTAAACTTTAAAAGGCCGTCAACACTCTCTTGTAAAAAATATCAACTTTTTAGTTACATATTTTCAAAAATTGAAGTTTAATGGTTAAACATAAATAAAATAAATAATAACCGCCCATTATATATCGGTAATACAACATTTTTAAAGAAAGCCTTCTGGCATATAGCACTTCACTCTGAAATTTGTATTTTGCATTTTTAGATTTTTGAGGCATTTTGGGCAAATGTTTTCAACAATTTTTGAATAAAGTATATAGAAAAATGTTCAATCTGTCATTTGGCATATAAATATTTTTTTGCTAGCAGCTTTAAAAGCTGTGTGTTAACTATCGTAACTATCGTAAGGTGTTAACTTGCTTCAAAAAAAAAAAAATAATTTTTGGTCCGATTTTCCTACTATTTTTTTATAAAAAAAAAAAAATTTGTTTTCGAAATTTTACAGGTATCTGTCCCCTGAAACTAGTTTGTTTAATATAAATCTCCCAATTCACAATCTATATTTTCTGAATTTTCACAAACATGCAATTTCTCTTCCTTATGTTTGTTCTTATCGTTTGTTTTTTATTGGAAAGATCGCGAAAAATAAAGTAACTGCCTTGGGAAGACACGATTCGATTCGATTGCTTGTCGAGGCTATTGATTTCGCCGGCACGAGCTTAACAGTGGTGAAGCTTAAGAGAGAGAAATTAACATAGCTTCACGTCAATCCACACGTAAACTTTAATTTAAATGAAGTCAATTAAAATAGCTTTTATTACCAAAGCTACATTTTACAATTGACAACATTTGTATTTATTAGCCCATGAAAAATTATATTACGCTGATTTTCAGTTGAAATGTCGTTATTTTCAAAATTTTTATTATTCAAACGCTCTTCAGATTTTTTGACCTCTTGTCATGTTTCAAACAGCAATTGAAATAATACTATGCGATATTTTAATGTATAATTTTCTTAGTCTTGATTAATGGAAATTTATTATCAGCATGAAATTTTCTACAAATTTCATACCTGAATGTAGTTTTTAAAGTTCTAATTGATTTTAATGATTAAATGAAATGAACCACTATGCGTTTTATTTAAAACTATAACTTCTGCGGCCATCACAGCCACGGTTAGCAAATGGGTAACTACCACCCACAAGCGAGCTTGGCAGGCTGAGAGAGGCTGCAGATGGACTAAACTGATGTTACCTGTCATGTCCGATGGACTGTCGCAAACCCTTCTGTCATTAAGCAGAGGGGAGTGCAGATGGCTGGTTGGACTGATGACGGCCCACTTTCTGTGGGCAAAGCACATGGAAAGGTTGGGCATCTCAGACAGTGCACTCTGCCCCGCTTGTGAAGAGGAGGATGAGATGGCAGACCACTTCATGTGCGTCTGCCCCGCCTTCGCTCGAATCAGGTTTGAGGTCTTTGGCACTGATGTGTTAAAAAGCGACAATCTTGGCTCCTTGGCACCACAAGATCTACTCAGATTTCTTCGGAGATCGGGTAGATTCAAAGAAAATTAAAAGGGAATCCAAGGGTAGTACAATGGACTTAATGTCTGAGTGCTGCACTTGCTAGTTGTCCCGACAAAAAAAAAAATAACTTTAATGAAATAATTTATGAACATTTATTAATTATTTTTAAAAAATAACCCATTTTCATAATTTTTTCTAGTTGTTAAGATTTTTAAAACGTTCATGATAAAATGGAGGGATGTGTGGTAGTCAACATATAATATTTTTATGTTTTTTTCTTCCGCTACTGGTCTAGGGATGGTGAATAATGGAAGTAACTAAATATTTTCGTATATTTTTGATCTTCTTCTTTTAGATGAAAGCTTCAAAACGTGGAATTTGGAATCATTTAAAAAAGTTTTTTAGAACATTTTATAAAGTTCACTTTTTAGGAAAAGCATCCATTAAATTTTTAAGCCAAGACACAGATTCGCTCGCGGTATTTTTTACTATTTTTGTTATTGATTTCTCTAGTGACTTCGTCGAAATAAAATCCGCCTGCGACATTCGTTTTAACGAAAATGGCTTTTTCCCTTTACACTTTTCTATTAATTCATAATAATGCTTAGGATGGCTTTAATTGTAATTTGCTTTTTTTATTTTCATTTCTATGAAACCGAAATTACGGTCATTCGGCAGAAATGATGGCCCGATACCAAAAATTTGTGGTCTGTAAGCGTGCTCGTGGTGGTAATTTGCCTGATGTTATTTCCACTATTAACGGCATACCTTCCTCTTTATAATGAAATAAACATCCGATCATTTATATTAAAAAATAGCATTTTTCTTTGAATTTCATAATAACACCTCTTATTGGAAAACCTTTATTTCATATTTTGTACTTGGCTTTTTTGAAATAAAATAAATAAATGATATATTTGAAACGCATAAAAATAAGTGCCGTAAAACTTATTGAACAACCTAATAAAATGGAAAGGTAAATAAGATTTTCATAGCCGAATGGGTTATTGCGTGACTACCATTTGGGATTCAGAGAGATTGTAAATGCGAATCTCGGTGAAAGACTAAAATAAAAAAAAGTTTTTTCTAATAGCGGTCGCCCTTCGGCAGGCTCAGGCAAACCTGTGAATGTATTTCTGCCATGAAAAAGGCTCCTCATAAAAAATATCTGCCGCTCGGAGTTGGCTTGTAACTGTATTTTATCCCTTGTATCCCTTTATTTTTAGAACAACATCAAAACACACACCATAAATAAGAGGAGGACCTCGGTCAAACACCGAAAAAAGGTATACGCTCCAATTAGAGTGGGCCGAAAAAAATTTTTTTTAGGATCGAATTCTTATAGTGCGGAAAAGTTGCACTGTTAGACTAGTAAAGTGTGTGCCAAATTTCAGTCCAATCGAACGATATCTTCTGTCGCCAGCAAAGGCCTCAAATATTGAAATTTCAGTTGATATTCTAAAAAATTTTATTTTTCCAGATTATTTTGGTTTTCTCTATGCATACATTTCGGAGCACATTTCATACCAAAAATAAGGACTGTAAACTAATTAGACATACATTTATCCAAAATTGAGCACCTGTACACTATAAAATAATAGTAAAACGATATTGATTGTGCAGCTTTTTGGCTACTTTTTATTGCAAAAATACGAGTACATAAAAATTTTTGTAGCCCAGAATCCACCACGTGGAGGTTGCTGCACTTAGGGTTCCTATGTTTTTTTTTTTTTTTTTAAATTTTTTTTTAATTTTAATTTATTTTTTAATTTTTATTATTTTTTATTTAAGTTTTTTAACTGGTTTTGTTCCTTTTTCATGTTTTGTAATATTGTAAAAAAATTATAAAACAAAAGGTATTTCAAGAAAACACTGCGGTTTCTAAATTTAAAGCAATAATTCATTTCATGTTTACCAAAGTTTTTTCTTTTTGCCCTCATTTTGTAATATTAATAAAAAATTATAAAATAAAAAGTATTTCAAGAAACTCTGCTATTTTTAAACGTAAAGCAATAGTTCATTTCATATTTATCAAATCAGAGGGAGTATTGTGCTTTGTTGTCAAACTGAAGCATAGTTTGAAGGGATGTACACCGAATGAATCCATCCCGAGCGTCACTTCCGCATACTTGAAGCGATTCTTCAGTAACGAGTTTCACCATTCGCTCCACCGTAAGTGTGTGGCATGGATATTTAGAGAACGCCCCATTCTCATACACATTGTTGGATGATAAAATCTCTGTAAGAATTTCATTTGTTATGTTCTTTAGAACGGGGGAAGAGATTATATTTACCGAAGACTAGTTTATAATTTTGCTGTAATCAGCAGCATCAAAATCGAGATTGGGTAGAGTGCGACATGCGTGTAGTAAGCTATTTCGCGCTTGCAAAATTTTTCCGATAACATCGAGGCGAATTCCCCGTCTCTCATCAGTCATCATTGTTAAAAGGATGTTTTCCGGAAGAGCAAAATATGCGTTCCGAGAAATAGAAACATTAACAACATCTAAATATTTAGGTGCGAGGTACCTAGTCCGTCTGATAGTTTCAAACAGGAGCCTTGGCCCGTTTTCATGAGAGCTATTATTTCATATTTTAAACCACATTGGAACATAGACGGTCAGTAAATATTTTACAAGATCTTTGAGCTTAGCTGAAGGTCGAACTGTTGCAATATACAAGAATTAGAGGTGTCACTTTCTCAACCATCATTCACTTCCGATATATTGCAGCTGAACGTAGAGCAAGAGGGATAGTTTTCTGGACCACAGAATTTTGTATTAGTAATTTGCTTGGTCATCTCATCGCGGCGTCGTTGTCTTTCTATAAGTTTCTTTGTTTCAGGTATGACCACTATCCTGATACGGACTATATGAGCACCCCTTCGGTCTGACAGAAAAGCTTACTCCTTTTGAGGACCTTTTTTTTCCTCTTGGACATGAGCAAGTTATAAAATCTTGACACTTACAAGCTAAAATATCAAAAAGTCTGGGAGCATTCGCTTTAAAGTCATCAGCACGTTTTTTCAAAGCAGGACTTCTATGTGCAGAATACAAACCCTTTTTTAATTTCTCTGCACTTTGTATGATACTCATTTATCATGTATATTACGCGTGAATGTGAGACTGTGGGAATAGAAGCCTTTTTATAAATACAAATGATTTTCTTGGCAACTTGTCCGGCTACGATCGAAAAGGCCGGCTCTCGGTGATTCTACTTCTGACTCTACTCCCAGTTCCCGTCTTTGCAAAAAACAACATCGTAATAACTTGGTAGTTCATGATCTGGCAAATCTTTAGGACTTCCAAGTAATGGGCAATTAAACGTTTGTCTTAGGGAAAATTTGATTAATGCCATTGTCGTCATATAAATTTTTAATAAAAGATTATAATTAAATGCTTTTATACGAAACAATATCTTTCGAATAAAGCGGAAGAAAAAATAGACAAAGTAATTGCTGTAACTTCAATTCAACTCGCAGTGCACGGACGAGCTACTGGGAGCTCCATAAACGTGTTGCTTGATCAAACAAACAGAGAGAAGTGTAGTGAATTAAATTGTTTCGGTGGGGCTTCTCATATAAAACTGGTATTTAACGTATACCGGTATGATAACAAATAGTGTTTTCCAAAAAATTAAAATTGTTCAGAATTTAAACTGAAATTTCAAAATTTGAGGCCTCTGCTGGCGACAGAAGATATCGTTCGATTGGGCTGAAATTTGGCACACACTTTATTAGCCTCACAGTGCAACTTTTCCGCACTATTAGAATTCGATCCCAAAAAAATTTTTTGTGGGCCCACTCTAATGTATGACATATGTATATATGTATAAGTTAAACTGGTATAAAAGTAGCTGCTAACAGTTTTAGTCGTGTATGATTTAATAACGTATGACTGAAAACTAAAGTGCTTACATTTCACTTGACATTTGAGAATACTTTTTCTTTTAAGTTTAACCTCTTCACCAATAAAAAGCTTAAAACCGATGGCAACACTTAACACACCATCAAGGCAGACACAGAGCAGCCGGAGTACGTGCGTATGTAACAGGCGAGGTACTAAATTGACAGATCCTTTGACACTTCACAACGGTATTTCCAGGTATGTAGTATATGGAAAATATATATTAATACATACACACATACACAGATATTTATTATACGGCGAAAACGATGTAAACAACGAGCGATATAAACAAGATATAAATGCATAAAGTAGCGCGAAAAAGTAAAAAAGGAGAGAGAGATAGTGCGAAAGAGAGAACAAAAGAGAGAAAGGCAGTTCGCAAAATAGATGTAAAAAACCAAATACGGCACAAGGATAATGATGACGATGTGCCAGGCTGTCAAATTAAATAAGCACTTACTCGCAAATGGCTGTTGGATGTTCGAGCGTACGGTACGTGTTTAAATGCAAAGAAATTCCTAAGCGAAGGTGCGGCTGAAAATCTGAATAGGCAGAAGAGGAAGCATAAGTAATATAATACATAAATATATGCTAATAAAATATCTATGGTGCGTGTTGAGAAAAAATAGAATAAGAAAAAAGAAATTGTTAAATTGAGTTGCAAAGATTCAAATGAAATTCAATTAAATTTAATGATGCAGTGGCGATAATGATCGCATAAAGCATTTAATATAAGGCGTGCAAATTTCAAAATAATCGTAATTTTTTGTAGTAGTGAAAAGCGTAAAAGTGAAAAATATAAAAAAATCGTTGTATGAATACAGTGAAAATACGCTTCATCTTAGTATGAAATCTATGCATATACCTTTGATGTGTATGTATTTGTGTAGGTACTGCTTATAGCAAGGCGCGCAAGGCGTATGAGTAACCTAAAATACCCAACTGAATCACGCGACGTTCTAATACATTAAAACCAAGTGGTGGGACAAAGGAGGAACCAGTGTATTTGAGAATTAAGTGAAAATTAGCGAGATTTGCAGTAACCTGCATACAATCAACAACTACAACAACCACAACCAAAAAATCGTAAAAACGGCGTATAGTAATCTAGCAAAAGCACACAAATACAATTTATACTGACATATAGCACGCATACACACACACGCCTACATACACGTGCACACCACCTACAACGACACATACAACCAAATAGCGCATATTTGAGAGTCACGTAGTTATATGCCAATTGAGTGCCTTATATCCTTTGATAATAATCCTCAAGGTGTTTACTATGCTGGACAGGAGCTATCCGGCATTGTTGACCTCAGCGTCGACGCAACAAAGCGCATTAAAGGTAAGCAACAATGTTTGTAAGCAGTGGAAAAATAATAAATGGTTGGTAAGGTAGAAGTCAAATATTTTGTTCTATCTGAGCCTGCCTTCTACATGTACATGCATTTATATGTATGTCTATCTTGTTGTCTGTCACATATAGCAAATACAAAATTAGATTAAATTTGGTGTTCAAATTATGGCGTGTGCGATTTTTTATAATGCAAAACGCAAATGCCAGCACTTCGGCTTACGAATTTGATAGACATTTCTTTATGCTGGTAAATATGTATTTAACATTTTTGTTAATTTGTTTTGTTGTAGAAAACGGCAAAATAGCAAAATATAATACATATATACACATAGTAAAGAGGCTGTGTGCGCTATTAAATTTTCATAATTTGTGCGCTGTGTTTTACTATTCTTGTCGCTATCGTCATCATCTTCGCCATCGCTCGTAATCTGTCGCGTCTCGTCTGCCCACCTACTCACCGCTTTCGCATAATTGGCGCGATGTACAAGAACTGACCCAGCTCAAGTCAATGTTGTGTTTTTGCTGGTTGCTTTGCGAGCGTGTTTCGCGTTTGTTGCTTCGTCATTATTTTTAGTTATTAAGTGGGAGGTGTGGAAGTGAACAACTATGGGGTCAGTGGCCCCATCATACATACATACATACATACATACATACATACATGTGACTGTCTTTTTATACATTACATTTTTGTTTGAAATAAAAATATTTATTTTGGTATAAATATCATTGCACCATACCACAGTGCGATCGATATGCAGAATTACCAGGACACGAATAGCTAAAAGGACATATATATATAGATATAGAATGAGTTTTCAAGCACCCTTCCTGCTAGATTTTGAATTAAGCCCTCCTAGGCGGACAAGTCTTAATACATTGAGCGTGAAGCGCTGTTGTTGTTGTTGTTGAAGTGGTTGAGTATTTCTACTAATTAGCGACCAGCACCGTTTTACTACCGCTATTCCCGTCTGATGATATCTTTTGCCTCTGAGTCAGAACTTTTTACTGCAAGAAAGGCTTACCGAAAGAGCGAAGTCGTGCCCTAGCTAGCCCTGGTACGAGGCGGAGCTCAAGCAGTTTTTTCTTAGAAAGTCCATCACACTAAACAAGATGGAAGCGCTAATCAACTTGTCTGCACTAAATATCGTACAGAAACACGTGGCCACCTCGGCGCTTAGACTTAAAAGTATGGCGCTATGGAATGACGGGCGGTTTGGCCACGCCTCTATTTTGCATACTCTGAATAGTCACAATAGTCATTTGAACTACTCCATTCCTAGACTCACCTACGACAGACTCTTCAATACGAGCATACCGTGAAGAAGAGAGTGGAAACACCAAAGACATGGAGGAGGGGGAATTAAATTTCTATACAGATGGTTCCAAGCTAAACGATAAGGTTCGACTACCAGATTACTGTAGTATTTATCAGGCAGAAGTTTTACCTATAAAAAAAGTAGCTACATATCTAAATATGCCTGCGCCTACAATAAATATATTCTCGAATAGTCAGGCGGCCATTAAATCAATGAATGCGGATATACTAAGATCAAAGGTTGCACAGGAACGCCGAGCAGTCCTAAATGATATTAGTAGTGTCATACTCAAGGTCAGCTCCCAAATAGAGCCGGGGCACGGATATATTGAGGGAAATTGTAGAGCCGATGAGCTCGTCAGGAAAGGTATTATCCCTTAACTGTTCAGTGATAGAAGTACCACTGGGTTATCTATGGTCACGAGCAAATTTAGCAATAAAGAATAACATTATCCAAGAGGCCAATAGGGCATGGATAGATAAAGACACATGCGTAACCGCTAGGCTAGTGTGGCCGCAAATAAATAAGAAAAACGTAAAAGAACTGCTTTGCCTTTCAAGAAAGGATATCTCGAAGGTCGTGGCTTGTATAACCGGTCATTGGCTATTTGGCAGGCATTCCTTAAGATTGCGACTTTTCTTCCAAGAATAGTATAGAAGTTGTAGAGATGGGGAACAGGAAAAAACAGTTGATCTCTTCCTTTGCAATTGTCCAGCCTTAGCTAAAATCAGAGCAGGTTTTTAAGTAAATACTTTTTTAACTCTTCTACAGAACTTTTTGATGCTTAGATGAAACAAATTCTGCGCTTCATAAGATCCACAAAATGCTGCCACGACGAAAAATAAATGTGGTTTCCGTATCGCACAATGGTATCACAACGAATCTGAAAGGTCTAGGTGAGTTAGTCGTACAGACCGACTACCACCATAACCGAACCTAAGTCCATCACCGTTTAAAAGTACCTACATATACATATTTCTGAGCGCTGGCCGCTTGTTTATTTTGGTTTTTAACATTTTTTTATATGCCGTATGCTTTTGTACCATATGGCACTGTCTGACGGTTCCGGAATCGGTAAAATCATCATAGCGCTATGAAGGTTAGGCACATATTGTTTTGCAAACATAAACTTTTTCTAAAAACATAAAAAGTGGCATGTTCTGTCGAATTAAGGCAAAAGATAAAATTTAATTTGAAGCAATCTCGTGACATTCTACAATAGCAATCTTGTGACAATCGTGACACCCTAGGAATTATTAGGTGCCGTACAAAAACGTGAGACATGACACTCAAACCAAAAACGACCTAAAATATAACCTCTATTAAGCCATAGCCTCGCAATACTCATACTTTTTCGGGACAGAAATTGAAAGGAAGGTTTTTCCTATAGAAAAGTAAACAGTACCGTTCATTTCCCACTCGATGACTTAAGTGAATTGTTGTTCTTGATATCTATGTACGTACAAGGGTCGTTTGAAAAGTGCATGCAAAGTTAGAGAAATGGCACTACTGGCACATAACGCGTTTCAGCCAGATCGATATATATTCTAGTGTTTGGCATTCGTTTGAATCGAGGAAGTCAAGTGATTTTCCTTTTTCTCACGACAACGCACCAGCTCACGCTTCAGCAGCTGTGGTCGCCAAATGAATGCAAATAGGATTTCAGCATATACGACGTGTGTTCCAAAAGTAACGCAACTTTTATGTTTTTTCAAAAACTATTTATTTATTCATTAATATATATTTTGTCCCCTTCAAAGTAATCCCGATGAGATATTATGCACCTGTGCCAACCTTTTTTCGAATCTTCGAAGCACTTCAAGAAATCATTTCTTTTAACTTGTTCAGCTTCTCCTTCGATGCCGTCTTTATCTCGTCAATCGTAGTGTAACGTCGTCCTTTCATGGGCCTCTTCAGTTTCGGGAACAAGAAAAAGTCAGAGGGGGCCAGATCTGGGCAATACGGTGGCTGTGGCATTATTAGTGTGCTGTTTTTGGCCAAAAAGTCGCACCCAAGCAACGATGTGTGAGCAGGGGCGTTATCGTGATGCAAGACCCAATTTTTGTTCTTCCACAAATCCGGGCGTTTCTGATGGATTGCTTGGCGCAAATTGCGCATAACTTGCGGCCGTCGACCGTTTTACCCCGTAGCAAGAACTCATGATGCACAATGCCCCTGAAATCGAAGGAAACGGTAAGCAAAACTTTTACATTCAACCGAACTTTGCGCGCCTTTTTCGGTCTTGGTTCGTGCGGCAGCTACCATTAAGATGATTGAGCTTTGGTTTCCACGTCATAACCATAAACTCACGATTCGTCAACAGTTACGACCCTCTGGAGCAAATTTGGGTCGTCGGGGACAGAGTCCAACATCTCATTAGCAATGTTCATGCGATGCTGCTTTTAGTCGAAATTTTATAAAGGGCCCGCCATCTATCGTTACGGATTTGAACTAGGTATTATTTGAAGAATGGTAACACTTAGCTGTCATCCGATTTGACAGAAAATTAGTTTTGTTCTTCCGCTGAACGAAAATGGTTGTGTATACGCTCAAAGAACGCTGGGAAATATTGCGACATTACTTTGAAAATCATGGTAATGTTGCAGAATGTGTACGAAAATTACGTACGGCAATGGGAAGAAGAAAACCACCGAAGAAGCGTATGTGCGTTACTATGCGAAAAAAGTAAGATAAACTGGGTTGCTTATTGACAAACCAACGCGTGACCGACCAAAAACCGTGCATACACCCGAAAATATTGCTGCTGTGGCCGAGAGTGTTCGTGAATCACCAGGAATCAGTTCACCGTCCGTTCTCAACAATTGGACATTTCGGAGACATCATTGAGACGAATTTTGCGTAAAGACCTTGGTATGACGCCATATGAATGAAGATGTGTTTCATCATTAACCGGAAGGATTGTACTTCAAAATAAAAAAAACAGTTTGGAAAAATATTGAGTAGTTTCTTTTTCATAGCTTTTTTAATTCCGTAAGGTTATATGGCGGACCCTGTATCTACACGTTCCAACTCGTTTCGCATCCCCCTGTTCTCCAAACTTTGCTGTTCTTCATTCGTTGGATCCCTCAGCCTTCTAAGGCGTTTTTCAATAGGTGCGCTTCAACTTTTTTCCGATAGGGAGGGCGAACGACGCAATATTTTTTATTTTTCGCTTGTCATTTGTAAACTTCATTAGTATACATTTCATCATGGAACGCTACACACTTGAGCAACGCTTGCAAATCAAATCTTCTTTGGAATCGGGAGGGCCTTCCCATCTCCATGATTTCCTTAATTATTTTTTATATGAAATGAGCCAAAACGCAAGGCATTGCATTTTCGCTTGCGACGGAACATCTTATAGAAGGTGTTATTGCAAGTCATTATGCCACCGCTTGTACGAGAATGCTTTTGAGAAGGAGCTGTCTTCAAGCGCTTCACAAACGCCTGGCAGTATGCCCTTCTTGCTCGCTTACTTTGTAAGGGCTGCAGGAAGCCGTCTTTGTCATGTGATATTATCTTACTTCCAAACAGCAACGATAATTTCAAGAAATTATTTTAAATTTAATAATTATAAGTATTTTAATAGATGATTTATTTATTTTTTATAAATATGAATTTTAAACAAAAAAGATAAATAAATGTAATTATAATTTTTATAACATTTAAATGATTATTTTCCTTGTATTCCGTCGTAATTGAAATTAAGGAATACGTCTTTTCCAAATAAATTGTGGATATTTTTGGAAATGCCACCCCTTTCACATATTTTTGTTATGGTATTAATCTGTAAGTAAAAGACAATTTATAAGTTCATCTATTACATGGAGAACTGAATGAAGTATTTATTTACAGTCATGGAGTAACGATCAAGAAAATTTTTTTAAATATTTTTAGTGTGGTTTTCTTACTCGTTATCTGTTTCATATAAATATATGTCGTAAAAAAGTAATTAGGCTTTTTATTTACCAATTCATACTCTGCAAGGTTTGGTATTTCTTCCTCAAGTCGCTTCAATTCATCGATGTTTTTTATTTTAAATTATGTAGGAGTTTTGCTGATTTTTGGCTGCTAGCTGTTCGTATGACTTTGTAACGCCTAAGTTGCCAGTCATTCACCGGAAAACATTCTTGTTTTCTTCCATTTTTGCCTTAAAATTATGTCAAAGTTTAATTAGAATTTTTTTAACCGCATACAGCTGTGTAGTAGAGGAATAAGCACGTGAGTATTTTCATATGGTAAGCACATTATTTTGCAAACAATTTCATTGACATTACATCACTTTCTTGTAAAACTATACTTCTGATTTTTTCTGCATTACACTTTCTTTTGGGGCTTCTACTTTTTCACTCTTTCTTTCACAAAGCTGAAGTTTGCGTATTAAATTATTTCGTTCCTTTAAACTTTTTCTTTTTATAGAACTCGCGCTCATTCCTCTTCTTCCCATCTTTTTATTTATTTAATTTACACTCACTCTTTTTATTATAAATTTTACTTTCCGAAGCACGTCTTTTCATCACAAAAATACACTTGTAATAAATTTACAGAAATGAATGCGTCAATTTTTTTTGGTTTGTACCGCCTACTGTAAATTTCGACAATTGTGTATAGGTACAAACGTTAGCTCGACAGTTTATTTTGTAACACCTTGCCTACTCACTTCTCGAGAAGGAGCACTGGAAGCGCTCTGTGAGCAGTGCTGTTGACATAAGCATTTCACTTGCTTAGAAGCTGTTCTGTAATAGCTTATGAAGGCAAGATATTGCACCATTTCCTTCTGGGAAGTTTAAAGTCGAAAAATCATCTTCAGTGATGAAGCTCACTTTTGGCTCAATGGCTTTGTCAACAAGCAAAATATGCGTTACTGGGCACACACGTGATTCACACGTGGAGTCCACACGTGATTCATGAGGCACCGTTGCATCCCGAAAAAATCACTGTTTGGTGCGGTTTACATGCCGGCGGCGTAATCGGCCCATATTTTTTCGTTGACGAGAACGATCGCCACGTTACTGTGAATGGAAATCGATACCGCGACATGATAAACGATTATTTTTGGCCGCAATTGAATGGTATGGACTTAGACGACATGTGGTTTCAACAGGACGGGGCCACAAGCCACACAGCACACGCTACAATTGATTTGTTGAAGAGTAAGCTCGATAAGCGCATTATTTCCAGAAATGGACCTGTCGAATGGCCGCCGCGCTCGTGTGATTTGACGCCTCTAGACTATTTTCTTTGGGGTTATGTGAAGTCATTGGTCTACAGTAACAAGCCGGCGACGATTTGTGAGCTCAGAGCCAATATTGAACGTGAAATTGCTGGAATTTCGGCCGATTTATGCAAAAGAGTGGTCGAAAATTGGGTTCAACGGTTGGACTTCGTAAAACGTGCACGCGGTGGTCATGCAAAAGAAATCGAATTTCATACTTAAATGTATATGTCCAAACTCGTTAATAAAAAAAAAAATTAGTTAAAAAAGTCAAACCGTTTGTGTTTTATTCAAAAAAAAAGTTGAAGCGCTCTTACTGAAAAACGCTTTATTTGTAACTTTTAGTTACTGACCAGAGCTGGTTTTTAAATTGAACCACAACTCTAAGATTTATAGCTATATGAAATCGGCGGCCGCCCCTCGGCAAACCTTCGAGTGTATTCCTGCCACGAAAAAT
The DNA here is from genome assembly GCA_037575425.1 of Anastrepha fraterculus. Classification (NCBI taxonomy): domain Eukaryota; kingdom Metazoa; phylum Arthropoda; class Insecta; order Diptera; family Tephritidae; genus Anastrepha; species Anastrepha fraterculus. The sequence goes on from JAYXIM010040893.1 coordinate 111,409, forward strand.
ATCCTTAGAAAAAAAATATCTGCCGTTCGGAGTCGGCTTGAAATGGCTCTCTCCATTTGTAGAGCTCGGCGAAATACCCAAAAGGAATGCAAGCATCAATAATTATATATATTTTTTTATTTTTTATTTTTATCTCAAAACCAAAATCTTTAATTAAAAAATATATCATATCAATAAAAATAATTAATTAATTCTTAGTTTCTGAAATCCCCAAAAAGCTCAATGAAAACTCTTGATTTCAGACGGCAGTTTTTCTTTATCAACTTCCAATAAATATTCAGGATATCAGTTTCGCTTTAACCACTCTAATATAAGTATAAGTAGAAAATAAATCGGCAGTCTCCTCTCTCTCTATGTACTCTTGAGCGACCAGTAATTAACAATACCTATATGCGAATATATATACTTAGCTTTTTCTTTATAGCAATTTTCCGAATTCTCAATTACTTGCGGAAAACATTCAACTTGCCTATGCTCGGGAAATCAATCCAAAAGCGATTTCAAGAAATTTATTCTTATGGGCAATCTGCAACCCATTTCTGTGTAAGCTTTCGGGAAAATCATTTATTATTCCAATACACCCGAAACTGTTTTCGTTTCCTCAGAAATGTTCGCATAATGAAAATAAGCTCCGTCGTGCCTTCCGTGAAATTCTGCCATGAAAAGAGCTTCCGAAATGGTTATTAGAGGTGTTTAGAGGCGGCGTAAAGCCATATAATCCACTATTTATACGCGTATGACAGCATTGACACATATTAGAGGAGAAGCGCGGCCAAACCGCTAACAAAGGAAAGCATGCTTTAATAATTCAATATATATTTTTTTTTGAATTTTTTATGTGTGCATATATGGTTGAAATATTTTCCTTATCTTTTTCATGCTATGCTGCTGCCAACTATAGTCATTGTTTTTGTTTTATCACATCATTTTGGCTCTCAAGTGACTTTTTAAATTAGCGCTTCCATTTGGAGCAAAAGAAGACTTCAACAATAGTAACGAAGCAACAACAATTATAAACAATGTAAAGAAAAATGCACGCATGACTACTACACCACAGTAAAGAGCAAACACAAATAATAAAACGCAAGCAAAAGCTCTCAAAAATAATAACACGTTGAGAACATTAAACAAGGACATGACTGCTGGCTGGCTCCTCGCCTATTCAAGTACACATATACATATACGAGTACATACATTCATATACACGTCTAGGTATACGTTTGTTTCTAAGACATTCTGGGATTTCTACTTGTATATGTATATATATGTAGCTAAATATGTATAATTTCATTATTATTTATGCAAGAGACTCGGTAAGATTTTAAAATAGATTTACAGTAATTAGAGGGGAAATGTATAGGGAAATGAAATTCAAATATTTTAAACGGTGTGAAATACCGAAAAAATCCAACTTCTACTTATAAAATTCAAAATTCTAAATAAGGCTACCAAACCTAAATGCTTAAAGAAAGTTTCGATCGGGATATTAATTATGCTTGAGAAGGGTTGCCATCTTACTTTTAGTATACAATTGTTAATTAAGCAAGCAAAGAACTTAAATAGAATGCAATATTATAATATCGGAAACCAACGAGGAAAAACTGAAAAAACTTGAATTGTCGGGTAGTTTTGAAGAGGGTTGCCGCTATGTTTACATACGAATATATAATTCATTCGAGATTTTAGGTAAAATTGCTTTATGTTTAGGGTCGTTGTCGTGCTGAAAATAGAAATCGGAACCCATTCCCACTTTCTCGGCGCTGCTCTTCGTATATTTTTTTTTTTTTTCAAAATATCCGTCCCATCACTCCGTCGATAAATTCCAAATTTCCTACTCCTGCTGCAGCCATGCAGCCCCAAACCATAATACCTTCGCCGCCGTGTTTTACGGGTTTTATGGTTTTTTTTAGATTTAGGGCTTCTCCTGGTCGCCTTCATAAGCGGAGACGCCCCTCTGAGCCAAAAGTATTGTACTTCGACTCATCTGAGAAGATGACCTTCCTCCAGAAGTCAATTGGTTTGTCCACATACACTTTGGCAAATTCTAAGTGCCCCCTCCAAAACCTATATGTTTTTATCGCTCTACGGACTATTTCCGGGTGCACTTCCTATTCAATGTTGCGAGCTAGCTCTGCACTGCGCTACAAAACGGATGCTTGTCCACCAGATGCTTTATTGTGGGCCTGTCACGATCGGAAAGTGCAGGTGGCGGGCAGGATATTTTGTTATTTTTAGTGCATCCTTAGTATTTGAATCGCCCAATGACAGTCTGAATAGTGGATTTGCTTCCACCCATAATCTTAGCTATCTCTGCATAAGATTTTTGCTCCTTTGTGTGGAGATGCAGGTTCTTTCTACGACCGTCGAGTGATAACTCTTTTCGAGGCATTTTGTCTATAAAAATCGAATATTTTTTCCAGCTCAAGCAAAACACGCCAACTATAATGAATTTACTCATTATGGCGCACATTTTTCAAAAACCCCTGTTATTTCCAAGAAGAACGCTGGCGTCTGACAACGCAAGAATTTAAGAGTACATAGACTTTTGTTGGCGTAAAAATATTCGAGTATGTTTACATTCGTTGCAATAATATAAGACTAAAATTAAAAGTAATTGATTTTCTTTTGTAGCTTAGAAGAACATATATTGTTTTATTAGCCTACATCAAAGATTTTTAAATTTAACATAATTTGGCCAAGTTACAGGATGATTTGTGCAAATATAACAAGAGTACGGCACGCTGTATAAAAATAGAATGAAATTAAACAAAATTTTACAATATTAACACTTAATGAAAGATTATTGAGAATGCATTTTTTAACACAGTTGCCATCAATTTTGGATAAAAACGAGAATGTTTTATTTCAAAATTTGCATGAAATATTAGAATATAAGTTTCGAACGAAAAATTGTATTTTGAAAATGATTGTCATTAAGATGTCCTAATTAAGAAATTAGGAAAAAGATACCATAGTTACAAGGGTTTTCATTACATTGTCAAAAAAATTTCATACAATACAATTTATAAAATATGTGAAGAAGTCATGGGCCCTACGCAATTGGGTTTTAGAAATGGCATGGGAACTCGTCAAGCACTGTTTTGTGTCCATGTTCTTGCCCAAAATTGGAAAAATGTGCAAAAGGATATATTCATGTGTTTTCTAGACTATGAAAAAGCATTCGACACAGTGCAACATAACAAACTCTTTAACATCCTACCATCAATCGATATTGCCACAAAAGTTGCGATGTTTAAGAAACCTTTATTGGAACCAGATTGCCGTAATTAATGTTGACAGGAAATCTCCATTTGTAAAGGTGTCAGGCAAGGATAAATAGTATCACCCATCCTTTTCAACATCTATGCTGAGAAAATCTTCCAAGAAGCTCTCTGGGATTCACGTGAAGGCATTAAAGTTAATGGCGTGCTTATAAATAATATTAGATATGCCGACGACACCACACTTTTAGCAGATAACTTGAACGATTTGCAAACGATATTAAATAAAGTTGTTCATCACAGTGAAAATTACTATCTTAAAATTAACATTAATAAAACGAAATTCATGCATGTCAACAGAAGCCACGCAGGAGCAGACAGTAATCAAACACTGATGGTTCATAACGAACAAATAGAAAAAGTTTCAAATTTAAAATAACTTGTATGCTGGTTGAATGAAAATTGGGACACATCAGCCGAAATAAAAACCAGAATAGAAATGGCTAGATCTACATTTTGCAAATTTAGAAAGATCTTAAGCTGCCATGACTTCCATATAAATCTTAAAATTTGTTTTGTGAAGTGTTATGTGTGGTCTGTGCTCTTATATGGCATGGAATGTTGGACACTCAAAGTCTCTGACATCAACAGACTCCAGGCCTTCGAAATGTGGATTTTTAGGCGAATTTTCAAAATTCCGTGGACCGATCTGGTTTCTAACTTAGAGGTTCTACGACGCCTTAATCGATAACGTGAACTTCTACAAACAATAAAACGTCGCAAGACAGCTTATCTTAGACACATCATGAGAAACACCAAACACCATATGTGACAATCAAAATTGGAAGGAAAAATTGAAGAGAAACGATGCGTTGGCCGGAAGCAGTTATGGTTATGGTTACGAAATATAAGACATTGGATGGGCATATGCAATGTTGCAGAATTATGGGATGCAGCAAAAAATAAAGATATTTCTTTTTAAGTTTTGAGTTATGCAGTTAAGAAACAAAAAGATATAAAATATTTTACGATCGCTATACATTGGAAAACGAATAGGCAATAAAGAAGAAGAGTTATATATATATTTATACCTTCTGCTCAAATATGAACGAGACGTTATCAATAAAACGGTCCACGGATGACAAATGGAAAAAATTAATTTTTTGTTTTTTGGTAGGACTGTTATAAGCTTACATGGCAAATTTCAGCGTTATATGTCACATAGTTTGTTTTCTGTGCTACTGTAAACAAGTCAAGCTCGAGTGTGTTCTTCGAATTTAACGATGGAAATTCAAGTTGAACAAAGAATTTGTTAGAAATTTTATTATTCCAACAAAATTTCGACTTCAGACGCCTTAAAAATGTTGCAGACAATCTATGGGGACTCTGCTCTATCGCGTGCACGTGTTTTCCAGTGGTACAAATCGTTCAAAGAGGGCCGTACATCGGTTGGCGCGTTCACCCTTTTTGGGTGTATGGCCGAGCTCCTCCTCCTATTTGTGGTGTCCGTCTTGATGTTGCTCCACAAATGGAGGGACATACAGTTTTTAAGCTGATTCCGAACAGCAGATATTTTTTATGAGGAGCTTTTCATGGCAGAAAATACACTCGGAGGTTTGCCATTGCCTGCCGAGGGGCGACCGTGTTCTACCGAGTTTCGAACCAACGTTCTCTCTGTGAATTCTGAATGGTAATCACCTACCAACCCATTCGGCTACGGCGGCCGCCGTTTACATTGGTAAATAATAAATTTAAATGACGTTTAATAATATATTTTTTAGTCCTAAACAGGACTAACATCCAGAATGATTATCAAAATTACGTGTCAAGTTAAACTGTCCTAAGTAGCGAATTCGATAGTTAATTTAATAACTTATAATTCATATGAACTTCCATCAAATATGGGCTGTGCGCAGCATTCCCCAGTTGAGGAGCGGAGGCTTGTTGTCAATCGTGGAAAAGCAAAACCAAAAACTGTACAAATTTATCCCTGAGTCACTTGTATTGTCCAAAATCATATCGTAAATGCCATTAAGCCCAAAAAATCCTCAGAACGGCGTGATGGCAAAAAGAAATCGAATTACATTACTGATAACTGATTTGTGACTCTTGCCAAGAGGGATCCTTTTAAATCATCAAAGCAACAATGTAGTATCAGCGAGAACTGCAAGGCGTCGATTGTAAAGGGTGGTTAAATTTTAAGGGCCGATGTTGAATGTAAACCACACCTAAACGTTAGGTTTTTTTTTAAATTTCTTTTGACATTTTTCAATTTTAGACTAATTCAATTTGAACCATGGAAAGATCGGCAATCGAGCAACGCGTTAAAGTTATTCAGGCTTATTATGAAAACGGGCTTTCAAATCAAAATGCATATCGCCCACTTCGTGATTTTTTCGGTCAATTTAATCGTCCAAATGTGAGTACAATCGGAAAAATTGTGCAAAAGTTTAAGCAAACCGGATCTGTAGGACATGTGAAAACACCAGTGCGTGCTCGTACAGCTCCTACTGCAGAAAATATTGCTGCTCTTCGCGATAGTGTGGTTGAAGAGCCGTCCACCTCAACTTGTCGTCGAGCCCAACAATTGCACCTCTTACGCTCGTCGTTGATGAACATTATGCATAAAAACTTGCATTTACACGCTTGCAAGGTGCAATTGACTCAAGAACTAAAGCCTCTTGACCATTTCAAGCGTAGTCATTGGTCAGAATGGTGGCAGGAAATGGCAACAGTGAATGGCCAATTTTCGAAGAAAATCATCTTCAGTGATGAGGCACATTTTCACCTCAGTGGATTCGTCAATAAGCAGAATTGCCGCATTTGGGCGAATGATAATCCGAGAGTGATTGCCGAAAAACCAATGCACCCACAAAGAGTGACTGTTTGGTGCGGTTTATGGGCCGGCGGCATCATTGAGCCGTATTTTTTCCAAAATGAGGCCGGTCAGGCAGTTAGAGAGAGACGATAACGAACTTTTTATGGCCCGAATTGGAAGATATGGATGTGAACGATATGTGATTGCAACAGCACGGTGCCACTTGTCACACAGCTAACGAAACAATGGCTCTTTTGCGCGAAAAATTTGATGGCCGAATAATCTCACGTCGCGGCGATGTCAATTGGCCGCCAAGATCATGTGATTTGAGACCGTTAGACTTCTTTCTTTTGGGGTTATTTAAAAGGAAAGATGTACGTAGATAAGCCAGCAACAATTCAAGAGCTAAGGGATGAGATAATTCGGCACATTAACGGCATAGAACCTCAATTATGCCTCAGCGTCATCGAAAATTTGGACCATCGGATGGAGGTGTGGCGCCGAGGCCGCGGCAGTCATTTGGCCGATATTTTGCTTTATACGTAGTTGAGCCATACTAGTGTTATCATAATAAAGAGAAATGACAATAATTTCCTAAAAAAAATTGTATTTTATTAAAAATCGACACCGGCCCTTGAAACTTAACCACCCTTTACAACATGAATCTACCAGGCAGAATTGATTATACAGTCCCTCTGTTGAAAGAACAGCGCTTGTCACACTGCATAGGAAACATTGAATTGATAGGGCGAGAAGCTTGAGCGGTTTGTGATTCCCTGGCCAGAGAAATCCCAAAGGATGACTGACTATTTTTTGTGAAACAATGTGAGGCACCTGATTTATGCTAACAACTACAGAGGGTTGTCTGCCTGAAAGCCAACATAATTTGTATTGTTATTGAGGAAATTGCGATCAATTTATGCGAACAGGCTATCCAAAAGGGATGCACTAGAATGCGCTACCTACAACGAAGACGCAGAATCCAAAACTCCGAAATTATACTCCACGCATGTCATCAAATTCACATCTTCTTCTGCCGGGCTGCAATGCCTCGTGCGGCATAGGGTATTGAAGTCATATAAAAACAAAAAATTCTTGGAGTACCATTTACCATTTGTTTTTTTTTTATATATGTATATAGTTTTTTTGTTTTAATTTTACAGCTCGAGAGCTCTTAATGAATAAGCATATAGTAAGTTTTGTTGGCACACCTTAATTTATTCTGCTCTCTGTGCTTATACAGAAAGATGGAGTGATAGCAATAAAGATCGTATGTTTTAACCTTATGTAGTCAGCAGTATCTGGCTAGACAGTTTTAAATTTTTACACCAATGACATTTAAATTTTTCAATTGCCACCAAATTCCTAATTCTCGGATTTCCTCAGACATTTAGGCAAAAATAATCAGTCTTGAACAACAGTGATGTATCTTCGGGGTTTTTTTCTAATTATTTTGTAGATATATTCTTACGTCCAAAAGAGCCATTGTACAATTTGCGCTCCACTTTTATTCGCTCCGAAATACCTGCCAAAGGACATTTTACAGAATCTACCCGCCACACCAGTTTGATATAATTTCACTAAACAATGAAATAGAATTTGGCAGCAGTTATTTGTTTTTGCAATATTTCCATTGTAATATTTTATTTTGTCAGCAAAGGATACAGCTAACCCCACTGTGCGTAAATTGTGCTACAAGCACTTTTGCGGTTTGAGACCTTGCGGTGGCGTCATTTGCCTGTCGCGTCGCTTGCACATTCCCTAATGGACGCAACGGCCACAGAATTAATTCACAGCAATGGAGAGGAAATGGCCAGTTATAATATCTGCACTTATTTGTAGTAGTTTTGTGAAAATATGTACGAAAAAAATTAAGCGTTCTGAAACACACACATACAAACATCTTTGATATAGTATTGCATGCACATAAGTATGCAAGTCTGCCTCCAGGCAAAAATGGAATTGGAAATAAAATATGAAGCATTTCCACCGTTTTTGCCGTTTGTCTATATGTATGCATGGGAGTGAGTGTGCATATATTTTGCTATGTTTGCCTATCATTGGCGCTGCACAGGGCGTAATAGCTGTGCTCTGTGGAGTAATTTCATACAGTAGACTAATGATGGCTTTCCTTGAGTTTCACTACTATTTGAAAAATGTCCAGTTTTATGTTACGCTTTGGTGTCAATTTAATTTAAATAGTTTGGTTGGTATGAGTTGCATTGGCGTGTTGATTGCACGAACGGGTTGGCAAGTGACCAGCAGGTTTCATCATGAAACACAACAAATCCATTAGAATTGACTTCCCTCAAGTGCAAAGATCTGAAAGATAATTTCAAATATAATATAATTTTGCTAGCTGCGAAATTATGTTAACGCTTGCCAGTGTTGAAATGAGCTACGCCACTGTAAGCGAATATTCAAAGGGATATTCGTATTAGGGTGGTCCAAAAAAAATTTTAGTTTTTAAATTGAAATTGCTACTTGTTGGGCTCAAAGGGATATTCCTATTAGGGTGGTAAAAAAAAACTTTTAATTTCAAATTGTTCTACATTGAAATTGCTATTTGTTATGTTTAAGCTGCAGTTGCATAGTGGTTATTTTTCGAAACATAAATTGATGTTTGAAATTAATGAAAGCTCAAATTTAGTAAAACAAAAATATATTTTGAGATCACCCTAATTTAAATTTGAATACTTACTCCGACTCGCATCGGAAGTCAGGCATCTTGGTGTAATACTTGACCCCAAGCTCCACTGGAAGCTGCACATAGAAAATCGAGTTAAGAAGGCCAATATAGCCTTCTACGTCTGTAAATCTATGCTCGGCAAAAACTGGGGTATCAAGCCACGTCTCGTACTGTGGATGTACAACTCAGTGCTTCTGCCAATTTTGACATACGGTTGCCTAGCTTGGTGGGTAGCTCTTCAGAAGGACTAAAACACCACTAAACAAGAGAGAGTGCAGAGAACTGCATATGTGGGCATCACTGGTGCTTGTCCCACTGCTGCGCTCAACGTTATTCTGCACTTACTTCCTGTGGATCTGCAGGTTAAATCCATTGCGGCTCAGAGTGCTATTATGTTGAAGGAGATTGGCCTTTGGATACAACTTCCTGTAGGACATAGTAGCATTTTGAAGCAGATATCCCCTTCCTTCTCTGTTATTCGCACTGACCTCTCCATCCGCAAACTGTGCTTTGAGGGTTGTGCTAGGGCCATCTTTTCGAGCAGGCAAGATTGGAAAGAGGGAGAGTCGGTAAGGGTATAAATAGCTCTGTTTTCACTGACGGATCCAAAATGGAGTCTGGAGTGGAAGCGGGGGTTTTCTCTAAATCAGCCAGCATTTTGGTCCCCTTTAAACTGCCGGAAACAAGCAGCATTTTTCAAGCAGAGGTCTTCGCGATCCTGCAGGCATGCAAAATGCTTCGGGATCGCCGTTGGGAGGGAGACATTAATATTTTTTCCGATAGTCAAGCTGCGATCAAGGCCCTGTCGTCGCCGTATTAGAGCTCTCTTCTGGTGAACTCCTGTACGGAGAAACTCAAACGTCTCGAACGTGCAGGAAACATTTCCCTTATCTGGGTTTCTGGGCACAGGAATGTAGAGGGGAAATGAAACTGCCGACGAGCTTGCCAGGAAGGGATCGGCAGAACCGGTTCCAGCTGTCACCTTCTTAGACATCGGCGTCCCCTTGGCCGTCGTTAAAGGGAAACTACACAATTTCTTTCTAAAAAAAGCGCTAGACAGATGGAGGTCTGTCTCATCGTGTGCTATTTCAAAAGCACTATGGCCTTAATACGATAGAAACAGAACGCTTAAGGTGATGGCAATCCCCCGTCATTCAATTCCCAAACTCATTGCGGTGTTCACTGGTCATTGGGTGATCGGTACTCATGCGCAGAAGATTGGAATTTCCTATTGCAGAAGCTGTGTGGATCCTGCAGAGAAAGAGACTGTTGAACACTTTCTCTGCAAATGTCCGGCTCTGGTGGCTAGGCGCTTGAGATTCCTTAGCATGCCCTTTGGGGATGACTTGAAGAAATTCTCCAGCCTAGATCCCTTTTCTCTCCTCCACTACATCAACAGCATTGGATGGCTGTAGAAGGTTTTCTCTTCCCAAAAATTTTTCTTTGCACAGGTAATGGTCCACATTAAGGTATCAAAACAGCACGTAAGTGCTACTTGAAGTGTGCCTGTGGCACTCTTGCCATTTTACCTACCTACCAACTCCGACTCATTTCGAACTACATATAAGCGATAAGACAAAACAGCAGTTCGAAAAAGCATAGGAAAAGTGCAAAGTACAAAGAATTCAACGCCTAAAACTTGTTGTTAATTTATGATTGCACTCGAATTTCCTTTTTTTTGAAATTATATTTTTCAAGTATTTTGCATACAAAATTGTTTTTTACAGAATTTCGGAAAACCTTGATTCTTTAAAAGAACTGTTCTACAAAAATCTATATCTATAAAAGAGGGCTTTAAGCCACTCCTAAATATCATATATTTTTAACAAAATATTTACTTATAAAATATAAGTAAAAAAAAATTTTTTTGTATCAGCCTAATGCATAATATCTCCACATATGTGTACATATATGTGAATTTACTAGCTGATTTTAGATATTTCGCATGCCATTTAATTTTCCTACCACTTATATTCCCTAGAAATATTCATAATTAATCTAAGTGATAATCTTGTGTGTGTACTTGAAAATATTTGCCTCTTATAAACAACATTTTCTATTTTTTTCTCTTTTTCACCCTCACCATTTGCTGACACTTGGCAGCAATACACATCACAGTTAGCGGCTATGCAAAGATACGCTGGATAAAAAAGGGCTACCCACGCGATAGTGAACGTGCTATGTGTCGTGCTTATCGTTCGTATTTGTCGTCACGTTCGTATGTGCTCGGCTCGTGTGCGAACAGTTCGTGTATGGACTGGTCGGCCGGCGATTATTCGTATACGTTTCACGTAATACTGCCAGAGAATCTGCCTACTTCGTTCGATGGAAAATATGGGCAGATTCATTATGAGATTATCACCACAATCGATCGGCCAGCCCGATATCCGAAAGTCTTCAAGTTGCCATTTACGGTAATACAACCGTTGGATTTGAATGTGGACACTATTTATAGGGTGAGTAAGAATAAGTGTTAAATATGAAGATTGATCACAAAAAAATTTAACAAATTTGATCACAGTAAATTTAAAGAAAACCTATAATTTATATACAATTTTGTAATTCTTCTCTTTCGATGAATAAAGTTGCCAGCTACTACGCCCAAAGTTAATCTATCATAAAAAGCCACTGGCTACTTTCAAATCTTCAGAGAGTTGTAAAGAAGCTTTACAAGGTTTGTCGACTGATTTCTGAACTCCTTTTTGTACGCCTACTCAAATCAAAACATTCTATCCCAAAATTAGTCATGTGCATACCTACTATGACCTGTAAAAAATAACCAGCCTTCTTTGATAAGTTTGGTGAATTTGCTGGCATATCGGACTTGAAACTGAAATTTGAAAAGGTCGAGCCAATGAGCACCATTGGTGGCTCCTGAAACACTCAGGCTAAATGCCCATTGTATTTAAAGCTCTGGAAAGGGGGTATTTTAAAGGAGGGAAGAAGAAAAGTATCAGAGAAAGAGATAGGGACAGAGATATCTCTGTGAGAATTTTCCAGATTCTTTGGCAAATCTGTAAATATCCTCCAGTTCTAGAGAACGAATATTACTCATTCTTATGACATCGGAACCCAAAACTCGTAGGCGTGTTCTAACAAAGGCAGGACACTCACAGAGAAAGTGCTCAGTGCTATCCGCCTCTTCCAACCACGACAGGCACATTGGGTTCTCAATGTTTCCAATGGTGGTCGTATGCTGACCCCATGGGCTGTGTCCTGTTATAATATCGACCATCAACCGAACGTCTTTCTTTCTAAGTTTTAGTAGAAAGTTTGACAGTTTTCTGTTCGGACTTGTCACAAAACACTTTGCAGTTCTGCAGCGTTCTGAACCGGACCATCGCTTTTTATGTAGATTGCCTACATAATCGCTGAGCCAATTCATGTTTCGCGTTCTCCAGGGCCTTCAGTTCAGCCTGACTGTCACTGGAAACTCTAATCTGTTTCCCGCTCCATTCCCTCTCGATTATCCATTAGGCTACTTTCAGGATGGCAAAAACTTCTGTTTGGAAAACAGTTGCCATTTCCCCCATAGCATAGTGATACTTATTACTATCGTTTAAGTACCATCCGGCTCCACACCCTATTTTATTCTTGGACCCATCGGTAAAGAAAATATCCGTCAAACCTCCCTGCATGCATTCTGGATTCTATTGGACTTAATAAATCTTGTTCCGGCTATTTTCAATCCACTTTTGTTACTGATTCTGACGCTGATATGTCAGCTTTTGCTTCCGTACCACAGTCTAAGGACTTCGCGGTTAAGTCAACGGCACAATTAGATGTCACTAATGGTATCTCTTCCCTAGAAACATCACTTGAAAGTGACCATGATGGGCTCTCATGGAAGGAATTTAGTTATTCGCTCTGTATTCCCTTAATATTCAGCATTAATCTTTTTTCCTGCCGTTTGGTATTTTCAAACGATAATAATCTGGTAATATGAACGACGTTTCGCCAATATCTAAACTATAATTTTCAATACTTTTTTTGTTGTCAAGAAAAAATTGTCATTTGCGATACCAGAAATAATTGATCCAAAGCAACATGTGTTTGTTGGCGGACATTCTACAGTTACCAATTTTGCAGTCCATTGTGGTTATCAGGTGGATACTGTTTACACCGAAGCATTTGATATATGGTAGTTAAGCACAATATTTTATTAGATTAGATTTCTGGGGGTTGGACTGACCCAAGCACTTAGTGGGTACAACACCCGGATAAATTACAGTGGAAGGAATATAGAGAGACAGAATAGATGTTATATGGATGGCAAGACTGAAAAATTGGTTTGAGGACACTCTTCCGCGAATCTTTTGGATTTAGTGATAAATCTTAAGAGGTGCGGAAGAGGAAGAGTATAAACTTTACAAAACTTAAACTCAGAACATAGCTCCAGAGCAAATACTCTGCAGTGTAGTCAAAATACTCCCACGAAAGCTATATGCTGATCGCAGGCGTTGTGCCCTGTGTACACCCACAAGTACTTTCTAAGGGCCTTTACTAAGTTTTAGGTCGCTAGTTTCTTGTTTGGTTCTTTCACAAAGCATTTGGCTACTTTGCAAAAGCCCAACGCAGACGAAAGTCTTCTATGGGTAGACCTCATGAAGTCGTCAATCCATAGTTAAATCAATGTAGAATTGCCATCTAGAAGGGGTTCAGCGCCTAGTGGTATGCTTGCAGAGCCTTCATTAGCCAGCTTATCAGCCAACTTGTTACTTGTAATATCACAATGCCCAGGTGCACAAATAAGACACACTTTGTTGTGTTTCGCAACACTGCTCAGTTTTGTCTTACAATCACCGACTAAGAGCAGCGTGGGTTCTTAGTGCAGCTTGACTGTCACTACAAATTTCAATATTACTACCCCGCCACTTTTTTTCAATTAGCCAGTATGCTACATTCAAGATGGCTTAGACTTAGACCGTAGGCTTCTGTCCTGTAGCGTAGGAGTACTTAGTGTCTTCGTCTAAGTACGATCCAGATTTACTACCATCACTGGTTTTGTATACGTCGGTGTAGAAAATATACTAAAATCCTGTTAATAAATTCTCTGGATTTAAACATTGATCTCTAGCTGTGATCAAAATACCATACTTCCTACCGAAGCTAATGTAAGACACCGGATTTTTCGCTGGCATCGAGAACAGTGTGCACCGCTCCGACAACTGGTGGTATAACTGACAGTGGCCAGTATTTTCTTCGTTTCCTCAGAAACCGTTTAGCTTGAGTCTGTACGCCGCCTTATTCGCTTCCTTTCGAATTTGAAGATCTAAAGGTTGCAGGATGGCATTAAGGGCATCGCCAGATGTGGTACTCATAGCACCTGTGATACCCAAGCACACACTTCTCTGTAGTCTGTTTAGGGGTTTTACTCCAGAATTAACCATAGTAGCCTTCTACCAGACTACAGAGGCGTATGTAATAATAGATCTAATCAGGGTGATGCCTCATATTTTATTACTAAAGCTTGTTATACTATCCATGATTCGATTTCTGAATGTGATGAGATTAAATTCTCAGTTGAGGTCAACGAGCAAGCCCCTCTGGTGATTTCTATGGCATATATAAATGGATATTTTTTTTTTACGTAGTATAACAGCATTTCAGATGCAGCGACAGCCTTTCGTGGTGGCTTTTTTTAGGTTCACATTGTCACTAATTTCGAAATCTTGCATATTGATGTCAATTAGAGGGCAAGGCAACCGAAATAAAAATCATCACCGATTTTCTGCCTAATATTTCTATTTATCTTACAGGTCCCCCTCGAAATCCTCGATCGCAAGCGCTTCTGGAGCTTTTGCTGCCCCACAGGCCCGTTAACTGTGAAATTCTCCACACCCTATTGCGGTTATGCACCCGGCCAAAAAATCCATTTCGTCCTTTATATCAATAATGAATCGTCCATTGACATTACCGACTGTGAAGTGAAGCTGAAACAGGAGGTTAGCTACGAATCGCATGATCCACAACATGAATACCGTTATGACAAACATCTCATCGCACGCAAACAATTCGGTAATGTTCTGCGTTGGAGCCGTAAAGTGTATCGTGGATTTCTTAGTTTACCTTCCATACCGCCGTCATCACTGAAAATCGCTTGTCCTATCAACATCACGTATCTGATAAAAGTCATTATTAAACCAACTGACTTTCATTGGAAAATGAAATTGAAAATACCCTTAACCATTGGTAGTATACCGATTATAGATAGCATGGCAGCAGCTGCAGGATTGCCAAGCTTATTAGAAACACAATATGCGGTGAGTCGTGGCTATTATAGCGGACGAAGACTGCAGGGCATAGCAGCGTTACGACAAAATGTAAGCGAAAATGAGCAACATTTTGCTGGTGGTGAAGGTAGAGCAGGTGAAAGCGGTGATCAGCAAATAAATGCGGATATGGCAGGTGGAGCGAACGGTGAACAAACAGTACCAACACTGCTAATAACCGATGGTGATAATCCGCCCGACTATAAGCTTATGAGTGAGTGCATTGAAATAGGTGGAGCTATTTTCTTTTTATAAATACTAATAATTATTATTACTTTTTGTTCAGTGCCACCTTCCTACGAGGATGCCATGGCGTTAAGTGATAAATTCTGTGATGACAGCGAATACTTGCAAAATGTCAGCCTAAGTAGTATTGTCTCCAATGGCACGACAGAGTCGTTTAAGCCACGCTACCCCGTCTACTATGAATACGAAACGCCAATCATACCGCCCGGTAGTGATGATTCCACCTCCGATATTTAAAATTGAGCGATTGGAGTACAAAAACCTATTTTCAGTTCGGGCCATAATTTTTAGCAAAATTATTTTTAAAATTATGTTCGTCAATGTGTTTAGTGGCTCGTAGTTAATTGTGGAATGTTTGAATGCCAATGCGTTTAATTCATATTTTCTTAATTTGCTTTAGAGTTAACTGCTAGCTAAAAATTTATAAATTACAAAAACAAAAGATATGTCAAGCATTTTTTTTTTAATTTTTTTATATTCTTGATGAAACATTTTATATTGTATTTAAGAAAAAAAATTGCACGCCAATGAAAATTTTTAAACGAAATTGGAATATGTTAAATTGTAAGCTAAACCATTTTTGTTATATGTTATTAATGGTTATTACACCATGCGACAAAAATTGTCTTTTTTAGTATCCAGGTGGCACAAAATTAATCACTCTATCGGCTGTCGGCCCTTAGCAGATAATGGCAAAAGTCTGAGTGTATTTCTACTAGGAAAAAGTTCCCCATAAAAGACAGTTGCGTTCAGAGTCGGCTTAAAACTGTAGGTTCCTTCATTTGTGGAACAACATCAAGACGCGCGCCACAAATAGGAGGAGTAGCTCGACCAAACACCCAATAGAAATGTGTGTGCCAATTATTTATTTTTTATTTTTATTGGAAAATTTATAATAAGGAAGATTTAAAATTTATTAAAGATTTATAAGAGAGCCGCAGTATACAAAAGGACAAGCAATGAATCGAGTAGAGATGAAAATAAAGAGAAATAGAGGGAGCAAATCTTTATTTTCATCATTCATATTCATTTTTTCATATATTAAAAAAGTTATTCAAAAACCAGTTTGGATGATTAATTTTGCGCCAGCTTGTATAAATTTTATGCATTCAGCATTACGCTATAAACTCAGTTTTTCATTTTCTTATCAGCTCAATTTTTTAAAGGACTTTAAAATCATAAAAGATTAAATTTTCAATAAATAATTTGAAATACTTATATTCACTGTAAGATATTAATATGGTTATCAAATTAAAGGGCACATATTCAGCTACTTAAAAAATTTTTGTTTCACTTTCCCCAGAACAAATACAGGTATTTATTTTTTATTTTTATCCAAAGGAGGAAAGTTAAACAATTTGTTATAAAACAGCAAGAAGAATGAAGATAATACATGCATTACTGAACAAATATATTTTTAACATAAATTTTAAATGAAATAATACATTTTTTACGAAAAAACTTCATATGGAAATTTCAAGGATATTTAAGGAAATTATAGTACCATAATTGTCCTGACAAAAAATAAGCAACATTGTTTTATCTATATATAATATATGTATCTCCCTTCGTTTGATATCCATGTTAATATATTAGAGTGAGCAAAAATATTAAAAAAAAAATTTCAAAATTCAATCCTTTCAAAATTTAAGGACCTTTAAAAAATTTTGTTCATAAAAAAATGTAAAACTGACTAAGCGGCATATAAATTTGCCAAAAAAAATTTCCTAGAGAACGTTTAATGTCGCAAGGTGTTACTTTTTGATTGTATTTCAAAAAAAATTTGCACGCCAATGAAAATTTTAGACGAAATTTGGAAATTTTTAATTGTAAGCTAACAAATTTGTGGTATATGGTTATTTCTTGTTATTTGTTTGAATGCGTATTTTCCTAAGTGTAGTAAAAAGAAATCCATCAATTTTTGTGGCGTGATATTGAAGGCTTTATCTAACAGACTAAAAATGTAGGCCAGTATGGACCGTTTTTCTCGATGACTTATTCCTATTTATAAGATCACTTCATTATTTCCCTCTCATAGAAATCGATTTTCATAAGCTCCTCTTGAGACGAAGTTTTCACCAGTAAAATCAACAAGAAGTGGGAATCATTTGGCGCCTCACTCGACCTATAAGGTGGATATTTAAGAACCTCCCAACAAAACTTCCTGTGTTTCTGGCGCGTCACTATCGCTGTGTGCGGCCATGCCATAGTCCTGATGAAGCACAGTTTCTCTCCTATTGACCAACGCTGACTTTCCTACTGAGCGATTGCTTCCTTCAGACAATCCAATATCTTAAAGTACATGAACACAATTCCTTTCTTATTCCCATAAGTTGTCAACTTATGAGCTACTGCTTGCCTCATAGGGGTCCAATTGTTCGCAGCATATGCCCGAGTTTTGATCCCAGTTTGATCTTAGATAAGCAGCAGAGGCTTAAGTAGTAGATGATTCCTTGCCAGTTTCATCAAGCGAAACTCTCTTGGCCGACCCTACTAAGGTGATTCAATCCGATCATTTTCCTTTGCTGTTTTCGTAAGTGATCCACTTTTCATCACCAGACACCATCCACTACATGAAAAATTTAGTCGTTGTTGAGATTCACCACCGATTCGTAGATGAAAATTCTGTTCAAGTGTTTTTTTTGTACGTCAAGTCTCGTAGTATCCATACATCGAGTTTCTCTTTGTATCCGAATTTATTCAGGAGGTTTACAGTATCTTTTTGTGCCATATGTAGCTCCGGGTCAAATGGCAGAGTGCATGCGAGATGGCCGCACTGACTTTCTATATTTTATCGACAGTTTCTATAATTGGCCTTCCAGGGCTTGGTGCTAGGTGGCATGAAAATTGTCGAAACAGAGTAACCGAAAACTAAACTAGACATAATCGGCTGCCCAATATCAGGAACATAGACGTCATTCATATATTTAGACTAATTGAAACACAGAAAACAAAAAAAAACTATGGAATATGGCATATTTTCTCTTTGATGTTGTTCGTTTTTGCCGCCCGCTAAATCAATACTGAGTCGAACAATCGCGAAGCTGTCTCAGAAATTGGTTGAGCACAAAATCTTATCTTTCTAATCCCATCTGGCGCGATCGCACTTATAAAATTCCAGGTGTAGGTTACTGAAGCCACCCGCTCTGTTGCAAAAATAATGGATTTCATTTCACTACGCCTATCTATATATATTAAATCTATAAAATATCTACAAAATAAATATAAATAAGTAAATAAAAAATCACATCAATATTGCACGAAAAGGATTTACTGTGCCTGCCACACAAGCCTGCTGCCTGTTTGCCTGACTGCTTGAATGCGTGCTTGCAACAAAAAAAAAAACAAAAACGGAAACTAAACTCCTTAAGCAATAAAACAATCATATTGAAAATAAACACTCGTACAATCAAAAATGTAGCATTAAAATAATAATCGTATAATTACATAGGATAAAAAAAAACGTCAAATACAAATACAATACACAGCAGACACACAACAACAAATAAATGTATTAAATATAATGAATTATATTTAATGTAATTTAAGTTCATACCAAACATTTTCAATAAGCAATAAATCCTAAAAAGTATTTTATCAAAATTGGTTAAAAATATTATATTCAAAATATAATCGCCTTAAGTTAATTAAAAAAAAACAATGGTGCTTCCCTTGCTTTAATGAGCTTTAAAATTAAAATTAAATTCATAAGGTTATAAAGCTCGACTACATAAATGAAG
Source organism: Anastrepha fraterculus (assembly GCA_037575425.1). Classification (NCBI taxonomy): domain Eukaryota; kingdom Metazoa; phylum Arthropoda; class Insecta; order Diptera; family Tephritidae; genus Anastrepha; species Anastrepha fraterculus. The sequence continues at coordinate 130,395 of JAYXIM010040893.1, forward strand.
AGGTGGGTTAAGAGATTTAAGTTTAAGAATCTGTTTGGATTATAGGGTTTAACAGCTTTATTGAATTTGTAGTATTTTATGAGGTTATGGTCCTTGTTGTACTAGGATTAAAGCGGTCTCATATTTGAATGCATCGACTCCAACTCGTCAGATAGTGATCACTAGATACTATCTTCAAATCGATACTTTTGACGACTTCTTGATTTTTTGTGCCCTCTTCGCAATGCAATACCTTATTCAAACCTAGTTCTCCTAATAAACCCGAGATAGAGCAGGGTCGGGCTGAGTGAATGTACCTTTCTTTCGACCGCATCCGACCGAGATGTCTCAACCTTCTTTGCGCTATGGCATCACTTTCGAGAAGAACGTGGCAGTCGCAGAACTGACAGTAGTTAATGGACCATATCTCAATCCCGTGCAGATGACTACGCAATTTGCAGTGATCTGTGAGAATGTCCGTGAGCATTCTCAGTTTATCTTTATGGAGGGTTATGAGTAGTTAGAATCTCCTGTGATTATACTCCACCAGTACGGACTTCGCGTGGTGTAGTTCAATAATTTGGTGACAGCTTAGCCTAAACTTCTCACTTCTCAGCTTTTACTTGATAGTGTGTTGGCCCTTAGGAAGGAAGCGCTCGATTCCTATCAATAACAAGACCCCAGCCTCTCTAGCCAATGCATCCGCTACTTCGTTCCCAGTTATAACTTTGTGTCTTGGGACTCATTTGAGCCGATTTCGATTATGCATTCCTAGCAAGTTTAATTTTTTGATGCTTACAAAGACCTCTGAGTGCTGCCTGATTATCGCTCAGAATGACAATTCCCTCATTACGAAGGTTTCGATACTTTTACTTGGCTCTGGTATAGGAATAAAGCAATGAGTACTGAGTAAATTTCGGTAAAAAGTATCGTGTAAAAAGTGGGAATGAAAAAATTTGATTCTCTGATTGATTCAGATGATTCTCTGATTCTCAGATTTTCATTTTTATTATTGGACGGAAATACATTTTTTCACGTTTTGTGTAAATTTCACAAAGAGAAAATTACAAAATTTAAAATTGCTTACATTCAGCTGAACATTTTAGGCAAAAAAATTGGCGTCACTAACTGAGATACAAAATCAAATTCCTTAAATATTTGTCTCATACGCGGTTTCCTTTCTGTGTAATTTCTATATTTCGTAAAGGGCAGAGAATGTCACGACAATTAAATAAGTACGAGAAATTTTATAAAGGGAAGTTGTATAAAAAGTTTTACTTTTCCCACTCCTCTAAGGGAACAACTTTCAAATTAGGTATTTCACAATTCAGATAGCGACTCACTTCATGAATAATAAGATTAAGTTGTCAGGAAAAAAGTGCTTTGTATTCTCTCAAAATTCATACTTTTGTGGTGCTTTTGAGTTTGAAAATATTATGGATGGTATATATTGAATGATTATTCTACCTGGAAGTTAAAGAATACCAAATTAGGCAGATTGTAATGGAAAAATTAGAGCATCTTTATAGATGACTGTATGAGAAAACAAAAGAGTGCCAAAATAGTGAGATTTGATAAAGACAAATTAAAAGTTAGGTTATTCTAATTTAAATGAAGAAAATACTAACAAAGAGAATAGAAAGAAAAATGTGAGGTATGTAAGAGATATAAGGAGTCTTAAAAGTTAGGTTATGCTAACAAAGAAAATAAAGAGTTTTCCAAAAACAGGTGTTACAGGTGAATAGATTGCGCTATCGAAAGATGATTAACGATTTTTTTATTGCCGGAATTGGCTGGTATTGATCTGGACAACGTTTATTTTCAACAAGATGGCGCTACGTGCCACACAAGCAACGAAACCATTGATCTTTTACGGGAAAAGTTTCCGGACCGTGTTATCTCTCGAAGAGGTGATCACAATTGGCCACCGAGATCTTGTGTTTAAACACCTTGTGACTTTTTTCTTTGGGGCTACGTGAAAGAGAAGGTCTACGTCAACAGCCCAGGGTCGATTCAAGACCTGAAAGATTGAATTCGTGAGGCTATCGAGGACATGGGGCAGCCACTTTGCAATTCGGTTATGGAAAATTTCATGAAAAGGATATTGTCCTGTAAGCGTGGTCGTGGTGGTTATTAGCCTAATGTTATTTTCTACTATTAACGGGATACCTTCCTCTTTATAATTAAATAAACATTCGATCATTCAAATTAAAAAATAGCATTTTTCTTTGAATATCAAAATAGCACCGCTTATTGGAAAACTCTTTACTAGAAAAGGGAACAGAGATGTGTGACAAATCTCAGAAGAGAGTGCCAAAATAGTTAGTTGTGATACAAAATAGAAAATAATAGAAGAGAGAATAGAAAGAAAAAACCTGACGTAACTTAGATGAGTGTCTAAATAGTTAACTGCAATAAAAACTTAAAAGTTAGGTTAGGTGCATGTAAACTTTACGTAATTGTAGAGGAGGTGTATGAGAGAACTTAAAAGAGAGTGTCAAAATAGTAAACTTTGGTAAAGGGTTAGGTTCATGTAAACGAAGACGTTCATAGAAAGGAGAAAAGACAGAAAAAAAGTAGATGAGTTGTACTAGAGGAGAGCACCAAATAGTCAGCTGTAATAAGCAATGAAAAGTTAGGTCAGGTTCATGTAAACAAAGAGTTCATAGGAAAAAGGAAATACAGAAAAAAATTACGTAATCGCAGATGCAATGTCCGCGAGAGTATTCAGAAGAGAGTGCCAAAATAGTCGACATTGGGAAACAAAAATTAAAAGTTATGTTAGGTTAATGCAATAGAAAGCAAAAAACTCTCTATAAACAAAGCTCTGCAATAATGCGATCTTAACAGCTGCTTCAATCAAATTCACTGAGTGACCAGTAGACTCGGATATCAGTATATTTTGCCGCTACATGAATTTCAGCGTGAGGTCGAATTTGACGAATAGGTATTAAGTTAATGCAGATTCGAGTCCCGATAAAGTTTACAAAGAAGTGTGATGAGTAGATATTCGGTTACGTGATAAGGTTGTCGGGACAGAAAATCAGAAGTATCCATTGTGAAATCATTGCAAGGGTTGTAAAGAGAGCAAAAAGAGGAAAAATAGGAGAAGCGAAGGGTTATGAAGTAGACCCAACAATGGCTACTCACTGGCTTTGTGTTAAGGGTTTCATACAATTGAAATGATTCATATCAAATGGTTAATATCTGAAGGAGTTCTGCAGGCGTAGCTAATAATGAGAAGCGAGTTGTCCAAGTCTTAGCCCCTCAAGAAAGGAACTTCTATGGAGAAGTTGCTGAAATGATTCTATATCATCCTTCAAACAGCTGCTGCAAAACAAGGGGCTCGAAGAAATAACAAGTCTCACTGCGTGGATAAGGTTCTTCGAAGAATGTTCGAAAAGGTCAACCAGAAAACTGGAGTACTGTAGCTTTAAAACTTCTCTGGACCGCCTTCGATCTCCCCGTGACAAGGAGCATCCCGCGATCTTGTAAATTGGTCTTCTTTCCCTGCGCTCGCTGAGTTTACGCGAAGCCCACCCTTCCTGGAGCATACCCCAATTAGTCAAAAGAACACGAAACATCTCATTTTGCAGGGAGACCATCTCACGGGTATACATACCATCTAGCTAGCCCATTCACTAAGTATGATGACGAGATGTAATACATAGTCTTCGAAATGGTAGATACATATAAATAACTTCTCTTATTGCTGTGCTTCCAATAACACAATTCTTGGCGTGCCACTATTTCATTCCTATGCAGAAGCTCTCACTAAATCCGAAAATTATATTATTTTTTTTGTTTGTATGTAGTAAATTTTACGAGATATTTGCAATTCATCTTTATTTACCTTTATTCAGCCAACAAACAAAAGTAGGTTCCCCTATTCTTGTATATCTTATGAAGCAGGTCAACAATAAGCCTCTTCTTTTCGCCAAGCATTAAGAAGTGGTGAATAGATGAAGCTACTGGTATAAAAAAATCTTGGCAGCGTTGGAATAGAGCCGCCTTAAATTACATTTGCTAGTATAATTGTGAGTTATACCAGTTTTATGAGACCTAAGCATACTCGCTAGCGTCGAATCTTGCTCGATATCTTTGTTGATGTTTTCACATTCAAATTTTTCGTCAAGTGAGCAGAGCAGAGAGATATCGAGCATATAAGTGGCGAATAGAAGAGACCTAATCTTAGTACGAACTGTGGCAAATGAAAGATAATGAGGTTCCCCGAAACAGTTTAAACTGGTTAATCATGTCAGATTTAATTTTTGTTTTTTTATGAAAAAAGTTCAAAGGAAATTAAACTTTAATACACAAAATGTGTTAAAAATAACAAAATTTTTATAATTTTTTTTGTATTAAAGCTTTGGATTTTGAAGTTCTAAAAATATTATTCCTAGGCTAGAGCACAATTTTTTAAAACTATATTTAAAACTTTAAGCAAATTGCAAAATATTTTAGAATTGTGTCTATTAAGTAGTTAACAGCTTGCTAAACAACATCTTTATTTATCTAAAAATTAAGTTACTACTACGAAGATAATCGGGGGCAAACTTATGCAGTTTGATACAACTGGTATATAAAATTGGTTTAAGATGTTGAAATTTATTTTAAATATACATTTTTTGATTTTTTAGAATTAATAATTTTTGTTTTTTTATTTTATATTAAAAAATTTACATTGAAAAATTCACATAAAAAAATTATACTAAATATATTTTTATAAAAACAAATTTAAGATATAATGAATGCAATAAGTGTCAAAAAATACTTAATTATATTAATCAAATACAGCACATTTTTGCAACCACTTGTTCTCCATTCTTTTGTTTTTGCAAACATCTGGAATGTATTTTTTCTATTTTCAAAATGTTAAATTCACTTTTTATGCATAACCAAAAACTAAAAAAGAAAAGAAAAAAACCAAACACTAAGCCAAAATAATGCTAATCTGTCTTTCGTTTTCCTCCACTCTCTCTGTATTTTATCATCAAAAACTTTCGTCCATCTACAAACCCCACCAACTGCGTTTCAAATTCGTAATCATGTCCTCGCTTATACTCGCTTTGTCTCTGTCCCTTATGCGTTCTCATTTTAAACGATCAACAACAACAACTCTGGTCTGCACAGAAACACTCTACGATGAATCACCCTCGCAGCTGCGTATCGAACTACAGACATCGGATTCATCAGAGGCATCACATCAACCGCTTAGTGCCGCCAGTTCCAATGTTTTTCGTAAAGAGAAGAAATAAATTAACATAAGGACTTCAAGAAGTGCTTAGTAAGAAAAAAAAATTAATTTAAATTTCATACAAATGAAGTCGGATATGATTGTGTGATATCTGATACGTACATATTATAATTAACGGTAACAAAGTAAGAAAATTGCTGTAATCTTAAACTCATTTAAGTAATGATAATGAAGGCGAAAAATTAAAAAGGAAAAAGAAAAAACGATTATTCGTTCTATCAACACTTTAAAAATATAGATAAAACATAGATATAAAAATATATGTATATGTAAATGTCAGAATCATAAAACGCACCCACTCACTGAAAGACACACTTATGCATGTAATGCGCATACTATGAAAGCTTTAGTACTCATAAAATAATTAAATAAGTAGCTATTTAGATAACTGAAATCTTAAAGTTCAACAATGATTTGATGAAACACCATATTAAAGCCAAACAAACAAGGGTACATACAGTATTGTGCAAAATCTTAGCACCTTTTGAATGGATGGTGAATCATGCCAACACATGCCAACAAGATAGGGTGCGGTCGAGCTGTTCAATAAAGTCTGTTGCTTAGGCTCAGCTGATAACCTGAGCCAAGAAGTTACTATACGTAGGATGTTTTAATTGCAAGAGTTAGAAAGAGGTAGGGAAAGAAGTGCCTATTTATTATCAACCTTAATAACTACTGAGATACACGGCCCGCGAAAAAATTTAGCACTTCAACATTTCGGCCAATTCAGACTCCTTTCTTGTTTTGCTTTTAACTCTTTATTAATTTTTTTATAAAAATATAGCTCATTACCTAACAAAAATTATATGAATCCGAATTTTAAACTTTGCTCAAAAATTATAAAAATTCGCCAATTTTTCATTAAAATTTCCAACTTTTTAATCAAATTTAAAAAAATATGTACATGTTTAACAACTTATTAGATTTTTGTGTAATAAACTCTAAGTTTCAAGTGGCTCAATAATCCTGCTGATGTTTTGCAATTTTTTTCCTTGACGATGTTTAGCAATTGCTCCATATACCACAGAAATTTCGCGCATTCGTTATATGGAGAAAAATTCATATAATCATCAAAGGGAAAAAATTATAAAAAATCAACGGGGTTCTTTTGCAACTAAAATTTAATAAAGTATAAAACTGCATACCAAATGTTTTTATAAAATGTCTAATTAAAAACTTTGTGCTAAACAAAAAAATGTTCATTAAAATTTCAAAGTTTGCAACCATAATTTTTAGAAAAATTTAGAATATGCGGCATTACAGCCCCATTAGAAGGGGCTACAAAATCGCGTTGACTTACAATTTTTTTCCTTGACAATGTTGCGCATTCTCTCCATGTAAGAAAAAAGTCAAGCATTCGTTAAGTGCAAGAAAATGCAGAACACCGTTAAAAAAAATTGTCGAAAATCAATGCGATTTTTGAGTCACTTGAAACTTACACTTTAACACACAAAAATTATATGGGCGCAGAAACTGCGATGTTCAAATTATTCTAAAACTTCTGATTAAAACATCTAAAATATCTCAAAATGGACTTCATAAGACCCAGTACCTATCAATCATCATCATCATATCATCTGCCTCCTTGTCGATTTGTTTCGAAGATATTTTTTAGAGTTCTATTGTTGCTCATTCGTAAAATGTGTTCGCACCATCGAATCTCTTGCGCTTTGACGTGCCTGATTACATTTAGACCCCTGATAAATGGGCCTAACTGGTCATTGTACCGAATGCGGTAAGTACCGTCTTCAAGCTGTACAGGTCCATATGTTTAGAATCTTTCACCTTTACTGGATTTCAGAACCCGTATGTGAGTGTAGATCTTATACCGTTGTGTAAATTGAAATTGTAGCTTCTGATTTCTAGAAAGTAATCTCGACTTCATCAACTTTGTATGCGCCAAGGAAGACTTATCTGCAGCTTGTATCCTGTCTTGTATGGCACTAGATGTATATTTCTGTGTGATCAGCATAACTTCAAGATACTTAAATTCATTGACCATTTCAAAGCTATTGCTGCCAGTTTGTAAGTTATGTGCTGCGTTGCGGGCTGCACTTTCCATATATTTAGTTTTTTCTCCGTTAATGATAAGTCCTTTCATCCTAGCAAATGATTCTAGATGCATAAATGTTTCTTAAGAGCCTGTTTGTTTCTGGTAATTATTACGATGTCATACGCTTAGGCACAAATTTATGTGGATTTGGAAAAACTTGTGCCCCCGCGATCTATATCAACTATACCAGCATGAAAGCGCATCTCCCTGTTTTACACCTGGGATCACTTCAAAACGGTCGGTGACATTACTTTGGATTCTCACTTTTGTCGAAGTGTTTGCTAATGTTATGCCAATCAGGCGTACTATGTAGTTTATAAGGTATGCCTATCATCTTTAAAGTTACTTATCAAGCTTAGCGTTAAAGAACGTGACTATGTTTTACGCTTTCAACTGACAAGAGTGAGAAGAAATGCATACTGTGAAGTTTGGTTTCACTTCTTCTGGAATATATTACAATAACACTGTGCGACAGTAATATTATACTTTTATGGAGACCTGTAGGTATAATAAAGCTAAGAAAAATGGTATAGGAGAAATTTCCAATACACCCCCAAAATCTCATTTTATGGCCAAAAAACCGTTTTCAGTAGGTTGATGTGAACAATCACTCCTAACTTCGCCAATTTCCATCCGATTTCGAATTTGTTTTTTAGTTCGAAAGAACAAAAACTAGCCTTTTTGACAGTGTGTTGACAATTTTCCTGAAATGATAACTGACGAGGCTGTAGACGGAAGTATTTGGCATTTTTTTATTTTTTCACTATTTTTTCAACTTTGACATCGTTTTTACGATATTATCCGATATTGAGGAATATTTTTTTTAGGACGCTACTCTTATAGTTAATTTAATTTTGCGTCGAAAGAGCTATATTTGACTGTAATTGAATTAAAATTAATAGAGTTGTGTGAGTTTTAAGATTTTTTTTTTTTACTAATTTGGTAAGTAGGTATAACTGACGCTAAATCCGAATAAGGGCGCGTACTTCTATTTCGAATTTGACACAGCCCCTCTGAGCCTCAAGCGCACCTAATTGAAAACTCGAAATACAGTATCTCAAAATTACATCTTTCATGGCGGCCGAACACAAAATAAATCTTGAACGATTGATTTAAAATTGTATATCCATAATTGCATTCTGCATGAAAGAACGAATGGATGTTTACGATATATTACATTGTTTCAAACAATTTCCGAACGATTTATAATTTTGAATTTTTTTTCGTTTTTTTTTAAGGCGTCGTTGTACTGATATGACATGTAAAATATGGATGCATTCAAACAAGATGCATTCATTAAAAGCATCACCCGCAACAGCATTTTGTTCATGAGAAATGTCACGACAAAAGAAAGTAGAAAATAAAGAGAAAAGGACGAACTGTGTTCCACAGCCGACATGAACTTGGAGCTAAAAGCATACGACTTTGGTACAAATGGCGCGGCTGTTCGTCATTTCATTTTATGCTGACATGCTGGAATGCTTAGGCTGGAATGTACACGGCGAAAGACGAAAAAACAAATCAGTTTGTGTACCGATACCTACTTTAATAGATTCGGCTAGGTCTGACTACTGAAGTTTTAATTCATTTCATTGTCCCGTTGAAAAAATTATCAAATTATATGCTTACTTTTCCACCGGTACAGTTGCCTAACGCCCTCATATTTCTGCAACTCAAATGGCTTTAGCGAAACACCAAAGTAGAAATAACACGGGCTGAGTAGTTGGATAATTTTATAAAGTATCTGCAATTATTTGTCTTCTCAACTAAGGGGCAATCGCCTTCGATTTTTACAAAACTCGATTGGAGTGATTTATTTGGACTAAATTTGAAATAAAAAGCTTGAAAAAGCGAATAGTGAAGCGAGGCAATAAGTACATAGGGCAATTGAAAAGAGACTCAATAATATTTTTAATGTGGCGATCTCTGTATGAGTGAAGAAATTGCCTATTCTCAATACAAATATGTAAAATGTCAAAAACTTTCTCCGAACCACACCCGTCGGTTTTAAGCTGCCGAAGGCAACATTTTATGACTTATAGCAAATTTTGGGATTTTAGAAGAAACAAGGTTCGCTGAAAAATTAACCGTTGTTAGATTAAATATGAAAATTTTCCACTTATTCCAAAAGCCGTAACGATTGCACTCCTTGAGGGGCGTAGTCCGCGTGACGTACCATTGACGTACATAGGTATAATTTTTATTTTAGCGCTAGGCGAAGAAAGGCAGGAATTTGATAAGTGCCGATATTAGAAATTAGGTATAGCGTGATTTTTTAAGAGCTATAGGAAAGTTTTTCAAAAAAACACTCGTAAAATTCAGAAAAATTCATGAAATTTGTATCTAAATCGATAGTACAGTCCATATAATTTAATGTTTGAAAATTATTTCATGCAAATGTTGACCGCGACTGCGCCTCAAATGGTCCATCCGCTTAGTCCAATTTTTGCATACTCTTTCCAATGTTTCGGCCGGTATCTCACATATAAATGCTTTAATGTTGTCTTCCAATGCGTTAATTGAAGCAGGCTTGTCTGAATAGACATGAGCTTTAACATAGCCCCACAAAAAATTATCTAAAGGCGTTATATCGCACGATCTGGGCTGCCAATTGACAGGTCCCGAATATGAAATAAAATGTTCACCGAACTCGCCTCTCAACAGGTCCATTGTTACGCGTGCTGTGTGACATGTGGCACCGTCTTGCTGAAACCACATGTCATGCAAGTCAAGCTCTTGCATTTTGGGCTAAAAAAAGTTGGATATCATTTAACGGTAGCGCTCACCATTCACAGTTACGTTACGATTCGCAGCATCTTTGAAGAAGTTAGGTCCAATGATACCTCCAGCCCATAAACCGCACCAAACTGTGACCTTTTGTGTATACATTGGTAGCTCTTGCAATTCTTCTGGCTGATCTTCACTCCAAAATCGACAATTCTGCTTATTTACGTACCCATTCATCCAAAAATGAGCTTCGTCGCTGAACACAATTTTTCAATAAAAAAGTGGATCTTCGGTCAACTTTCCAAGAGCCAAAATTTTGCGTTGCGGTAGGTTGTTCGGCCTCAATTCTTGCACCAGCTGTATTTTGAAAGGCTTCACACCTAAATCCTTTCGCAAAATTTTCCACGTTGTTGAGTAACAGAGGCCCAATTGCTGCGAACGGCGACGAATCGATAAGTGATGGTCATCATTAACACTGACCGATACAGCTGCGATATTTTCTTAAGTTCGCACTCTACGTAAGCGTGTTGGTGGTTTGATGACAATAATGTAAATTTCGTTCTAAATTTAGTCACAGTAGCTCGAATAGCCGCTTCAGTGGGTCGATTAAATTGACCATAAAATGGAAGAAGCGCGCGATAAACTTTCTTAAAAGAACACGCATTTTTATAATAAAATTCAATGATTTACAAGCGTTGTTCGTTTGTAAGACGATTCATGGTTAAGTTATAGACCAAACTGAAGATGTTTTGCAGTGAAACAAATCACGAAACGTGCGTCAGCTGTTTAAGCCAACTGTTAAAAAATTACCCTTTATATTCCATAACTAGAAAAAAAATGCATTTTATGATTAAAAATTTAGAGGTGTATCGATAATTTTATATCAATCATTTATTTATAAAGGAAAATTTCGTTTTCATAATAGTTCAAAAGTGACAAACGAGTCCGATATATTGAATGTGCGCGAATGAGAGCTGCAATCCTGGCATAAGAAATGAGAAGGTTCATTAAGCTCATAATTTGATTCACATTGTTTTAAAATAAGACATCAAGTTTTATTGTTTTAAGAAATGATACTAAATAGGGAATATTAAAGTTAACTTCCGATAGTAGAAATGAGGTATGAATCTATATATACGAGTATAATGCGAGCAGTTCTACATAAAATTAATAAATAATTTATTTCTAGAATTTGTCTATGACCAGAAAGAGTGGGCGGATAAATTAACTTAGGATCAGGCGTACGCACGCAGTCGCTCAGTTGGCTCACAGCAACATCACTGTGGCTCGCCTTGACTCACTTACAACAAACACTGCATTTTTGGGAGAACGGCACGCAAATTGATTACAGCAAACCTTCACTTGTGCTGATGCCGGTTGGCTCGCGTTGGTTCAGTGAAAATAAATGGTATAAAAATCGATCGCCATACATTTACTGCTAGCTGACGTTGGCTCGCAATCGTACAGGTGTAGCAAACTTATGCATGATTATTAATTAATTGCATTAAATACGAGAAAAGCGAGTTTCTCAAAATATTTTCATCCACTTATGTACATATGTGTCCACGTGTTTTACTACGTCCATTTACTTGAATAGTGGCAAAACTTAATAAAACAAAATGTTTAGAAAAACAGTAAATTAGTGTTGCGAAAAAATTTGCAGAATTTGTTAAGAATTGCGCTAGAAGCAGTCAATTTATATAATATTTATTGGTTAACAAAGTTATTTAATATTTTTTCACTAGACATTAACAACTAATAGTGATTTCGTTTCTGGCGATAATGTCGTATTTAATTCAACCTGCGCCCATTGTACAAATCCAAGTAAAAACACACTCAGCTGGTAGCCAAAAAATGTCCACAGCTAAGCGCTCTTTTCTGTAACATTTAGGTGGCATAAAAAATGATTAGATTTTATAAGAATTCATAGAAAGAGGTCTAAAAAATGTCGTATAAATTTAGGTGTTTTTAAATAAAAAAGCATTATTGTAGCTAAGAAATATATGAAAACTTTTTTTATTGCAAATTTTCGAAGGCAAAGATATATTTTTTGTATATTTTTTTTGTCTATTATACCTAGGTATTACTCTTAATGTTACCATAAAAATTCGAATTTGGCGTAGCAGTCCCGCCAATACGCTCAAGCAAAAAGAACAAGCACTCGCGCCATAACACACCCAGCTGTCAAACTGACACTTAGGTGTCTGCCAAAAAAATAGGAAGAAGAAGAGTGTTTTTACTTGTAATTTTGCACAATGCCTACGTCAGAGGTGCAAAATTTTCGTGCTATACATACAGTGGCCACACAATTTATTCGTACACCCTGCGTAGTACGTAAAAAACCTTTGCTTTGTGCAAAATATTTTCTGTGACAATGTGATAGTTTTTGGGTCACTGTAAGAATGTTACATTCCTAATGAATTGTCGCAAACAAAACTCCCGTTATTTCAACTTACACTGATGGGTTCCACGGGAAGCAGGCAAAATGCTGCTTCAGCTCATGATATTGTTGTTGCAAAAGTAACAGTAAAAATCGTTTGTAGTTTTACTAATATTACTGAAAACGAAATAATATAGGTTTTCTGAGTTTTTCTCGCTGATTCAGTTTCAGTTGCGCGTAATATCTCGATTGAAAGTGGCAAAATGGGACGAAGTGCGGATTTACCATTAGAAATGCGTAAAATTGTTATTAAATTGTACATGGAAAACAAGTCTTTACGCAAAATCGACTTTTAATTTGATGTAACACGTGTTTTTTTTCGTAATGTTTTATGTTGAAACTTTTTACAAAAAATTATGTAAAATTTTTATTGGAATTTTTTTTACAAATATTTATTTTTAATTTTATGTGAAAATTTTATGTAAGGACATTGTTTTTTTTATTTTATGGAGAAATTTTCCTGGTAAATTTCAGGTAACAAATTTTTTTTTTAATTTGATGTAATAAGTTTTTTTTTGTAAAGTTTTACGTAAAAACATTCTTTTGTGTAAGTTTCATGTAAAAACTTTTTTTGCAAAATTTTATGTAAACGGTTTTTTTCCAAAATTTTATGTAAAAGCTGTTTTTGCAAAATTTTGTGTAAAATTTTTATTGGAAAATTTTTTTAGAAATATTTATTTTTAAATGTAATTTCCCCTGAAAATTGTATGTAAAAATTGAACTTAAAAATTGTTCTCATTTCGTTTTACATTACTTTTCTAAGTACTGTTAAAATATTTTTATGATCACTTTTTTATGTGACACACTGGACATAAATCAGAATAAGATGGCACAGCAAACTTCAACACCGCGAAATGAAGCGAAAAGAACTCGTTTAATTTCAAAAAAAAAAAAAATTCTCGTAAATGACTTCGACGTGCCCTTGTATTTGTTAGGTGTTAATATGATTAAAAATGTAAAAATATTCAAATCGCAAATATTGACTTTAATTTTATTTACAAATAAAAAGAAAAATATCGCAATAAGGTAAAGTTCTACGCAACACTCACGAAAAAAAAGAAAATAAAAATTAATTAACACAACTCTTTATTTGATGCATAGGGGTTTTCATGTTATTAACTAAGTACCTACATATGTATGTATTAATAAAATATAAAAAAAAATCGCACAACATCTCTTCTTCGTAAGTTTTGCACACATCTTTTTAAGCAAAAAATCAAAGAAAGCAAATATATTTAAGTATTAAATACTGAACGTTTTTCTTATCTGAATAATGGTGCACACCTTATTGATGCATACAAGCATTACATGCACACACACACAGACAAATATAAAAATGAAAACAAAAACATGCATACCTAACTATTTTTACATTCATACATCACTAAGTACAGCCGACCAGCCTTATATGCAAACTCCACGTCACTAGATTTATTTGTAATGTTCCCACATTAATTCACTTAAGTCGATAAACTTGCCACAAGCATTGCAGTTTATCTGCCAAGCAATACAACATTAATATTAAAACCGTTATAGTATATATTTATGTAATTATATCAACACTTATGTATGTATTTACTGAATAGGCTAAACATTATTTTCAAATTTACAAAACATATTTAATAAGTTTTTAGCCATAAGCCATTCCTATAAAGAAATTACCTTTAAATATACATAACTATCGCTTAAGTAAAAAAAAATATAAAATATTGAATTTAAAGCAAACAATTTCACGTAAAATCCCTATTTATTTACTTAAACTTCTATATGTACTATATATTTATCTATATGAGAATTTGTTAAAACTTATATTTGTCTTATTTGTTAAGCCTTCAAATGTGCATTTCCACACTTTTTTCCTTAAAGAAAAAGTTTAAAATAAATTCGAATTAAAGAAAAAATACTGTAAATTATATTTTCAATTACAATTATTTGCACTACACAGACGAGGCTAGGGCGGGGAGATGTGCAACCTTGGGAAATCAGGTAAATAGACGCTAGATACCACATAGTGCATTAAGCAACAGCGCACAAAGTATTAATAGCTTTATTTCGTTAAAGTAATACATCGTTTATATCGATACTGAAATCTACACAGATGGTTCTGAGGTGAACTGTGTAGGTCGATCAACTTATTCAAATCATTTCCACTTCCTGACTATGCCAGCGTGTGCCAGGCAGAAGTATTAGCTATTACTAAAACATTACGAGTACAAATAAATTGGTGCAAGCATAGATATCTTCTCAAACATTCAAGCAGCTATCAAGACCTTATATTCTAATTCCATTTCATACAAATTATGGTGTTTTACAGTATAGAGAGGAACTAGAAATGTTTTCTCATTGCTTAAAATGACTCTGATATCGGTTCCCGGTCAATTGTATATAGAGGGTAATAGCAGATGAGCTATCAAGAAAAGGTAGTTGCTACCCTATTCAAGACAATAAAAAGATCAATTGCTTCGCACTGCTATGCTTTAGCCGAAAGAAAAACATGGCCGTTCAGAGGACGAACTACCTGTTAGGCTTGTCTCGCCGAAACATTTCACGTAGTACTGCAAGCCTTAGAGGTCACTGGAAGGTAGGGTGACATGCAGCTTGACTTAACCTTACTTTCAATCCCATCTGCAGAAGCTGTCAGGTGGAGGGGTGAAAGAAAGTCTTTTCCATTATTCAAACTTTCGGAAAACCTTTGCAAGAGCAAATTCAAGAAATTTCAGACATAGAAATACAAATTATACCTGGATCTCACGAAAAGGTTTTGACTCAAAAAAAAAAAAAGACATCGCACGAGAACTCTGGTAATGCGGCGCTAGTCGCTAATTTAGATGGTTTCAGTTGCACTACTTCACATCTTTAACCACAACAAGTTCAGTTATAAATTTAAACGGTCTTTCCAGGTATACAAATTTACAATTTTACATGCTAGAACAACGCTTTAAAATTATTGAAAACTTATTATGAAAATGGATCGACCAGAACATAAGAACAACATATCGCAAAATTCATGATTGTTTTGTGTGGAAATAATCGTCCGAATGAGTCGCCAATTCAAATGTTGCTGGACATTTAAATGATATAATTTTTCATATATGATCGTTAACAGCCGTATTTTGAATAAAAAATAGTGAAACCTGAAGAATCTAAATTTTTACATATTTTTACAACATCTAGGCATGTCTTTTGAAAGACCCCTTATAAATAATTTAAAACAGATTTTACCCACATAGCTATAGAAAGGCTAGCCGCAAACAGTAGGCTGCATATCTATTGGGTACCAGGATACAAAGGCATTATGGGGAACGAAATAGTAGATGAGATAGCAAAAAGTGCTGTTAGACTACCTTCGAACAAAAACCGCTAAATACAATATACGACTACATGAAAATACGAGTGGAAGCTAGGTGGACTAATCTAGCAACAAAAAACTGACTCAATCCGTACTTACGCTCTCGCGAAAGGACTGCAGATAGAGATTGCTAACACGGACAAATGCAGAAAATTCAGAGAGGATGTTGAGGAAACTTTAGAACACCTTCTGTGCGTTTGTCCGGCATTATTAAAAACGCGACTAAGATGCCTGGGAGCCTCACTGTTTGAGGGTCTGGAGGACGTCTCAAAAGCAGAGTTCCCAGCTCTACTTAGATTCGCCAAAAGCGCTGACATCCTGGTATCGCTAGGGACCAAAAGGTCTATGCGTGGCTTGTTACCAACCAGGCTAACCTAACCTAACCTTACCAACATTTTACGACTTCAATTGGTAAATGTTTAACAACTCATTTTTTAAACTATCCAAAGTTACATATAGTATATTACTTAAGCTAAGCAGAGTTTAGGTCTAGCGTAGACGTATGCCATTCTTGCGCTGATGTGAAACTTGGAAAGTTCTAGCTCTGTGTACAATTCTAGCTTTGTGTGCAGGAGCAGAATCTTGTTGAAAACAGAATGGGCTATTTCCAATCCATTCCGTGGGGTTCGATCTATGAAAAATATTTGTTGGATAATATTCCCCTTTTATTTTGGCACCTTTATCAATGAAAAGAAAGAATATTTCAAACTTAATAAAGTTTATATGCTATTCACTTATTTATCTCGTACTCAAGAGAAAGCCAACAAGGGATATATATTCTGCGCTGAATACGTAAGTATGTAGATCACATTCACCATCCTCCCAGTTTTTCACATCTAATTGATTGTGGAAAGTGTTCTCTAGTTGCTTATCTACAAGGATTTTGCTGATCGTCCTTGTCTTATAGGCTAATTCACAGCCTTCCTCAATATCTCTAGTATATATTGAATATTTATATGAAGTGATTAGTATTCAATTAAATAACATCCAAATCAAGTGCTTCGAACGCCGCAGAGTGAAGCTGAAATGTTACAATAGGTTTACAGAATAGACTGCTGCGAGGCCAGCCGAGCCAGGCGCTTCGATGAAGTTGCATTGCACACTTAAACTGAAGTTTTATTCTTTCTACACTTAACCTGAAGTTGTATTCTTTTTAGTACAGCAAAAATAATTGAAAAATTATTAGACTCTGTTTTTATAGCATCTCTAAAAATAAATCAACCGATCGTGCTCGTTTTATATGCGAGCGAACATAAAATATTCCAGAGTACGTGACTTCAAAGAAATATAGCTTCGTGTAAGTACTAGGATGGGCCCGGAGGTTTCGGGACCCCGTTTTTATAATCCCGAGATACCGGGCTGTTGACATACAATATTTTGCAACAACTTGACTAGAAAAAACTTGCATCTCCTACCATACACTGCGTTAAATAACTTTAGAACAGGCACTTATTTACAGGTTTTCAGAACTTATTTGCTTCTTATTTAAGTGTATTTATTTTTTTATGAAAATTTAGTTTATTTTCCTTAAAAATTCGATAAAACTTTCAAACTGTGTTAAAATTTAAAAAAAAAAAAAATCAATAAACTTACAGAATAATTTCATACTTTTTAATTAGCATTTTTACACAAATTTGAGTGAGCAGTTTATAGCCCATTGAGTTTTAGTATATTAAATGACAAGTCTTGAGTGACACCAAAATGAGATTGATTTTTGAGAATTTTTTTTTTTTTTGCGATGTTGTGTGTTTTCGTCTAAATACAAAAAATTCGAGCATTTGTTATATCCCTAGAATTACGAGGGGTGCCTTTTATATGTCGGGATTTGGCAACCCTGGTGTTGCAATCTGGCAACTGACAGCTGTATCGTAAAGTTTGACATTTTTTGGATTTTACGTACTCAGAACGTTTTGAAGTACCAGCGCTATTTGTGTTGTTTACAGTAACTTAAAAGATTCATCTCGGTCCAAAAATGGAATTAAATCGTGAACATTTTCGTGCAATTATTTTGTACAACTTTCGACGTGGATTAATTCAGCAACATTGGATGAACTTAATTCATTTTTTGGCGATGAAGCTCCATCAAGGACCAGTGTTTATCGATGGTATGGTGAATTCAATCATGATCGTAGTTCACTCCAAGACGAATTTCGTGAAGGTCGTCCAAAATCAGCTGTTGTTCCGAAAGCAATTGATGCTGTGCGCGAACTGGTATTGCAAGATCGTCATGTGACCTATCGTGAGATTGAGACAATCTTAGGCATTAGTGGGACCAGCATACATTCAATATTGCATAAACATTTGACTGTCAAAAAAATTTGTTCGCGTTGGATCACACACAAATTGTCAATCGCTCAAAAAAAGGCTCGTGTCGATTGGTCGAAGGAAATGCTCAAAAAATACGATCGCGGGGCTTCGAAACACGTCTATGACATCGTGACAGGTGATGAATCATGGATTTACGCGTATGATCCCGAAAGTAAACAGTAGTGGACTGTATGGGTGTTTCAAGATGAGCCAAATCCAACAAAAGTTGTTCGCGCACGAAGCACTTCCAAGCAAATGGTCGCCTGTTTTTTCGGAAAAACTGGACATGTCGCAACCGTACCACTAGAACAACGCTGAGCAGTAAATTCTGAGTGGTACACAACCATTTGTTTGCCAGTTGTCTTCCAAGAAATTAGGAAAACCAATCGCCAAAGACGGATCACTCTTCACTAGGACAATGCGAGCTTTCACACATCGGCTCAAACAACTGCATTTTTGAGCACCCAAAACATCGAATTAATGGGTCATCCGCCGTATAGTCCTGACTTAGCACCGAACGACTTCTTTTTATTCCCGTACGTAAAAAACAAACTGAGAGGTCAACGTTTTTCGACACCTGAAGAAGCTGTTGCGGCATTCAGAATGCATGTTTTGGAGGTACCTCATTCAGAGTGGCAAAAGTGCTTTGACAATTGGTTCAAACGCATGCAAAAGTATATAGATCTTCATGGAGAATATTTTAAAAAACAATAAAGTGATTTTCTATGATTAAAATTTGTTTTTGTTCTCCAATCCTGACATATAAAAGGCACCCCTCGTACAAATAAAATCCAATCAGACCTTGAAAACAATCGTTATTGTGCGGCAGTATTCTTAGACGTAGCTAAAGCGTTTGACAAAGCGTGGCACAAAGGCTTACTCTACAAAATAAAAATCACAAAAAGCTACCTAACTAACCGAAGTTTCTATATTAAATATGACAATCAATGTTCGGATATTCATCAAATAACTGCTGGAGTTCCGCAAGGAAGCGTACTTGGACCTCTACTATATGTTTTATTCACCGCAGACATACCACCTCCTGGCGAAACTAATTCAGCAATTGCTACGTTCGCAGGCGATACAATACTACTGGCATCGGACAAAAGCTTAACTATCGCTACTGAAAAACTGCAGCGATACACAAACGCAGTTAAGGAATGGTTCGATAATTGGTGCCTAAAAATAAATGAAGACAAAACCGTACAGGTTATATTTTCTACCAAAACAAAATTTACTGCAGTTCCAATTAAAATAGATGGCAAAGCAATTATAATTAAACCAACTACTAAATACCTTGGAATACATTTGGATTCGAAACTAAATTGTAATCACCACATAAAGCAAAAGATCAAACAAATAAAAGAAAAACTTCGACAACTTCATTGGTTAGTCAGCACAAAATCCAGACTTACTATACAGAACAAGCTATTATTGTACAAAGCCATGATTAAACCAATCTGGCTATGTGGACTACAGGTGTGTAATATAGTAAAATTTCAACGACAACAATCGAAGACTCTTCGAATTTTGACCATGTCTGACAGGTACACGAAAATTGATGACATCCACAGGACTTTTAATATAGCAACAGTAGACGAAGAGACCAAAAAAATAGCAAGAAGCCACTTTGAAAAAATACAGGAACATAATAATACAGAAATGAACAAACTTCTGGAAAGGGGGAAAAACACTGAAAGACACTAAAAGAGAAGTCGACCAAGCGACTTATTGAATGCTAGAAAATAATAAATGTGCAAAGGGGCTAAATTGCTGTTATATTGTTGTACAATTGTAATTATGTAGAGTAAAACTTGTATTGAATATTATTTAATTGTATATTATTTCGTTTATTTTCATTTTTATCATGGTCATTAAGTGATGTATGTAAAGCCTTTCCAAATTGTTAAACAACGTACTTAATGTCAAAGGACAGATGTATAAAAAAGAAAGGGGAACAAAAAAAAAACAAAAAAAAAAATTCGTTATATGGAGTAAATGCGTAAGACCGCCGCAAAACAAACAAAAAATTCACCCCGATGTTTAAGTTAGTTAAAAAAGCTGTTAAGCTTAAATTACAATTCTATGAGTCATCAATCTGCATACCTGCATATTTTTCTAAAAATTATGATTAAAAAGTGTGAAATTTTAATGAAACTTTGTTGTGTTTTGTTTTAGTTTTCAAAAAGTTTGAAGCTTGAATTTAATTTTCCAATAACTTCGTGATTTCCGGGACTAAAAAAACACGGGATGTCGGAATCTCGGGATTCATATCCCAAGTACGTACAACAAAAGCAAAATACGATTGATTTTGCTTTCAAAATAAATCTTTTCCCCTTTCGAAAGTCAGCGCCGTCATAAACTGGTGGCAATAAATATATATGCATATCCAATATTATACCAATAAATAATTGAATATCTGTGTTTCTTCCTATTTGTAGCGATAAACTTGAATGTTCGTTGCACAAGTTTCTACTGTCAAATGCTTTCAGCTGAACGTTACCGCTGACGTCCCGCCAAAAAATTTATATACGCAGCCAAACAACCGAGGAACGGCTCGTATTGCAACTTGAGCGATAAGCGGAAAACCAAATTCACAGAAAATCGGCAAACATCGATATAAACCCAAAGCAGTCAATAGACGGTGTAAGACCGGCCAGCGGAGCTAATAGCGAAGCGTCAACGGCAACCGCTTTAGATTACCTAGCGTTACGCCGCGACACACGCATTTAGCCCGAGCACCAGATTTGATTGGTTTCGTTCGGCGCACACCCGGTTTGTGTGGCGTTGCTGTGGATCGAACAGGCATTGCTAGCGCCGCAATCAACAACGCTTTAGTTTGAGTTTGAGTGTCGTGCAGTGCCTGTTGGAATTAGCCAACAACGGAAAATTGGAGGCGTGCAAAAAATTGATGCACATATGCATAAATTTTTTAATTTTTTTAACTTAATTCCAGTAAAA
Source organism: Anastrepha fraterculus (assembly GCA_037575425.1). Lineage (NCBI taxonomy): Eukaryota > Metazoa > Arthropoda > Insecta > Diptera > Tephritidae > Anastrepha > Anastrepha fraterculus. The sequence continues at coordinate 151,468 of JAYXIM010040893.1, forward strand.
TCATATATGTACATACATACATACCATAATTGTGAAATTGCACGATCATTAGATTAAAGCAGTGTCGCGGCGTCTCATCTTTTTAAAATACATAAATTAATGTCTAAAGCAATTTACCCGATTATGAATGCAAATTAATTTGACGTGATTGAAAGTGTATAAAATTCAGAAACACTGAAGCAACCTAAACCCCAAAAAAAAAAAAAAAAAAAAAAAAAAGTGTATAAAAATTATAAAAACAATCAAAATTGGTTTCAGTTAAAAAGTCATTGATCAGCAAGTTTTACGAAAAACATGCATACTGTATGAAAGCAATTATTTTGGTATAAAAAAGTTAATGTTATTGATTTCACGAGAAGAAAAAAAATTCAAAGAAATAAAAAAATAAAAATAAATTTAAATATGTCAACGGCTTGCCAATTTAAATTTTCGCGTACTACCCCAATCTACTATAGTGGTGAGCAAATAACTGGCAGCATAATATTGAGCACTACAAAACAGCTGCCAGTTGAAGGTGAGTAATGTGAATACACACACATGCGCTTCTATATACTTGTATAAGTGTTGAATATAATACGCTAGCCTTAAGACAAAACAGCTGGTAAGACTTGCCGCAATAATGCCAATGACGAACTCTACAGATTTCAGATGGTGAACCAAGTAAAGCATACATACCAGGGTGAGTTAATATAATAAAGGGTGATCAATTCAGAAGTATCGGTTTTTAAATTGAAATAAACCTACGAAAATTCAAATTGATTGGGCAATCTTTATAAGTTTTGTCTATAATCATTCATGACATTTGTTTTTTAAAGATAACCCCTTTCAAATGTTGGCAATTTTGAATGACTCCCTTGAGGACTTCGATCGGTATCTAGTGAATAACTTTAGTAATGGTGGCTTCCAATGCCTCAATCGAAGCTGGTTTATGCACAAAGCACTTAGACTTTACATACCCCCGCAAAGAAAAGTTCAAAGGTGTGATATCACACGATATTGGTGGCCAATCCAGTGCGCCGTCTTGTTTCTCATGGCCATTCACTGTTACATTGGTGCTAGCCTCGTCTTTGAAGAAATATGAGCCGATGAGTCCTTCAACTCACAAGCCATATAACTGCACCAAATGGTAGTTTTCAATGGCTGTAATGGCTGTTCTTGAGTGGCTTCGGGTTGCTCTTTAGCCCAAATACGGCAATTTCGCTTATCGAACAGAGCGTCGATTTTTATAATACAATTGTACGATGTGTAAACGTTGTTGAGGTGTAAGTCTTTCCATAATGAAATGCCAATTAATACCGAAAAAAATTATTTATTTACTTTGACAGTAGTTATGCGTGATCTGTCAAAAAAGCCCTATTGAAAAAATATTAGGTCAACCATAAGTTCGTGCGTAGTTTACCCATAATTTCACTTTTGTACCATTTTTGCATACAAAAAATTATTCGCGGAATATAACGGAACTATTTGTCCTTTCTTTGATCAACAAGTGATTTTAATCGCGGATAGAGATACGTGTTGTTAAAAAATAAAATGGAATCTTCGAACGCGTATAAGAGGCATATTTTGTATTTTTTTAAAAAATTTGGTAAAAATGCAACAACTGCTGCTGCAGAAATAAACACTGTTCACTGTACCGTGAGTGTAAGGACTGCGCAAAAGTGGTTTTCAAAATTCCGAAGTGGTAACTGCGACGTGGAGGATGCCCCGCGCGCTGGACGTCCTGAAATCTTTAACTCCGACGTCTTGCTCGAACTCGTGGAAGCTGAGCCAAATTTGACACTCGATATGATATCTCAGAGGTTAAATTCATCGCATGGAACAGTTCACAGGCACCTGGTTCAGTTGGGAAAGGTTTCAAAGCTGGGAAAATGGGTTCCGCATAGACTTTCCGTCGCCAACCTTCAGCAGAGAGTGAATGTGTGTTGTTAGCTGCTGCAACGGCTTGAAAATGAACCGACCCCTAGAGATGGCCTTCCCCCCAAGAAGATTCTCCTGCCTATTTGGTGGGATGGCCGGTATTGTTTATTATGAACTTCTGGAACCAAACCAGACGATAACTGCTGATTATTATTCCCATTAGCTATCAAACCTGAATGAAGCACTTAACAAAAATCGACCGTCTTTAGTGAATAGACGCAAAGTTTTGTTTCACCACGACAATGCAAGACCTCATACCGCAAGGCAAACATTAGGCAAGCTGAACGAGCTCGGATGAGAGCTAATGCCGCATCCACCATACTCTCGGGATATTGCACCTTGTGATTATCACCTTTTCCGTAGAGTCTCTTATGAGTAATAAGAACTACTCCTCAAAAGAAGCTATAAAAAGGGATATCGAAGCGTATTTTGGCTCCAAGGACAAACTATTTTTTGAGTAGGGAATTAAAAATGTGCCTAAACGTTGGGAAAACATTGTAAATAACGAAGGAAAATATATTATTGATTAATAAGTACTTCAAACATTTTTTTTTATTAATTTTAAAATCACTTTTAAAAAACGCACGAACTTATGGACTGATCTGATACATCAAATCTGATCACCCTTTAAGTTAGGTGCACGGCTGAGCTCCTCCCCCATTTGTGTGTGATATACAGTGACTCACAGCTTATTTGATGCAGCCAAAAAATTTTATTATTAAAATATAAAATATATTTTATGGTATTTCTATTACATAAAAATAGTTTATATTTTTTTTATTTTTACATAACATGTTTTATTTAATGACAAAAAATGTTTCTTCATATGGAAGATATGGCAAATTAAAATAATTCAGTTACAGTTTTGAGGTCACAGCTTAAATGGGTCACTAAATTAAAAGTACTTAAAAAACATAGACACATTAATATTTCGATCTCATGATTACGGCTAATACTTAGTGGGGTATCCTTTTTGATTTAGAACAGATTTTAATCGGGAAATGATAGATTCTACAAGTTTTACTGTATAATCGGAACTAATTGTATCCCATTCTTCCTGTAGTGCCCGTTTCAGATCAGAAGCATTAGAAATATTGTGGTTTCTTATTTTATTTTCCAGCACTGACCTCAAATCCTAAATAACGTTGATATCTCGACTCTGTGCAGGTGTCTGTACTACATGTGGGTAGTTCCAGATATGCCAAGTTTTTACAATACCAGCCGTATGCTTGGGATCATTGTCTTGGTAGCACCTAAACGAATCACTAATACCTATTTTATCCGGACTTTGTACTAAATTATCTTTTAGTAGTGTCAGATACATGTCTTTATTCATGTTTCCTTCGATAAATGTTAAATTTCCGACGTCTGCATAGGACCTGAAACGCCATACCTCACACTGCCCTCGTTGTGTTTAACTGTAGAGCGCAAATTACATGGTTGAAGCGCGGTGTTTGGTTTTCTCCAAACGCAGGACTTTGCATCAGACCTGAAAAGGTTAAATTTGGTTTCATCCGCAAAAACAATGCACTTCTAGAAATGTTCAAACGTTGTCTGCAAAACTCTATTCTTTGTTTTCTATTACTCGTACGAGCATTAATCAACGACTTATTTCGGGCAGTCCTTCCATGAAAATTTTATTCGCACAGAACTCTACGAACAGTTTCAGGGTTACAGATCTTGCCTAAGTATTTTTCGACTTCGTTCGTTAATTTTGAAGCGTTTAAATCGGGTTTTTCTTTAACTTTGCGAAGAATCCACCTCTTATCTGCATAATTAAATATTTTATTTGGCGCAGATCTGCCCTAATCTTCTATCCTGTTTTCGTGCCGAAACCTTTCTATAATGTGCTGGACTGTTGAGGAACTGATAGCAGCAATTTCTGCAATTTTCCCTTGGCTTTTGCCCTCTTTATAATGACGAAATATGTCTTTTCCCATTTTAAAAAAATTTAATTTTTTCAACTTTTCTTTACAAAATTTTTTTGAGAACGACTTAGGACGCTAAGTCAAACAGAAAAAAACACATTTCACGGTTATTGCATTCCTACAGAAAATATAAAATACACTGCATCATTTAAGCTGTGAGCATATTTTGATGAGAAAACTATTTGTTTTTATATTTTTTCAACGGGCTTTGTTTTTATTATTGTTCTTTCTGCAGTGGTAAACAGTACATACATATGTATCTCATTACAAGTCATTTTTTTTTTTAATTTAATAAACATCGAGTCATTTTCTTTTTTCTAAAAAAGTATTGCCTGCATCAAATAAGCTGTGAGTCACTGTATATACATACTATATACGCTATGGTGTAGAATTGAGTTCGTGATTGGCAAGTTATCAGCCTGCTTTCTTGATTCTGGTGCCAAGATGTCGGCTTTAGCTCGCAGACGTACTGCCAGCTTGCTTGCAACAGCACTTCCTCTGTCATTGATGGTAAGCTTATACCGCCTATGCTCGGACGTCAGAGCCTCGTACGTTCGCGGATAACACTGCCGTATTCACAATTGACCCCCACCCCCATGTGGTCTCCCAAAAACTCTAGAATGGACTTGATAGAAAATTGGTTGAAAGAGTGGCGCATTAAGCGAAACGAGACAAAATCTTTCCAAGTCACTTTTACACTAAATCGAAAAACTCCCCCACCCGTTAAGCTCAATAATACAATTATCTCCCGAACCCCTGTCAGCGCATGCATCTTGATATCAAAATCACATGGAAAACGCACATTTTCATCCAACGGAAGACTCTAGGAATAAAACTCAGAAGCCTAAATTGGCTCTATATCGAAATTATCTTGTTTCTCTCGAAAGTAAGCTCTCACTTTACTCAGCTATCTTGTAACCGATATGGGCATATGGCATTTAACTTTGGGGCACTGCAGCTTACTCCAATATCGAAATACTTCAAAGATTCCTGTCGAAAACCCTTAGAATGATCTCAAATGCCCCTTCTTAAATCACAAATGCACAAATTCATCGTGATCTCAAAGTACCCAGTATAACTGAAGAAATACGAAAATATGCCACAACTCACAACACTCGACTCCAATCGCACTCAAACCTTCCTCACACAGAAATAATTGCTAGCCCCATAACCTTCACCAGACTCAAGAGGAAGTCTAGAAAAGACCTTAGTTCATAATAAATTCGTCGAAATTATTATGTATCATAAAATTAGTAAATATTTGCACCACTGGGTGCATTCCATAAATGTCTATTAAATTAATTAAAGGGCTTTAAGTAAAACGATTGCCTAATGTTTAAACAACAGATTTCAATAAAGAAATGAATTAAAATATAATAATAACCATGCAAACTATCACTCAGGGTATTTCAATTAGAAAATATTTATTGATTGGTGGTGCACTTATTTTTTTAATTCAGAGAGTACGGGCATTGTTTTATAATATAAAGTAAGTAGATCTACTTTTCGAAGTTCTTTTGGACGAAAGACTGTCAAAAGAGGAATAGTTATCGTCCCACATTAGCGTCGAAAAATTACCACTCAGCTATAGTAAACTTCATAATGCTGGAAAAAACAAACCAAGTTGAAGTGGCGTATATTTCGATATGTGAATAAATTGTTTACACAGACGAGTTTGTAAATATCTTGAAGAAAATAAAGAAAATATTAAATGTCGAATTTTAAAACAGCAATTGTTTATCTACCCTTTTCAAAAATTTATTCTTGCGTGTTTTATAAATGTTATATGTAAGTATTTAATTTTATAGGTAATCAACAACGCGAGTGAGTGTTTTTCCAAACTAGCAAATAAAATAAAAATAATTTTCGAATTTTTCGACATAGGTGTAGCATCAAAGCAAAGACACCAATTAGATTCGCGACTATACACTCCACATTTACATACTTTCGTCGTTAGTAGGAAAGATTGTTAAAAATAATTTATATGTACTCTCTCCTAACGGACACCTCTCTTAATCGGATACCTCCCAAAGGTCAACACTTTTTTTCTGTGTATTCCACAAATCCCTAAGAATTTTTTTTTTAATTTTTTCCTCTTGAGCCAACAACCCTTTTTTAAAATTTTTTTTCGTAAGCCGGCACCGCCCATAGGCGCACAAGTTGTTCAGTTCCTTAGGTGTCCGCTGAAGAGAGAGTACATAGTAACGAATTGGGGCGTATACTCTTTATTAGCTTATATTTAGCTGGAGTCCTACTCAAAATATTAATATTAATCTTTCATTAACTGTATTACTGAAGATACGAATAGGACTTTATGTGTTGTATAGCTTTATCAGTAGAGTTTCAGTCATATTCAGACTTATTTGTGATAATAAAATAATTGTAAGTACATATTTTCAATTTTCAAGTAGGTATTTCAAGACAGTCTGCGATAAATCTAAATCATTTGCAAATCGAAAAGTATCAATTGAAAGTACTGAATAATGGTTACATAAGTGAATATATTTTTAATTCCTACACTTGAGGGAAAAATATACATACGTATGTTCTGAAGATATGAAAGGGGAAGTAAAAAGTCCCCATCGCATGCTTGTTTTATTTAGACGATAAAATTAACGTAGTTATACATAAAAACGCGAAAATTATGTATACCTATGAAGTGAGACGGTAGATACCTATGAAATGAGACCTTTTTTCAATTTCAAACGTTTATTAACAAAAAAGGGTTACAAATTGAATCTTTAAAATAATAGCCATCGCTAGCGACACATTTTTCCCATCTCTCAGGCAATTTGTGGATGCCGCGCCAAAAAAATTGGCCATCTTTGGCTGCAAACCAATCATCGAGCAATTTTTTGGCTTCTTCGTGAGAATTGAAGCGCTGCTCGGAAAGTGCGTAGCCCATCGATGCAAACAAATGATAATCGGAAGGTGCCAAGTCTGGTGAGTAAGCCGCATGCACCAGCGGTTCCCAATCGTACGTCTCCACCAATTCCCGGGTCGCTTTTGTTCGATGTGGCGGTGCATTTTCATCAAGAAAAATTACTTTGTGACGTCGATCGGCATATTCTGGGCGTTTTCGGTGTATAGCGCTGTTCAAATTGGCCACTTGCCGTTGATAGCGTGCACCGTCAACTGTTTGACCTGGTTTTAATAGATCGTACCAAATCATACCTCGCTGATCCCAAAAAACACACAGCACTGTCTTGCGGCCGAAACGATTTGGTCGCCGTTGTTTTTGGCAATCATACGATCGTTTACGCTTGGAATTGGAGAAATACTCCCATTTTTCATCACCCATAACGATTTGATGCAAAAAATACTTCCTTTTGAACCGGGAGAGCAGCATTTCACAAGTGATTTTTCGGTTCTCTTGCTGCCTTTCAGTCAGTTGATGCGGCACCCATATTCCGACCTTTAAAATCATACCCATGCCTTTCAACCGTTTGGAAATGGTTTTTTGGGTCACTTCCAACTGCTCTGCCATCATTTCTTGCGTTTGACCATCATCTTCGTCTAACAATGCTTGCAATTCGGCGTCCTCAAACTTTTTTGGTAACCGGCACGATCCTCGTTCTCCACGGTAAAATTACCACTTCGGAATTTTTCAAACCACCTGAAGCACTGTGCTCTACTTAGAGAATGCCCACCATAAGCTTCTAAAGGGTGTTTTTTTTAGAGGTTAGGTTTTCAAGATGAAATAAAACGTATATAGTTTAATGTTATGGCCAAGAATTTAGCTTTATTATAAAGATAAGGGTTTGCCATTATGTTTTAAAAATGATTTCGGGCAAGTGGCCGCCGCGGCTGGCTCGAATAAATTCCAGCCGAGAGGCCCAATTTTCGACCACTTTTGCAGCAATTGGGGCCGTATGTCAGCAATAACGCGCCGAATATTCTCTTCCAAGACGTCAATCGTCTCGGGCTTATCTGCGTAGACAAGCGACTTCACATAGCCCCACAAGAAATAGTCCAGCGGTGTTATATCGCACGATCTTGGAGGCCACGCCACAGGTCCACGGCGCGAGATAATGCGCTCACCAAAAGTTTCCTTCAATAAATCGATTGTTGCGTTGGCTGTATGGCATGTAGTGCCGTCTTGTTGGAACCAAAGGTCGTCCACATCAACATCGTCCAATTCAGGCACGAAAAAGTCATTAATTATGGCTCTATAGCGCTCTCCATTGACTGTAACATTATGGCCGGCTTCATTTTTAAAGAAATATGGACCAATGATTCCCTCTGCCCATAGAGCACACCAAACAGTGACTTTTTGAGGATATAACGGCGTCTCAGCAATGGCTTGTGGATTATGTTCACTCCAAATGCGACAATTTTGCTTATTGACATACCCATTCAACCAAAAGTGAGTTTCATCGCTGAACAAAATTTTCTTCGATGCGTCGCGCGAACCGAACCATTATTTTCGTAATAAATTTGCACGATTTGCAAACGTTGTTCAGGTGTAAGTCTATTCATTATGAAATGGCAAACCAAACTGAGCATAAATCAAGTGACAGCTGTCAAAAAGACCATCTACGAAAAAAGTAGTGCCAACTTGAAAACCTAACCTCTAAAAAAAACACCCTTTATAAGCATTTGATGATTCGACATTTTTAAGAACGACAAAAATGCATTGTTGTATGAAACGTAGTAAACAATGAAACGTTTTTGTTTTTTAAATAGCAAGTTGTTTCTCCAGATTACTAAAAAATTGTATATTTTTATTTATATTGTTTTAAATTTTTTTTAATACTTTTTTAAATTGGTTTTTAAGGTATGGAATCAGGATGGACCGCTATTTTTTCAAAATGTTTCTTTCTTTGTTATCACTCTTTCCACGATATTTGACCTGCTGAGTTTTACCAAAATCGCATTTTTTATGCTTTTAAAAATTACAGCATCCTTATACAGAAAATAGCTACGTACTGATTTTCATTGCGATATCTCAACTTTTATCTCGATAAATTCAATTTTTTTTGAAAAAGTGGGTAAGCTCTCAATACTTTTCATAATTTTATTACGGTTTTCTCAAGGGAGGAAGTAAACTCTGCATATGTAAATATTTATTATGTATGCATTTTTAGTGAACTTCCACATTTTGTATTTTTTTAGAAAAACTTTTGAAAATTCGACAAACTATTGCCTATTTCACTTAAAACTATTCATGTGGGAAAAGTGTCTAACTCATGAATTAAAGACAGCTGTGGATCGACGCATTAGTGGCTTAAGGTATGCGGACTGTTTCTTAAAAAAAATGAAAAAAAAACTTTACTATATTTGGAAAAAAATCAAAAACCATCGAACGTATTTTTGAAGCATTTTATTGGCTTGAATATCGCAACTTGGGATGAAATTTTCGGTTCCAATTAATTATTAAATATCAACTCATTCAAATAGCCGCGCATTAGCTCATAATGCAACCCATATTTTGCAGCACACTACCTAGGGTTTCACACCCTATTTCAGCCAAACAATAATGCATGAATCATTCGTTAACGTCACTCTACAAAAAATCATGTTCATGGTGTCAAATCACAGCTCCGAAATGGTAAACTGACATCACGAAAATGACTTATTAAATAAATAATCAAATAAATAAAGAGTAAGATTGTTCGGATCGATCAGCTGTAAGCATACATGGATATAGGCCAGCGAATTAAGTGGAACGGCTAGGTCTTGTCATACGAATGGACGCAAACCCGCCGGCTGAGAAAATATTCGATACGATGCCCGAAGGTGGTAGCAGAGGAAGAAGAAGGCCTCCATTGCTTTGAAAGGGCAATGTGGTAAGTTCTTCGCCTGGCATTTCTAATTGGCGTCAGAAAGTGAAAAAACGACTGGTACGCCTAGTCGAGCTCGGCCAAAATCACTTCGGCGTCAACTGCGCCAATAAAGAAGATGAAGAAATACAGCAACGTTTGTTTATGAACGTCGTTGCTGAGATGAAAATGGGTCTTATACGAAAAGATAATTTTTTTGGGTAAAATGGGCATCATTCCACTGTTGCTCCAAAGCCATGTTCTCGTAGAGTTGCAATATTTTAGCTGATCTTCCGCTTCCAATTTTTGTGTTGAATTTCTCTTGTAGGTCAAGGTTTTTGTGCACAATTATGTTGAGGTCTGGGTGGCTATTGTTCAGTTGCTGAATTGTGGTTGGGTTGACCTAACCTGGCCTAACGCTGGAAACATAATCACATACTGACATACATACGTAAAAGATAATTATGAGTAGAACTGGCGTATGATTTTTAACCTGTCATATTGTCCTGTTTTATTGATTAATTTGGGAAAAAATTCAACTTCTTTATTTGTTAAAATGAAATACAACTATCAATAATTATATGATATTATAATATATTATTAATCATATGAAATTTAACAAGGCCTTCCGCTGATAAACTAATATGGATTTGCATTATATGCATTTTGTTGATTTTGTATTATTAAAATTTTTTTCCTAATGGAGCTAGGGCGTCACTTTTGCATACAATTAAAAGTAAACCACCTTTATTTATAGTATATTTATATTTATTTATTATCAGTAAAGAAAAAAAACATAAAACAATTAAACTTTTTTAGTAATCAACGAAACTTAAAAATCATATTTCTTTGAGTACTAATCAATTATATTTTACTAATAATTTTTATAATCAGCAATTTTGACTTTTAAGACAAGCAGTTTTATATTATATATGATAAGCATATGCATACATACATATACAAATCAGTCAGATATACATAGCTTAGAAGCATGTCAATGCTGCGGTCACGAAGAATAACTTTTTGGCATTTACTGCACTTTGCATTTGCCTTGCGCTTTATTGTAGAGGGTACGTTTTGCTTGGCGCTAGTGAGTAAGAAATTTAAAACATTTATTAGAAGATGAAAAATATACTGGCAATTAGTAATTTAAGTCTATTAAAATCGCTCCGAAAGTAAAACCGCCCAAAGTCGGAGCTCGGTATTGCGCTCAAAATGTTTGGTCATCGTAGTAGAAAAATTAGCAATTAATCTGGCGCTGATGAATGAAAATCCAACCCATGACGAAAATAAAGCAAGGGAAGAAGAATGCGATACCTATGATAAGAATGAAGAGGCTGCAAATGACTAAATTTTCGATAAGGACATCAACGAATGTCTCGACTTGACAGATGCAATAAATCTGAGTATCCTGTATAATTTTGAAACACATTCAACTTCAACTCTTTCATCAGAGGAAAAACAGCAGTTGCTTCCGATCCAATTGGTCCAATTTCAATCGTTGCTTCTGTTGCTCTTCGGTTTCAATTAAGCAAACGTCGACATAAGCCTTAGCTACGAGTTGGATTTTAAGATGGCGAACCTGCTGTTCTACCGAGTAGTGCTTTTCTTGATAATTCAAATGAACCAAAAAAAAATTCACCCACTCTCAATTAAATTACTTGGAAGAAGAAGCATTTGTTTTTACATGCGAGTGAGCTCGTGTTCCAAGGCCACAAGAAAATACCAGCAGAATTCAAAGTATGGAATTTTTGTTGCTTTTTGATTGCTTCAAATATTTATTGGTTTCTAAATGTACGGATAGTTTAGTAGTCCCTCATTTGTTTGAAAACTTCATATATATTTTTCCGTGTTAATCGTGTGCCTAACTGCAAGTTGCCTTCTGATGCTGCACTTGCTACAAAAAATGTTTGACATCTCTAATGTTGACGAAAGAGAGATACTCAGTTGCAAAAAGTAACTTGATGGAAAAATAAAGAAAATATCGAGATAAATGTTATACATATAAGAATATAATCACCATATGGGCGGCGCGGATTTGATGGACAGGCTTCAAATAAGAAGCCAATAGAAAAAAATTATTAATTTCAAAAATTTAAGCGCAAATGCCCAATTACACCAAACGGCGGGATAGATATTTTTACCTGTATCATGTAAAGTAAGAGTCTACATAAAAAAAAACGGATTTGGAATTCGTTCGTTTTGACCAAAAATTTGTCTAAAATGATTTTTTGAGCCCTTTATAAAAATCAGGCATTGGAGGGTTAACAACTGAAAGTTGACAACAGGTGGAAATTTCTCAAAATTTCTTACAAAATTTAAGCGTACAAGGCTCGTTTGGTGCATCAACTCGACGGAGAAATTAATACATTCATAAATTTTTGAAAGCGTACAGCGATTCATTTCATGACGTGCTTGATTTTCGGCCACATCTTTGGGTGCGAAATATCTGATATAATACAAAAGCACAAATTTTAACAAGCGACCTATATAAATTACACCTTTTTAAAATAACTACTAAAATTATTTGATTAGTTGATTTGTGACGAACACAATTTACTGCTTTATCACATCCCAATGGAATAGCAAAAGCCAAAAATTCACACTAATTCGTTTATGATAAGGGCGCGCCTTGCTTAGATAAACGATAGCTGCTCTCAAAAGCATTTATCTTAACAATTAGCAAACATTTGCAATTCGCAAAAGCCACCAAAAAAAAAAAAGAAAAAAAAGCGAGCAAGTCGTAAAACTGATAAAAAATAATACTCCAAAATTTATGTATGTAAATAAGCTGATGCGAGTTTTACAATTTTAAAAAGTTGCAATAAAATGCTAACACAACTGTTTATCTTTGCCATTCGTATGTCTGTTTTATTTATAATTTTCATATTTATTTAATTTGTTTGTTTGTTTGTTCTGCTGTTTTGTTTTCACACTTCGATAGCAATACAACTCTCATTGGTTGGAACTGAGCGCGTACAATGGCTAGAGAAGAGTAGAGGTGCATTCCTTTTGCATGACGACAGCATTGAGAAGGATAACAAGGAGCTCTATAGTGGCAAGCAGGAGCATTTATGTGAGTCATATACGCTTGCGAAGTGCATGCGATTGCAAGCGGGTGAGGTGCGTGTGGAAGAATTTTGCTTTACGTTGCCACACGATGCGCCAGCAAGCTGTGAAATGTTGCATGGCGAAGTTGCTTACTGCGTGCGATTGGTGTTGCAGCGGAAATCGGTTTTCAACAAAGTATTCACAGCGCGTATAGTGGTCAAAAATCGTTTGGACTTAAGTGATGCAGCGGAGTTAGTTGAGGTGAGTAAATAATGAAAAATTTAAAGATGGTTGGTTGAAATGGACGGAAGAAAAAACAAAATAATGTGAATTGAAAGAGAAAGAAAAAGTTTTAAAATGGTCTGCATATTTTGCGACCACTTTTGGTTTACAGCTGTTACCTTCAATACTTTTCAAACAACGAGAGTTTTTAAAGATTTTTATATATCATAAAATTTTTAAATTTCATAAAAACTGTAAATTTCATAAAAACTGTAACTTTCACTAAAATCGTTAATTTCATAAAAACTTTACATTTCATAAATATTTCACAAAAATAGTAAATTTCATAATTTTTTTTTATATTTCCGAGAAATTTTAAATTCCATAAAAATTTTAAATATCATACAAATTTTAAGTTTCATACAAATTTTTAATTTTATAAAAACTTTAAAATTCATCAAAAATTTATATATCATAAAAAGTTTACGTTTAATAAAATTTTTAAATTTCATACAAATTTTATTTTTCTTAAAAATCTGAAATTTCAAATAAAATTTATATATCATAAAACTTTTAAGTCTCATAAAAATTCAAAATTTCATAAAATTATAAATTTCATAAATACTTTATATTTCATAAAAACTGTAACTTTCATTCAAATTCTAAGTTTCATAAAAACTTTACAATAATTTCATAAAAACTTTAAAACTCATAAATATTTTATTTATCATATAAAACATAAACAGAACAATTTTTCTTAAAATTTGAAAGTTCATAAAAATTCTAAATTTCATACTATTTTTATAGTGTAAATTTATAAGTGTAAATTTTATAAAATTTGAAAATTTCCTGAAAGTTTTAAATTTCATAACAGTTCTAAATTTCATATAAATTTGAAACTTCATAAAAATAGTAAATTTCATAAAAATTTTAAACTTAATAAATTTTGAATTACAGAAAAATTGTATAAGTCATAAAAATCTTAAATTTCATAAAAATTTATTTTGAACTTCATAAAATTTAAAATTTCATAAAAATTTTTTTTGAACTTCATAAAATTTTAAATTTCATAAAAATGTTATATTTCCTAAATATTTTATATTTCATAAAAATTTTAAATTTCCAGGCTCAAAAACTAACCATCACCAGTGCGTCGTCGAACGTTCATGAGCCGCTCCACTTCAGCCTACCCACTGGCACTGGCTATGTGCCGGGGCAAACTATCTCCTACACGCTACATGGTCGACACATATTTGCATCATGCACAAAACTGCGTGTGAATTTATATGAAGCAAGTAGTTTTCGTGCAACCAATCCCCAGAAGAAAACAAAAGAATTTCTCAAATTGCTAAAAAGTGATGCTCACAAAATATGTTCCTCATATGTGATGGTGTGCGGTCGACTGAATATACCGCTAATGGTGCACATTTCATTGAGGAGTAATGAAAATAGTCTCATACAAATAAGTCATTATGTTGAAGCTGTGCTGATTAATAAGAAACGTATTCTACATAAGTTTATTATACCGATTGTGATTGGTACAGTACCGCCTAAAAGAAAGCAACTAATGGCGGTGGAAAAGAGCGTGGAGGAGGTGGAACATTTTTACTGTTACGATAATTTGGGTGAGTGTAAACGTGAAATAGACTATGAAAAATATATTAAATAGATAAATAAAATAGTAAAAGCATACTTGTACAGTCACAACAAGCGATAGCACACCAATACTTCAACCAACTTTGACAAATTTTCCTGTTTATTTTTTAATTTTAATTATTTTTATATAAAAGTATGGCTCAATTTCTAATGAAAATCGTATAAATTAAAGTTTCAGACTCAAGCATAAATTAGAAAAATTTCACAAACTTTTCATCCCAATTCTATGGTTCTTAATTAGAGCTTCTATGCAAATTTTAATGATTTTTAAAATTATTTAGAAATGCCTTCGTACGCATATTTTACTGCTTATTAAATTTTAGTATAATAAACTGTAAGTTTGAGGTGGCGCAAAAATTCTATTAATTTTTTATAATTTTTTTCCTTGACGGTGATGAGTATTTCCTTCATATAAAAAAGAAATCTTTATGCATTCGTTACATGAAGAAAATGACCACCCGCAAAACAAATTTCCAAAAATCATTAGGATGTTTGAGTCACTTGAAACTAGCATTTGATTATAAAACCGAAGGATCGATTATTTTTTAATTCTAATTAAAAAGTGTAATATATTATATTAAAGCAATTCTTTTTTAATTAGTTAAGTTAAGTCAGTAAGTTTGAAACATGAATTCATATGGTTCGAATGAGCTTTGTAATCATAAAAAAGTTATTAAAATTAAATATGATAAAAATAAATTGGTCAAATGTGTTAATAAGTCCTAGTGCTATAGCTATTTAGCGCAGTTTATATATACTTAGATGCGAATAACTACTAAAACACAGAGAAATATTTTGTTTTAAACCACTTCATTTATTAAATTTTTTGTTTTCCTTTCAGCGACTGATGCAGTTTGTGATAGATCAACAGAAAATAGTTACTTTATAACTGATTACCCTACATTCCTGCCAAAGTTATCCTCTGCTCTGTTGTGCGACACTTGGGCAACACCGGAAACAATGTTGCAGCAACATGCTGCTACGAGCTGTAGCTAGTTGGCGCATTGCGAAGCAGTCGCTTGTGATAGTTTGCAACCGCTGTCAATACAAAACTTATGTTTTACGTAAGGTGCAGAAAGATTTGTCACCTAATTAACTGAAGCAAAAAAAAGGATATATATAACATGTAGATGCATTTAGTATACACTTTTCTTTCTAATTATTATTATTAACAGATAGTATTATTACAAAATAAAATATCCAACAAAAACCAAAATAAATCAATGAAATTGTGAACTCTCTGGTTTTCTTAGCGTGAACATTTCATCATCTTTAGTGTTCGTGAAAAATTTGAGACATTTGTCTGCCTCGACTGAGTCTTATGAGGAACATACGGATGGCAGAAGTTTGTAACACTTTTTCAATCTGTCTTGTAGAAAGTATCTTAAGCCGGATCATAATCTAGGATAATATAACTGGCATTGGAATGTGTTGAAGATCAATCGGAAGTTTAATTGGATTTTTTGGTATCTTAAAAATCATTCAGCAATTTGGCGCATTTCGGGTTTTATGCGGGTTTCGCAGAGAAAAAGAGTCTTGGTCGAACACTCGAGATCCCAATACATCCTCAACATTGTGCGTTTCGCTAAAGCTCAGCGGCTGAAATGATTTGGGCAGCTACTCAGAATGGACGACAGCAGCATTAAAAAAAAAAATTCCAATTATCTTATTATGGACAATAAAAAGCGTGGGAGACCAACAAGAAGATGGGCAGTCGATGTTGATGCAGATTTTAATGCCTTATAAATGCTAAAAGATGCAATACAATGAGTCGAGTACATTTTTGAAGGAACCATTGGGTCACCTCGAGCTGTAGTTGCTATGATGATGACGAGTATGCGGCGCATCTAACTGATTGATTTTATTAAGTGATGCAAAAATCATATTATCGTGAATTTTTCTAAAAATTGGTTAATTTGTAGGCTTGAGTACAATAAAAACTCAACTCGAAAAACAACAACGAATTTAACATGCATATAATCGAGCATTATGAGAATCCTCATTTAGTA
The DNA here is from genome assembly GCA_037575425.1 of Anastrepha fraterculus. Taxonomy (NCBI): domain Eukaryota; kingdom Metazoa; phylum Arthropoda; class Insecta; order Diptera; family Tephritidae; genus Anastrepha; species Anastrepha fraterculus. The sequence continues at coordinate 168,013 of JAYXIM010040893.1, forward strand.
CTCCTTAATTATAAGCTCTTTGTTGTGTATGCCAATAAGCAAATAATGATTTCCCATTCAAAAATGCTTTTAATGCTTATCAGAAAAAAAGTCTTGAGCTTGAAAGACCCTGCAATTTTCCCCATTTTTGCGGGATGTGCAACGATTTCATGCTATTCATATTTTAAATCAGATGAATACTGGCCATTGTACGAAGTCCAAGAAAAATTAGCATGTACTCTAAACATTTGCCTCACTCATGCATAAGCATACTTGTTTATACCCTCCGTCATAGCTTTGTTTTGAAGCTGGGCAAACATTATTAATGAAGAAAGTAAGATAACTCAAATTCCATGCTAACGATTTTCAAATAAATGTATTGCGATTATAATTAGCGCACTTAACTACGCGATAAATATTGACAGCCGTTGTCATCACATAAACAAACACAAAACATATTAGATAAATAATAACTTAAATCATTAACAAACAGTAATTGACTATAATTCGAGATGACAAGCAAATAAGAGAAAAATACGAAACCCGCAGAGCTATGAATATCTGCATATGTATGTATGTGTGCACGAGTATACACTAAATTGCACCCTCTATCTATGCTTTTCGGGCGGCACAGTTGGTTGGACTGTGACATCATGTAGCGCCTAAAAGTAGGCCATAACTTGTTCTAAACGCGTTACGGCACCGCACTAAGCACAACACAAATGTTTACGCAAATTTGAGTGCATGCCTATACATTAGGGCGGTTAAAATTTCATGCCGGCAATTCATAAAAACTCTGGCTAACTTGACATTTACACGGTATAGTTTTGCAAAGACGATCGCTAAAGTAAATAGCACTCAAAATTATTTATTAATACATTCACAACTTTCTCATTCTCTTCGTTACTGTCTATGATTTTCCGGAGGCAGTAAATTTGGCAAGTAATTTGACGAAGCGCAATTCGAAGATATCTATTTTAGTTTGCAGATTTTCGTAAGTATTATTCAAATATTGTTATAATCAAACCAATCGAATTTGGAAGCGTCTCTAACGGCGGTTATTTAAAAGCGAATTATTTTTATAACTGTCTAGACGCCTAAGCTACACAAGCAACTCTTCTCGTTTTTGGCAGCTAATATGTATTTTAAATTATTTTAATATTATTCTTGTAAACCCGAGTTAACTGATGATATAAAAATGTATTCATAATAAAGCTTTTGTAAGTTAGGGCTTCCAATTAAGGCGGTTGAAATGAGATCAACCCAGCTGTATGAGTATATTAACGAAATGCCTTGTTTTATTTGAAAAGCCTATACATGAGCGATTTCATGTAAAGTCATCCAATTATTTTGGTCACGGACTTAAATTTTTCGGAAAATTGGTTTATTTGTAAGCTTAAATATAATAAGAAGTAAACTGAAATTTTTTTTATATATGTATAAATTTTGAATTTGAATTGATTCTTTATTCTGTTATTCTTTTTTCATATTTAAGAAAGAAGTTACGTGCACGAAGATTTTTGTATGGCAGTGAGATGAAACCCATTTTGCAGAGAAATCGAAATAATACTTTTCTGGTGGCATACAAAAATAAATAAATAATTGGCGCGAAGACTTCTGTTAGGTGCTTGGTCGTGCTTCTCCTCCTATTTGTGACGTGTGTGTCTTGTTGTTGTTCCACAAATGGAGGGACTTTTAGTTTTAAGCCGACGCCGAATGGAGAATGGTTTTTTATGAGTACCCATTTTGTGGCAGTAATAACACACTCGGAAGTTTGCCATAGCCTGCCGAGAGGCGACCGCTATTCGTTATTTTTTACAGGGTGACTAAAATAATTTGCAGGGTAAAAAATGTTGTATACATTTTTTAATGAAAAAAAATTCTGGAATTTTAATAGACAATGTTTTAGTAAAATTATATTCAGCCAGTTTCGAAGTGACCACGTTTAGCACGAATACACTAGCTCAAACGTTTCAAAAAATTGTGGGCTATAGGCTCGACGCAACGCTTGCTTCAGGGACTCCAAAGCTTTGGGGCGTTTTGCACAGGCCATTGCTTCCAAAATCGACCATATGCTGTAATCTAGCGGATTCATATTCGATGAGTAGGGTGGCAATTCTTAAAAGAGGGGAAATTAGCTTTGCACCACTCTTGGGTTATTTTTGCTCTGTGGGCTGGTGCCGGGTCCTTTTGAAACGCCCACTCATCGTCACCAAAGTGCTGCTGGGACCAGGGAAGAACAACTGCTTCTAATATGTTTTGACGGTAAACTTCTTTATCGATTTTGACTCTTTGGTCTATGAAAATCAGAGGAGTCTTGCACTGGCGCAAATTCCACCCCATACCATGACAGATCGCGGATTTTGACGATGTTCAACAACGGACGAAGGTCCAGGGACTTCTGTAGACCAATTTTTGTCCTTTTGATGATTGTGAGCTTGTTCAACGGTAAACAGCTTCTCATCCGGAAAGACGATTTTTTCCCAGCCCGTACCTGCGGCCCGACGTTGGAGCGAGCGACAACTTTCGAGTCTTACTTTCTTACTTTCATCCGTGAGCAGTTGACAATTTTTGTTTTAGTTTATAAGGCTAAAGTCCAAGTTCTTTTTTTCTATAAGGCGAACTGATTCACGATTGATGCCTGTCTCACGAGCAATTTTCCTCATTGAGACCATAGAATTTCGTTGAACTCTATTTTTGATGATTTTTCGGTTGTTGGAAGTGTTAACAGTTCGTTTTCTTCCTCTTTCAGGACGGTCACCTTCATTACCAAGCTCCTTAAAGCGTTTGATTGCACGAGAAACCAATGAACGTGCAATTCCAAGCTTCCGTACTATCTCGCAGTTGCGTGCTCTTAGTTGATGCAGGGCTATAATAGCTGAGCGACTACTTGACATCGCTACACAAAGTATTAAAAACGAGCTGGAACAGAAACGAATACTTTTTTTGTACTTCAGGACACACACAAAAATCACAAGATAAAAAAATTATATTATATTGAATTTCGATATTACAGGGTGCGTATTGTATTTGAGAATAACTTGAGAGAGTTTTTACGCAACATTACTTAATTATATAAAAATAAAATTTCCATTAGCTGGTTCTGGAAACGACCATAATGGTATCAAATTGACCATAACGGTATTAATTGCAGCCTTCAGGGAGGAAATGGTGTTGTGAGGCTGCTTATTGGTTTTACGATCAACTACGCCCCATATGCATTAATCCAGGAGAGTACGATCTGCTGAGTTGGGCGGCCATAAAATCGATGTTATGTGGTTCGGAATATTTTCAACCACTCAATCTCGTATCGCCATCGTTTTGTTGGAAGGATCATATTCTCATTGAAAGATGCCGCGTACACTATCAATTCAGGGTTTCACTATTGTCTTTAGAACCTCGATATATGCAGCAGATTTCACACAAAATCGTTGAGTAAAAAAGTGCGGTGGCATGACATGTCCTTTGTTGCTCACAACAACTAAAACCGTAACAGTGGCTGGAAAGTTCTTCTGCATGACAATAGCAGCTTCTGTAGGTAGGAAAATAGCCATTTGTCATATCTGCGGTTAGTATTTTGCTCTTGGTCAATTTTTTTCGTTCGTTCGTTATACCTGGGATCATTCATGCTCAACTCGACGCATAGGACCCTCAGAAATATTAAGCTCCCTCGCAAGTGCTTTCACTATCTTTGAAGCGTGCTCGTCAATGGTCGCTTGCACTTGTTGAATAAATTCTGCGGATCGGACGGTGTTAGAACGTTTACCGCGTTTTTTGCATTTTGCAACACATTCTTAACCTATACCTCACCTATACACTCTATATAAGTGGACAAACACGGATTATGGTCACTGGCACTTTGGGGCTTCCCGGACTGGTGGACTATGCACTCCCGCTTATACTTGCCATTACATCGTTTACGACCCTCCTACCCTCAAGAGAAGAATGGGAACGGGACGATGTGAGAAAGGGCGAGTCCATCCTTGTATACACAGATGGCTCAAAGCTCGAGGGCAGGGTGGGCGGAGGTGTATATTCCGAACATCTGGGGATCTCCTACAGTTTTCGGCTCCCCGACTACTGTAGTGTCTTTCAGGCTGAACTGATGGCAATAATAAAAGGCGCGACACTGATACAGTATGATGCGATATCCGGAAATGATATATACATTTTCACTGATAGCCAAGCGGCGATAAAATCCCTTACAAAACAGTCGATAACCTCCAAGGTAGCCATGAAATGCCACACATCTCTTAACGAGATGGCTGAGTCATTTCACCTAAAGGTAACATGGGTTCCTGGCCATCGCGACATTGAGAGTAACTATAGAGCCGATGAACTAGCGATACTCGGTACTAAATTGACTGATGAGCACATATATAAGCTACTCATCCTTGAAGATTTTTTGTAAAGAAAGCAAACGAAAGATGGCGCAATGAAGCCAACTATAAAATCGGCCGTCAACTGTGGCCGACTCTAAATGTTAAATGCACAGAATCTCTTCTAAGACAGAATAAACACAGTCTTAGCATATTGATTTCAGTCATAACGGGGTACTGCCTCATAGGTAGACACGCCCAAAGGATGGGTGTGCAAACACACGACTTCTGTAGAAGTTGTCTAGATGAGGACGAGGAAGAGACAATCTCGCAACTACTGTGCCACTGTCCTGCTTTATCCAGACACAGGTTTACTATTCTGGGTGAACAATTTTTTGATGAGTTGGAAGATCTCAGTTGTACAGAAATCATAGATGTTTTAAAATTTTTGAAAAGCACGCACTGGTTGCAGGAGAAATAGGGACAAGCTCCGCACGCGGCAACACAATGGGTGCTGAGCCTGAGTGTGCCCCACATGACAACCGCTTCAACCTAACCTAACCTAACCTACACCTGATGGTTCCAATTCACGGCAAATCTTGTGAGAGAATGAACGGGCTCACTTACGAAAATTAGAGTTTTTAAATCAGTGTGATCTGCACATATAGCTGCAATGAAAAGAGCAAAAACCAAAAATAATGCGTACGTACCCTGTATTTTAATATGCTATAATTATGCTATATTTATTATCACATACTTATACAGGGTGGCTGATGAATTTTGCTACATTAAGAAACTCAAATAACTTTTTTTTTAGTGTATGGAATTCATTTTTTTTTTTTTTCAAGTTGAAGGTCATTACCTAACTAATTTTAAAAATAATTGAATTTAAATGCCCCCCATGCTCGTTGACACAAGTGCGGCATCTTAGTAAAAAGTTGTTCATTGCTGCTTTGAGAGTTGCGACAGGAATAGCCGCAATTGTTGCCCGAATGGATTGTTTTAGTTCATCCAAATTTGTTGGCTTTGTTTTATAAACTTCTTGTTTACATAAACCTCACAAGAAAAAGTCAGGTGCAGTAAGGTCAGGCGACCTGGGGGGCCAACGAAATTCGGAGTTTCTTGAAATCAGTTTATTGGGAAATTTTCGTCGCAACTCTGTCATAACAGTCTGGGCTATGTGAGACGTTGCCTCATCTTGTTGAAACCACACAGAGTTGAAAGGAATTCTCTTTCGGCGTAGTTCTGGATAGAAAAATTCTTTCAGCATTTTCAAATAACGGTCTCCAGTAACCGTAACGGTGTGACCATTTTCTTCAAAAAAATAAGGCCCGACAATACAGCGTGAAGAAACCGCACACCACACTGTCACGCGAAGAGGATGCAATTCCATCTCGTGGAGTATCTGTGGGTTAGAAGTACTCCATATTCAACAATTTTGTTTGTTCACATGGCCGTTTAAATCGAAATGGACTCATCAGACATGAAAAGGCAGTTTAACATGTTTTGGTCTTCTTCCTCCATTTGCAGGATCTTCTGGCAAAATTCCAAGCGAATCGGCAAGTCTGCTGCATTCAGTTTGTTAACCATTTGAATTTTGTAGGGAAATAAGTCTAAATCTTTGTGCATTATTGTTTGCAAAGACTGTCGGCTGACACCAAGTTGAGCAGATAAGCTTCTTGTTGAAACCCTTGGATTGCTTTGTATAGCTGCAGCTACAGCATCGATCGTTTCCTCCGTCCGAACTGGTGGGTTTCGATGATAAGGCCTTCTTGCGACTGTTCCTTGCTCAGCAAAATTATTCACCAGTCTCATTATGGTCCATCTGCTCGGGGGATCGCCACCAAACATCCGCCTGTACTCTCTCTGTACCAAAACTACGGACTCCAGTGCGTGATAGCGGCGGACTATCCAAATTCTTGTTTGCGTGTCCCAGTTATCCATTTTAATAAATTTTAAAGATCAATCTGCAAATTAAAACAAAAATGGAACAGATAACTTAAAAAGAAAAAAAGTTATTCAATTTTTTTTTGGTAGCGGCTTTCATCAGCCACCCTGTATTTTAATTTACTAATTTGTTCAGGCCACCGTAGCCGAATGGGTTGGTGCGTGACTACCATTCACGTGAATTCACAGAGAGAACGTTGGTTCGAATCTCGGTGAAACACCAGAATTAAGAAAAACATTTTTCTAATAGCGGTCACCCCTCGGTAGTCAATGGCAAACCTCCGAGTGTATTTCTGCTATGAATATCCTCCTCATAAAAATATCTGCCGTTCGAATTCGGCTTGAAACTGTAGGTCCCTCCATTTGTGAAACAACATCAAGACGCACGCTACAAATAGGAGGAGGAGCTCGGCCAAACACCCAAAAAGGGTGTACGCGCCAATTATAGGTATATATGTATATATTATATATTTGTTTAGGTCATCAAATACTTATATTTAAAAATATTCCCCACCCTAATACAAACAATTCAAATATTCATATTTAAATTGATTAAATAATTTATTATAAAACATCAATTATTTTTTATCAGACAGGTTGACCCACCCTAATGCAAATAATTTATTCAAATTTTGAATGAAAGTAGGAACTATTTACACATATACTAGAAAATGTAAAATACACTTCCATTCACACATCGTAGTATGAGTGTAAATATGACCTCACAACAACGCCAATTGTGGAAACTGTAATTACAGGAACAACAAAGCCACAGCACTATACAGCAGTCGCAACAACCATTATCCAGTCATCATGAATGGCAGTCAGTGGGAATGGCATTGAACGCATTAAAATTGGCAGACTACTACAAGCGTCTACGTTGTCAAACCCTGTCGCCCGACTGTTAACTATGCAATATTTTTCTGGCGCTACGCACAGTACTAAACAAAAGGCAATTGCCTTGGCTGCAGTGCCATCAGCACCAAATCGAAGGTGGATCATAGTGTGAAGTCGAACGAAGTGAATTTATTTTGAAATTTTATTATACTCGTGCAAGTACACACGAATATGCGCTAACGAATTGATGCTGAGCTGTTAATAGAATATTGTTGTTGTTGCCATATATGTTTTATTATTATGTTGTATGTGTTTTCGGATTAATGTTGTTGTTGTTTTAAACAAATTCAAAGGCATAATGGCGCCAACTTATTGATTCGCTAGTGGCCAGAGCCAGAATTGAGACTGTAAACAAGCAGACACAATGCGTGCGACTAAGAGTGTAGTGGTTGACTGGCTAGTAGAAGCTGTGCTGTGTGTGAAATGCTTTAGTCGCGAGTTAGTGATGTAGCAACTATGTCGCCACTTAGCAAGGATAACAATAACGGAATTGTGGCTTAGTCGTTGTATATGTTAAGGAAACGGTTTGGATTTTGCAAGTTTTGTATGGGCAATTTTTCTTTGCGCTGCGAGTGGTTATTGAAAGTGCTGGAAAAATTATTAAAAAAAATTATAAAAAACAAAGTCACTGCATGAGTCGCAAAGTTTGAAAAATATTACTTTCGTCAAAAATGCCTACGATGTGCTCCTTTCAACTGGACCGCATGGATGCGGTCTACAACAGTGGCGAATACATACATGGACGTATAATATTGAAAACGGACAAAATGAAGCGTGTAAATGGTAATTGCTGGAATTGTGTACATTTTTTGAAATCAAGAAAAAAATTTCCGAGGTTGAAAAAAATAAATTTTGGACACATTAATTAAAAAGCGAGGGACAATAAGCAGAGAATTACTTTAAATTTGTAGTTGCTTAATTTTATGTAAAAAATACAGCATATGAAAAAAAATTCGAAAAAATTGTCACTTGAATCTTCGAAAAAAAGGGCAACAAAATAAAACAAATGATATAAAAATTTACTATATCTGTGTTGAAAATTAATTAGATTTCTGTGAAAATGCCTTTCGCACTTTGTATGACATAATAACTTTAGGCGCTTTTCTGCCTACTTTGATACGTGCGATAATACAACCCCCAAAATTGTTATAAAGGCAACGTACATATATTGACAGATTTTGACTAATTACTTTTCTTTTTTTTAATTTGACCTTCTTTTATGAAAATGTTATTTTTTCTATAATAAAGACCATAATAAACTAAGTTGCAAACTTTGTTCGAGATTTATAAAAATTCGACCAATCATTATTAAAATTTCACACTTTCTAGATAGATGTTTCCGAAAAATTCTGGGTGCGCAATTTAATGCCTTATAAATTTTAGTACAAGAAAGTGCAAGTTGAAGTGATTCGAGGCTCTTCTAGATTTTTCGTAATTTTTTCTCTTAGGAGTTTTTGAATTTTATCCGTATAAAGAAAAAAATTCCATGCATTTGTTATAAGAAAAAACACGCAACACTTTCAGTGGCAGGTTCCAAATATGGATTATTATGTTCCTTATTATAGAAATAAATAAAATTTTACAAATGATAAGTGAAAGTAAAAAATTAGCATGTATCCAATATCTGGTGCTTTCATAACAATTTCGGGTTGTGTTAGATGATATAAAGAGTTTTGAACTTTTTTTTCACTTTTTTTAGCGATAAAATTAATTGTGTCAGGACTTTGTACGTTATGATCACAAATTATTTTAAGCACACGTTTCAACTTTCTCCTTGGCCATAGATAGGTAAGTAGGTAGGTATAGTCGTCTGCCAATTGACATACCTAGGCCTGCTGTAGGTCCTTTGAGATAACACCAAGGCTGTCCCCTCTCCTCACTCTACATTGTCGCCATTGAACTAACCTGCGGCTTTAATATATCTAACAAGTCTTGTTATTTTTATGGTATATTGGCTAATTCTGTCAAGTTCTCCAAGGAACTTTTTTCCTAAAATATTGAACTTTCTTCTACCCAGCGCCTTGCACCCGCATAGAAAGTGTTCCATAGTTTCTTCTTCTTCAATTGCATTACAGCTTCTGCAATAGTCGTTATAGGGTGCTCCCAATGTGCTGGCATGCCTGCCTTAAAGACAGTGCCAACGAAGATTTGTCATGACCTTTCTGCTCACTTTCAACAGTCGTTTTGTGCGGCCCATGATCCATTCTCGCCATATCATCCTACTTGTTGCACAGGTCTGGGACTGAGTCCATAGCACATAGGCAGCTTTGATGGTGTGTTTGTCTATTACTTTCTTACAAGTTGTTAGAGGTTTAGGTATGTTCGCTTTGTCTGGTTGGATTGGTAATGTGGTACCCAATCTCTCTAGCGCATCTGCTTTGCAGTTGCCTTCTACGTCTCTATGATCCGGCACCCAGAGCAGGTTTATTACAAAGTACTATAATAGTTTCTGCAGTATAGCAAAGCGTCTACGGCTCTCTTGTGCCGTAGGCATGCAAAACTGCAAACAAACCCACACATAATACTTATACAAGAACCATGGGTATGTCACAAGCGTATCTGTGGTCTAAGTGCTATGTCGTGGGGACAAATAATAGTGGGCTGTGACGCAAATTCACAGAACATTGTGTGGGGAAGCAGCAAATGTAACCCCAGAGGTCTCAAGTTACTGGATTTTATCCTGTCGTCCGATTTGGTCATCCAAAACACTGGTAACAAACCAACTTTTGTGACCAGAAGGAGACAAGAGGTGATTGATTTAACACTTACCAATAGGTCAGTTGGAAATCGAATCAACCGATGGCGAGTTTTGGAAGAGGACTCTCTTTCTGATCATCGTCTTATCGAATTCCGACTGGGAATTGACACAATATCAATACCTTCCGGTAGGAATCCTCGAAATGTGGACTGGGACAGGTATGGTGAGCTTGTAACAGAGCGATTACCAAACCTGAAAAAACTCAAATCAGCAGAAATGATTGAAGATGCTACTAAGAAATTAGAAGGTACTTTAATCAATTGCTTTGAGGAATTGTGTCCACTCAGGCAAAGCAGACAGGGAAAGCGGTTCCTTGGTGGAACCCTGAACTGTCGAAGCTTCGTGTACGGTCCAGGAAACTTCTTAATAAGGCCTTGAAGACCAAAACAGAAGAGGACTGGGCCAATCATCGACTTACACAGAGAGAATATAAGAAAAAAGTACGGCAAGCCAAACTTGAATCCTATAGAAATTTCTGCAGTAACGTCGAAGAAATGAGGGAAACAGCGAGACTTTGTAAGATCCTTCATTTAGACCGCTCAGTAAGGCTGGATTCCATTCGAAAACCTGATGGTTCATACACCATTTCCAAATCGGAAACGTTTAATGCTCTACTCGAAACCCATTTTCCGGGTAGTAGAACTCTCTCTGAAGCTGAGAGTGGCATGAACAATGACGGTGGCAACGGTGGAACCTCTAGGTACAGCTGGTATATTGCTAATCGGATAGTGACAAGGGAATCGATAAGGTTTTCCTTATCTTCCTTTGAGAACTTTAAGTCCCCTGGACCTGACGGAATATATCCAGTAATGCTTAAAAAAGGAGGAGACAGGCTGATTGAGGCCCTGAAAAGGATCTTCACAGCCTGTCTTGCATTTGGTTATATACCATCCCAATGGCGACGCGTAAGAGTAGTATTTATTCCAAAACCAGGAAAAGATGACTATTCCCTAGCAAAAAGTTTTAGACCAATCAGTTTGACATCGTTCATGTTGAAAAGTCTGGAACGAGTGGTGGAGAAACATATTCGAGTGGGGGTATTGCCGAGAAGTCCACTTAGTAGAAATCAACACGCTTACCAGAGTGGAAAATCATGTGAATCAGCCTTACACGATCTTGTTAGCAAGATTGAAGCTGGGCTGGAAGCTGACGAATACACAATGGGCGTGTTCGTGGACATTGAGGGGGCTTTTGATAATGCCACTTTCGGCTCGATATGTTCTTCTGCCGAACGACATGGAGTTAATAAAGCCATTATAAAATGGATATACTCCATGTTCTCTGAGAGGCTGTTAACCGCTGGTGGGAGCGACGACGAGCAAATCACAGTCAGGGCCAAGCAAGGATGTCCCCAAGGGGGTGTTCTTTCTCCGCTGCTGTGGTGCTTCGTCGTAGACTCCTTATTAGCGGAGATGCAGGAACTCGGCTTTCACGTCCAAGCATATGCGGACGACGTCTGTGCGCTAACATCGGATAAATCCTTAAGGAGGCTTTGCACGAAAGTGCAGAGGATCCTTGACAAAATCGATGATTGGTGCATGAGACAAGGTCTTTCCGTTAATCCGAACAAAACAACCATAGTCTTGTTTACGAGAAAACGGAAATTGGATGGACTCAGTCTTCCAACACTGAAAGGTGTGACACTTGGTCTTTCCAACGAAGCTAAATATCTAGGAGTAATCTTGGATAAGAAGCTGACCTGGGAGACACACGTTTCACTGAAGGTGTATCGTGCATTGAAGATTTTTCAGCAATGCCGTAGAGCCTTTGGCAAAACTTGGGGTCTGAAACCTGCTGTGGTCCTATGGATATACACGGCACTTATCAGACCAATCATTACTTACGCTTCTGTGGTCTGGTGGCGACGGAGCATGGTTAAGTCCACAATCCGGGAACTATACAGGCTGCAAAGAAGTGTATGTTTATGCATCACGGGTGCCATGAGTACAACCTCTGGTGATGCCCTAAATGCTATGCTTAATTTGCTCCCCCTGGATCTTAAGATACAACAGGAAGCAATAAAAGCAATGTGTAGACTCCATAAATATGGTTTCTGGCACGAAGATGGAATTACGGGACACAGAGAAATCTTTAAGTTGCTGTCGGAGCAGTATCCACTGTTTTTGGCACCTAAGATGACCTGATACCCACAGTTTCATTCGGAAGGAAATTTGATGTCAGTTTTCCATTGCGTGAGCAATGGAGCAATCCAGAATGCATGCAGGGAGGTTTGACGGATATTTTCTTTACCGATGGGTCCAAGACTGAAATAGGATCTGGAGCCGGATGGTACTTAAACGATAGTTATAAGTATCACTATGCTATGGGGGGAATGGCAACTGTTTTTCAAACAGAAGTTTTTGCCATCCTAAAAGTAGCCGAATGGATAATCGAGAGGAGATGGAGCGGGAAAAGATTGGAGTCTTCAGTGACAGTCAGGCTGCATTGAAGACCCTGGAGAACGCGAAGCAAACCTCGAAGATTGTTCAAGAATGTAAGAAGAAGCTTAATTCTGTCGCAAGACAAAACAGGCTTGTACTTATATGGGTTCCAGGACACTCCGGTGTTCAAGGAAACGAAATTGCCGACGAATTGGCCAACCGTGGATCAGCGGTGCCCCCACAGGGGCCAGAGCCAATAATCGGAATCAGTCCCGCAGGAATCAAGAATTGGATCAACGATTATGTAGGCAATCTACATAAAGAGCGATGGTCCGGTCTAGAACGTTGCAGAACTGCAAAGTCTTTTGTGACAAGTCCGAACAGAAAACTGTCAAACTTTCTACTAAAACTTAGAAGGAAAGACATTCGGTTGATGGTCGGCATCATTACAGGACACAACCCATGGGGTCAGCATATGACCACCATTGGAATCATCGAGGACCCGGTATGCCTGTCCTGCTTGGAGGAGGCGGATAGCACTGAGCACTTTCTCTGTGAGTGTCCTGCCTTTGCTAGAGCGCGACTACGGGTATTGGGTTCCGATGTCATGGGAATGAGTGATATTCGTTCTCTAATACTGGAGGATATTTACAGATTCGCCAAAGAATCTGGAAAATTCTCACAGGATTAACTATCTCTATCTCTGTCTCTATTCTTTCCTATCTCTTTCTCTGATACTTTTCTCCCTCCCTCCTTGACTATCTACCCCCTTTCCAGAGCTTTAAATACAATGGGCTTTTTAGCCTGAGTGTTTTAGGAGCCACCAAATCTCCTGGTGCTCCTTGGCTCGACCTCTTCAAATTCAAATTCACTATAATAGTTCTGTCAAAACGTCGAATATTAGGTGATTGCAAAGATTTCAGGGTCGATTGGCTATCTGAGTATATATTTATTTCTCTTGTGGTAAGAACACTTTTCTGTACGGCAGACAGACTTTCCCTGATAGCCAGAATTTCAGCTTAAAATACGCTACAGTGACCCGGTAGCCGTCAGTATAGATACTGACTCCACATCTATATTCCATTACCCCATTGCCCCAATCTTCTCTCGTTGTGAACGTCGCGGTAAAGGATGTACTTAAGTTCTGCTCTACTGAGTTACAAAAAAAAATCTGTCGTTTGATGTAAGAAGGGGTATTCGTCTAGTATAATTGAGTGACCCTTCCTATTAGTGACTAAATAAGAAGATTTTCTTAACCTAAATGCCGTTTTTGCCACCAGTTGTTTGCAGTAGGCCTCAATCGGTAATAAGTGCAGCATGAATTCATCGCTGCTGTGTGCGTAGTCTTTAATGCCCCGCCTTATGCAGAGGCTAGCACCGCTTTGAATACTTTCTAAACATTTTACGATAGTTTTTTCTCAAGTGATGGCCACCAATCTAAGGCACCGTATATCATGATTGGTCTTACCACTGATATGTACTATTTTTGGGGTTAAGCCCCATTTTGCTCCCACAATTCTTTTGCGTGTATAGAGCGCTGTGGCTGCTTTCTTTACTCGATTATTTAACGTTTCTTTCATGAAAGCTTCCTATCTAATACTAGTCCTAGGTATCTTGCTTCTTCCCTGACTGACAGTGTGATTCCACCTAGGTTAGGGGGGCTTAGAACAGGTATCCTGTGCCTTCTGGTGAACATGATTAGTTCTGTTTTTTTTTTAGGACTTACCCCAAGACCACTCGATGCAGCCCACCGGCTTACATCGCTCAAAGCGTTCTGCATTACATTGCAGTGGGTGTCTGGGAATTTTCCTCTTACCAATATTGCAACATCATCAGCGTAGGCCACTACGCGTATCCTCCTCTCCTCTAGATCTTTTAACAATCGATTCATTGCCAGTATCTACAGCAGATGAGAAAGTACACTGCCCTGAGGGGTAGCCCTCCTGACGGATCCTCGTATCATCGAGAGACCCAAAATGTTTAGAATTCTCGCTTTTTTACCTATATTTTGAGGCGCTGTGGCTTTGCCAAGAACAAAACTCTCAAACAATTTTTTTAAGCGCAATATCCTCTTTTATTTTTTCTCAAAATATATTCATACTACCAAATTCAATTTAGCTGCTCTATTTGTTTCAATAGATTTTTCAAAACTTACGCATCTCATCAGCCGATACGTCTCAAGAAATCTGGAGCTTAAAACTGTCCACTCAGGCCGATATAAATATATAGGGATTCAGTAATTTCATTGATAACTGATATTAAATAAATAATTACAGTCGTTACCGTTTTCAATTTCAAACGTGTATTAACAAAAAATGGTTACAAATTTAATCTTCAAAATAATAGCCATCGCTAGCGACACATTTTTCCCATCTCTCAGGCAATTTGTGTATGCCGCGCCAAAAAAATTGGCCGTCTTTGGCCGCAAACCAATCATTGAGCAATTTTTTGGCTTCTTCGTGAGATTTGAAGCGCTGCTCGGAAAGTGGGTGGCCCATCGATGCAAACAAATGATAATCGGAAGGCGCCAAGTCTGATGAGTAAGCCGCATGTACCGGCGGTTCCCAATCGTACGTCTCCATCAATTCCCGGGTCGCTTTTGTTCGATATGGCGTTGCATTGTCATCAAGAAAATCATCCCCATCAACCTGGTATAGCTGAGTGGAAGTTGAAAATTTCCCCCTTTTTTATGTGACAAAAAAAAATTACGATTTCGAAGTTGTCGACTCTCTTCAAATTGTTTGAAAGCATAACCAAAGCGAAAATGTATTGTGCAAACAAGAGTCTTACTTCGTTCCCAGATTTCAGTCATTCCACAGTTTTTATTCTAGGAGCGAATACAGTTTAGACTAATTCAAGATGATGTCATAAACAGCCGTTGAAAGATACTTAAGAACGATTCAATTGTGAATCATATATGCGCACCTTTTATCGAATAGGGTGCAGTAGCGGCACTTTAATATATTGGCTTCATCACATTTACTGAAATGAGTTCATTTAAATATTTCTCTTGAAGGGTTCGCATTGACGGTTTGCGTTTTACCAACAGCACAGATATTTTTGCGAGAAATATACTTAAGAACGATTCGGTCTTCGTGCAAAATTTTAGGAATTGTTTTCTGTTTTATATTGTAACTGGTAAGTAAGCAAAGCATAAAGTAACTGGAGTATTCCTACAGTACTTTACTTTAGTTGAAACTATTCAATAATGTCGAAAGAGAAAAATGCACCCCAGCTCTTTTCCAAGAAAATTAAACACCTTTGTGCTATTTTTTGTTTATCAGTTTGCTGTAGAGAGTCCTGGTTGTGTAAAAAAGATGTTTCTGAACTTTGGTTTTCGATTTTTATGATTTCCTGATCCCACACCGTCTTGCAACTCAATCTTTTGTAACGAGAAGACGAATTAATTCTCTCCACACAATGTCGGGACTATTTATGTCGGGAATATTACTTTAGCGCGTGCATTTCGGGAATTCTGTATATCTCGATTTCTGCCTTTCTTGATTTTTCACAATCTCAAGTGTCTTTCCTTCAGCTGCAACAATTTCGCTATGTAAAATATATAGTTTGATGCACATATAAAATGTTCCGTGAAAAACAAAGAAATTTTATTTTAGTCGCCCAATATTAAACATTTTTTACTTTTTCAGCTGTCTATGTAACACTCGAAGGCGAGGCGCGTGTGCAGTGGTCTCTCAGCGGTAAAAGTGATTCGGCGAACTATTGTGGCCATCAGCAATATTTGTACACCCGCACCAATGTCTACGATAGTGCTGAATTTCGCCCCGGCACTCACGTCTATGTCTTAAGATTACGCATACCGTCCGGTTGTCCGTCCTCATGCAAAGGCCCATACGGTTTTATTGCTTACAATATATCACTAACCATCGCCAAGCCATGGACATTCGATGAGATCTTTCGCAAACCCATAACCGTGGTGCAGGCGTTGAACTTGAACCATAATCCAGAGTACGGAGTGAGTACTGAAATTTTATAAAATGTGATTTCATGTACGAGTATATAAGAGAAACTTTATTGAAACTATTATTAACAATCTTTTGCAACTTCCGCTTACCAGCTACCCATACGCGATGAAAACGTGAAGTATCTTTGCAATTGGCCCTGCACCTCCGGCCCCATTATGTACACCTTACTACTGCCTTACAATGGTTTCGTCGCACGCCAACAGATACCCTTTTTCCTCGAAGTCGATAACCAGTCACCACATTACGATATTGCCAGCGTTGAGGCTTCACTAAAACAACATTTTATATTCCTCGCACGTCAACCATATAAACGAAATTTCTATACGAAAACTCTAGCGAAGAGCATCATTACGGAACGCACACTTCGGCTGACGAAGCGCATGTATCAGGGTACTGTTTGTGTGCCCACCGATACGCCACGATCGACACTGAATCCGAATTATATTGTTTTTGTTCACTATACGTTGCAAGTGAAATTGAAAACTGGTTATTTTCACTATGACACAGATCTATCGATGCCGGTGGTAATCGGCACTGTGCCCATACAGCACCGGGGCATGCAATTAGTGACCACAACTCAGCCACGTAGAATCAGTACACGTGAAATGTCTACACTGGAGGAGGAAGATGGTGATGTGGCGGGCGAACAGTGGAGTGTGCAGGCGGAAATTAATCAGACCGAAGAGGATGGTGAGAACGATGAGGATGACGATGGTGACGATGTGATCGAAGAAGGTGCAGGTAGGAGTGTGAGAACAAGAGGGGCGCGTGCGCAAGATATATCCAATAACAATGATGACGATGAGCCGCCTTCGTATGATAGTTGTTGTAAGTGAATAATAATATATAATAATACATCTTATGTATAGCGAATTCAGCCATATTTGGGGAAGGATTAAGTTGAATTCCAGAAAAAATCAAGTAGAAGGGGGCTCCCAATTTGATAGAAGTTCTAAAAGGCTATACCACAATGCATAACTTTTCTTCATCTCAGAGTTTAGGCCAAAAGCTCTTCGAAAAAAATGTAACAATGGTAGAACTTCACCCAAAAATAACGAAGTATTCCGCTAAAACTATGTAAATATAAAAGTTAAAAAGAAATCTAAGGGAGTGTTTACCAAAAATTACAAAATTACTCAAAAACATCGATGATTCCAAAAATTCTATGTATTCTGTTAATAAGGGCGTCGAAGAGGATGCCTATTCCAGTAAGCTAATCGTCGAAAACCGTCGATAAAATCATGGTAACCGTCGAGTCGGACAGGCATGTGAGCAGTTACTCCATTGACAGGGAAGTGAAGATTAATCAGAAAACCATTCGGAGGTACTTACGCAAGGCTGCTTTCCAGAAAAAGGTAGATGTACCATAGAGTAGGCACTACATGAATTTCAACTTGTGATTCTTTGCGGAGTTGTAACGAAACCGAACCATTTTTGAAGTGTATGGTAGAAGAAGTAGAAGTGTCATTCGGTCTGTAAGCCAACTTACTTAGACCATTGGAGAGAGCAACATCGAGTCTGAATATCACGAAGATTTTTCACTAAATGTCTTGGTCTTTGAAATATTTTCTTTGCAGTATTTGCCATCTATAGAGATCATCATTAGGGCTAGTTGTTAAATCTCCAGCAAACAACATACATAGATCTGGGATATCCACCTGTGTTCTCAATACTAAAAGTGCGTCATATTGCAAAGTTTTGACCATATTTTGTTTCTTGTTTATTTTTTGTTTTATTTTTTTTATTAAACTATAGTTAATACTAAAACAAAAACCAAATAACTACAAATTGAAAACTTTGTACCAATTTAAAAAAAATTCCACAAAAGTTTAAGAAAATTTCAAATTTGGTTTTTGCAGTTTTGTAGCGTATTAAATTTTGGCATAATAACGAGTAAGTCTAAAGCGACTTGAAACTCACATTGATTTTTGAGAAATTTTTTTTGTTGACGGTATCATGCATATTCTTCCATACAATGAATGCCCGAATTTATGAGAACGCCTAACAGTGTCAGTAAAAATAATTTCAAAAATCAACGTTATGTTGCCAGAATGAATGCGCTATAAAACTGCATCCCTAAATTTTTTCCTTAAGGATTCGATTTACGAAAATTTGTTTTCGACCGGTGTTGTGCATTTTATCAATATAAAAAAATAAAAACTGTTTAATTGTTTGTGATAAGCCTTTTTTATTTTTCGACATATGTAGTCTCCTTTTAGGCTTATACTCGTACACTTCCTCCAACGCTGTTCTAGTTTGATAACAGGATTTTTCCAAGTCTGAAAAGTGCCCATTCGTTTTTGAAATCACCTCCCCGTTTCAATAAAGTATATTTTACGCGAGCCATTTCTTCAAATTAGGGGATAAGAAATGAGTAGGAACCCCATTTCCATTAATTTCGCCACCACAACTGCTGAGGCGTAAGCTGTTGCGTTGTCGTGATAGAAAACGCAAAATTACTCGATTTCCTCGATTCAAACGAATGGCAAACACAAAGACATAGACCGGTCTGCCTGAAAGTTGGTGTGTGTTCTTTCAAGAGATACTACTAACTAAACATAGCCTCGACTATGCATGAACTTTTCAAACGACCCTCGTATTACTCTACTATATACGTACTAGAAATTTTACCAAATATTCTGATTAAAAAGTTTGAAATAGTGATGAGAATTTTTTGAATTTTCGAAAATTGTGAACTTAGGTGTATATCCAAGAATGATCCCCTTTAGGATGAAGCGATAAATGCCGTACATTCTTAAAAATATCATTCATTAAAATACGAGTATAAAAGAAAATGTGACCTAAGTCAGAATTTTGTTCAGTAAAAAATTTTTCCAATTCCAGTTTGAATAATTTTTACCATATTAAACTCAAGCTGACCGATCTGAGTCGTAACGTTTTAGAAGTTGTGAATAAAAAGCTCCAAATCTATAATGTTTGAGCAATTGTTACAATAATAAATGAGGTACAATGGTATTACAGACATTTGAGAAATCGAGCAACGCTAATCTTTCTTGGTGTTTTTTATTATAAGAAGGGCGCATATTTTGAAAATTGTTAAGCATTACTGTCAAAATTTTTGATAGAGTTGTGATGAACATCAATCAGCTACATAACTTTGATTCAAATATAGACACTTGTCAACCTAAAGGGCTCTGGAAAGTTAAGGCTTGTTCGAGTCTCAATCAATGCGGCAATATTGCGATGTGAAAATATTGCAACTTCTGCAAATCTCAAGCGTTCCGAGTTTTGAGGTTACATGTGCGCAAAACTGTGAAAACCCAACAGCAGTCAAATTTGTATCATAGACATAGCGCAGCGAATAAAGATCCAGCAGCTACGTTGGCTGTGTCATGTTGTCCGAATGGATACAAACGTCCCGGCTCTCGATTCGCTACCAGCTGCTGGTAGCAGAGGGAATGCCTCTTCTGCGTTAGAAAGATCAGGTGGAGAAGGACTTGACTTTACTGATGTGTCCAACTGGCGTCGGTTAGCACAAGAAAGAAACAATTGGCCCGCTTTGTTAAACTCGACCAAAATTGCGTAAGCAGTTACCGCGCCAATCAAAAAGAAGAAGAATACGTCAAATTTGTGATGGAAGAAGAAAAAGTAAACAAAAACCCTGTCTTTATTTAAAATTTTTTTTTATAATTTGTTTGAGAAAATTTGGCTCTTTTGTCTTCGTCTTTAAAATGTCGGTCTTAAGCCACTTTCTTTTCCGCAGAAAGCTTTGATTTCTTGATTCTTTATATTTCAGTAACATGCAATTGATTTCCTCTCCACTACTAAATTTATTAAAAAAATGCATTAATAAAATCTCACTTCGAGCAAATGCAAACCGCGCAAAATATCCGCAATATCCAGTTTAAGTATAAGCAGAATATCTGCAAAAGAGTCGCAAAAGAATAACACGGTTTGCAGTGTAGCAACAATTATTGAACAAGCCCTTATTTCCAAATTATCTCATTCGTTTTATATTTATTTAACAACTAACTTTACTTCCCCTTTTCAGTGCCACCATCTTTTAGTTTTGCCACACTCAGCAGCCAACAGACCCTAGACAGTGTAGGTCATTCGTCGGATTCCAAAATACGCGCACAACATCAGCAGCGTGCCATTAAGCTGCCCAAGTTCCCCGGATATGATATCATTGCTGCCTCCACACAGGCCATCAATATGTCTGCAGACTCAGCACTGAGCTTGAATTATTATCATTCTTATGGTTCGCTCGGCACTGGACACACTGGACGCAGCTTGGACACTTTTGCATCGAGTTGTGGTGTACTCAGCGAAACAGATGAGCATGTGCGGGAAGCCAATGAAGATGATGATGACGATGATGATGAGGACATTTTCTAAGAAAAATTCTAATATTTATTAGTATTTATGTAAAACTGATTTAAGTGCCAAAAACAAAAAAACAACAAAACATTAAGTGCCAAAGAACAAACAGAAGCAACTTGCCACTCGCCAATATGCCAATACCTCATTTTGTAGTTTGTAAATTGTTCAAGTGCTAATATTATACATTGTATCCGTTCGATGCTTTAGGATTAGTGTAAAAACGTTATACGATTTAATATATTTTTTTCGGTTGTAAATGCTTTGAAATTGTTTTCGACAATAAAAGTAAGATGAAGGAGAAGACTGGAATCGGTAATGGTATTCTAATTGTGCTATCTAAATATTAGCATGAAGTTAGTACCTGTAGGGTTTGAAACTTGGACTTACCTATATGGTTTTTATCAGCCGATGAGTTACACTTAAAAAAAAAATAATGAGTATTCATATACAAAAAAAAAACTGGTTAAAATGTTAATGTGCTGTAATATATATCGTTTGATGTGCGCTGTATGTACATACGAGGGGACTAAAATAAGTTCTCTAAACTGAATTAAAAAGGGACACATTTTTTTATTTATTTTTTATTTCTGTTACATTCCGGTCATTTCATGACCTTTTTTTGTTGAATTTCATCATATCTGCTAATATTAACAACATTTCACAATTTTCTTTCATGACTTTGTGTATTGACATAAATCCAATCGAAAAAGCATAAAAAAAATGATTTTGATTTAAGGGGGTAGTATGGTTAATTCGGTGTAAAACAAGCATATTTTTCGAAATTTTTTTGTCGACACAGTTGATTTATTCAAAATTTTAAAATTACTTCATTATAAAGTCATATTTAAAGAATTATGTGTGAAATTTTCATTGATTTTTATGAAGAAATGAGTTGGTGGCAGCGAATCTTCGCGGACGTCTCATAAAAAAGTTTTATTGCGGTGTCCCTCAGAACTCATTACTGGATCAACTAAAATCAAAAAACCAAATTGATTTCATCAGCTAATAAAGTTTCGCAGGTAACAACGTCGAATTTTTTTTTTTTTTAACTTTTTAAAGCGATTTGAAGTCAAAACACCGATTTTTCGTAAAAAAAACTTGAAAACTTTGTTGTTTTAAAATATGACAAAATTTAAAAAAAAAAAAAACTCGACGTCATTACCTCGTGAATAAAGTAAAGAAACAAAAAAACCAAATTTGAAAAGAATCGGTGCAGTAGATATGAATCTACAGTGGACACCGACCGTAAAAAAGGCAAGTGTGAGAAAAACGCGTTTAAAGATTTTCGGCAGCGTGAAATCCGGTTGGAGAGGTAGATACTTAATCCTTTGTGTCTTTGTCAATTTTACTCTAATGCACTTCAAACTTTCACACAATAATCTTAAGATGTTATAGAATAATTTAAAAAAAAAAAAAAAATAAAAAAAAAAAAAATACCATACTACCCCCTTAATAAACAGGTGGTAACATCAAAACTTACGTGCGCGCACCTTCGGGTCATTCGGTGACCATCAGCTGTTTTACATACATATAAAGTGTATATTTCGCGCCTTTTTTGTGGATAGGTTTTTGCTGCAAAAGCTTGTATTGGAAAGACTGCAAGCTTCTGTAAGTATTTTTATTATAATATTTAATTATTATTGGTGTGTTTATTTTTAGAAAATTTGGTTTAGAGCATCGTATTTCTTCTATCAAGGAATCATTCGATCAATGCTTTACGTACCAACTAAAGTAAATTATTATAGAATTCAGCAATATAGAGGGCGAAAAAAAAATGGAGCTGGATATAAAAAAATAGATGAGATAGAACTCGATGCATATTTGGGTATTTTAATTTTAGCAGGTAGTTAGATCAATATAATTTTCCGTATTTATGGCTAAAATGAAGACATACGGAGAAAGTATTCGACGCCTCTGGGATGAAGTGGACGGCCGACCAATATTCCGTGGAACAATGTCACTTGGCAGGTTTTTTGAAATTAATCGTGTTTTGAGGTTCGATGACAGAGATAACTGAGAAATCGAAGGGGTCAAAGAATGAACGACAAACTTGCTCCGATTCGCGATTTGTATGAGAAGTGGGTGGCTAATTTACCGCTACTTTTTGTTCCATACGAAAATATTACAATAGACGAGCGTTTAATTCCTTTTAGGGGCAGATGCCCCTTTTTAGTTTACATGCCAAGTAAACCAAGCAAATACGGAATGAAAGCATGGGTAGCTGCGGATGTGCGTACAAAATTCTGCCTTAATTTCCAAATGTATTTAGGGAAGGAGTCAGCTTCCGCTCCACCGGAACGGAACCAAGGCCAGCGCGTTGTGTTGGATCTCGTTAGTGGGTATGAAGGGCGGAATATTACAACCGACAACTTTTTTACTACTCGGGATTTGGCACTGGAGTTATTGAAGAAAAGAATTACTTTGGTAGGCACCGTAAGGAGTAATAAACGACTTTTACCGGTTTGTGGTACTAAAGTGGAGTTAAGGAGTCTACCAGTGCTAAGCAGTCGACATTTCTTTAATGAATCAGTTACCTTTGTGCATTAAATACCCAAAAAATTTAAGATGGTGACTGTTTTAAGTACCTTGCACCACGATAAAAGCGTTATGGAAAACCATCCACAAAAGATGCCAGATATCATCAATTTCTACAACTCTACAAAATCTGGAGTGGATACTATTGACAACTTGTAGAATCATATACATGCAAGAGACAAACTAATCGTTGGCCTGTAGCAATTTTTGCAAACATCGTATATATCCCAGCGTTGAATGCCTTTGTATTATGGACAGAAATTATTCCTTCGTGGAATGCCTCAAAAACATATAAACGTAGACTTTTCCTCGAAAATCTTGGCTTAGACCTTGTTCATGGGGAAATTGAACGCAGAAAAACGCTACCAAGAACTCAACCGTCAGCAGATATTGTACGCAATATGAGAGCGGACGCAGAGCAACCAAGCACTTCGGTAGGAACTGTTCCGAAAAAAGAAAACCTTGTCAGCCAGCCACCTGCGCAGTTTGCCCTAGCTCAATCCGTCGCAAAACGTACGAAAGCTGCACGGTTTGCAAAACACCTGTGTGTCCACAACATCGTTCAACGGTTACGGTTTCAAAAACCTATTGTTTGGAGCATTCAAATTAAAAAAAATTTATCTAATGTATTTAAATATGTATATATAACAGCTTATTAGTTAATAAAACGAATGAATTTTAAAAACTTCTATTAAAATTATAAACTTTTATACTGATATCTAAGCAACACACAGGTAAGGTCATTTCGTGACCCGAATATCAGATGTGTATTTTTTTTGAATGTAACAGAAGGGTTAATTTTAATCAATTTCAATAAATTTCTTAATCTGCACATCCACTGTTCGAAACAGTACTCAAAACCGCATTTTTGCAGCTTCATAAGTTCAGCATTAATCGCATTTATTATCTCTTCATTGCTACCAAAGACTTTTTCTCTAAAATTTTTCTTAATTTTTGGAAATAACCAGAAATCACACGGGGCCAGATCTGGAGAATATTGCGATGGACAAACTTCTTCAATGCCAAAAAGCGCATCAGTGTGAGTTGGCGCATTATCGCGGCGAAAGAAGTAACGACGCAGTTCCTCGTTTTTCCTATTTTCAAATAAATTTTTTAGCACTTTTGGTAAGCAGTTTTCAGTATAGTATTTTGCAGTTACTGTCTGAGCAGAATCTAACGGAGTAGCAGCAACAATTTTAGCTGTGGTGAAGAAACACTTTCGTTGCTGATATTTACTGTGCGACTTTCATAGGTGGATTTTATCCTTTCGGGCTGCATGCCAAGGGCTACGATATAGTTTCCGGCTCATATTTAAAAAAAAAGATTAGTTACCTGTTACGATCGTATTAAAGTTGCTAGATTCTCCATTTTCGAATTTTCTCAAGCAATATTAGCAAAATTTACGCTTGCTTCTTTTTCGTGCTCATTCAAAATTCGTTGAAACCGTCGAGCAGATTTCTTTGTAAAGGGTGGTTAAGTTTCAAGGCCCGGTGTTGATTTTGAATAGAATACAATCTTTTTAGGAAATTATTATCATTTCTCTTTACTATGATAATATTGGTATGGCTCAATTATGTATGGAAGAAAATATCGGCCAAATGACCGCCGCGGCCTCGGCGGCATACCTTCATCCGATGCTCCAAATTTTCGATGACGCTGAAGCATAATTGAGGTTCTATGCCGTTAATGTGCCGAATTATCTCATCCTTTAGCTCTTGAATTATTACTGGCTTATTGACGTACATCTTTTCTTTAAAATAACCTCAAAGAAAGAAATCC
The DNA here is from genome assembly GCA_037575425.1 of Anastrepha fraterculus. Lineage (NCBI taxonomy): Eukaryota > Metazoa > Arthropoda > Insecta > Diptera > Tephritidae > Anastrepha > Anastrepha fraterculus. The sequence goes on from JAYXIM010040893.1 coordinate 192,938, forward strand.
AACGGTGGCAAATCACATGATCTTGGCGGCCAATTGACATCGCCGCAACGTGAGATTACTCGGCCATCAAATTTTTCGCGCAAAAGAGCCATTGTTTCGTTAGCTGTGCGACAAGTAGCACCGTCCTGTTGAAACCACATATCGTCCACATCCATATCTTCCAATTCGGGCCATAAAAAGTTCGTTATCATCTCACGATAGCGAACACTATTCACAGTAACTGCCTGACCGGCCTCATTTTGGAAAAAATACGGCCCAATGAGGCCGTCGGCCCATAAACCGCACTAAACAGTCACTCTTTGCGGGTGCATTGGTTTTTCGGCAATCTTTCTTGGATTGTCATTCGCCCAAATGCGGCAATTCTGCTTATTGACAAATCCACTGAGGTGAAAATGTGCCTCATCACTGAAGATGATTTTCTTCACGACGTGCGCGATATGCATTTTGATTTGAATGCCCGTTTTCATAATAAGCCTGAATAACTTTAACGCGTTTCTCGATTGTGAATTTTTCCTTGCTTCAAATTGAGTTAATCTGGAATTGAAAAATGTCAAATAAAATGCAGAAAAGAACTTGACGTTTAAGTGTTGTTTACATTCAATATTGGCCCTTGAAATTTAACCACCCTTTATATAGCAAACCATTATGCAATATTCGCGATCAACCCTAATTCAGTACATATCATTTGCTGTCTCATTCGTAAGACTCTGCTAATTTTTTGCTTCACCAGGGTCACATTTATTTCGTCGGATGACAGTTTGGCCGTCCGAAAGCCGTAAAGTATTGAGTAATGTATTTTCCGCTGAGTCGGTTGCTAAATTTCTACGACACTGCATCTATTATTTTACGTTTTCTTATATCTATTGAAACCGATTTTTTGAAATTTTAAATGAAATATCGTAAAACTATAAAAAAACTAATGGCATTTTAAAATTTTTCAAAAAGATATAAACTACCATCGGCTTACTGAACTTTTGTTAGTCCCCTCGTATATGCATAGTCGATGCTTGCTTCAGTCAAATCTCTTGTCGATTTGGACATTAAAACTGTCCGAATTCAATCTCACATATTGCTTCTTAAGAGTAAAAATGCCGACTTGCCTCAACAAGTTTGCCGCCCTTGCCACTAGCCCCTATTGACCCTAATGTTAATCCAGCACTGCTTTTATTTATATTCAATTCTATTGCAAAAGTTGTAATATTAACTTTTTGTGATAAGCACAAATGCAGGTAAGGTAAAAGTGGAGTACCTTCATAATCAGCGTAAAGCGATGAGTAAAAGCCGTTATCTAATATAACAAGAGTTATAAATGTGCCTATCAACGAGCCATATGTTTGACGATAAGATAATTAAAATACAATTAAGTACGAAAATCGATTCGGTAATTTTGCTGGCGATCGAAAAATCACAGTCTATTATTTATTGTCAAAGAGAAAAGTAGATATTTTAAAGCGGTTGTAAGTGAAAGTAAGCGATTTGAAATATGTCAGTGTTGCATTGCGAAGTGCAGTTGGATAATCAAAAAACTATATATGAGCCGGGCGATAAGCTTACAGGGCATGTAACCTTAACTTTGGAAGTGCGGCTGCTACTCAAAGGTACGGTTTGAATTTTCTATGTATGAGGCGATTAGTCATAGTGAGTAACCATCTCCGCGCACGTTTTTTTTTTGTGAAGTAAAAAGCCTGCGTTTTTTTCTTTGTTTCGCTTTACTGATAATTAATAAGTACCAAATAAATTTCTTCACGCAGCGGCAGCTATAAAATACACAGGCTTTGCTGAAGTGCAATGGCAAACGCTCCTGCCACCGAAGAAAACTAAAAAATCAAAGAGAAAAAAGAAGCAGCAACAGGAAACATCGTCCGATGCGGAAGTACCAGAGCAGCGTATAGAGGTTTACACTAATCGTGAGGATTTTCTATCCAGCGTAAATTACTTTATTGGCTCAGAGGAAGGTAAAATGCATTTTAATTTTTTTTTCTTATTCATCTATTTACTACATATCTACATATACACACACATGCAGCGACTGCAAGAATCGTTAATCGCGGCACCTACACCTACCCATTCAGCCTGACGTTGCCAGAGAGCTGTCCGTGCAGCTTTGAGGGCCTTAATGGACACATTCGCTATATGATTGAAGTTTTTGTCGATCACAAGAATAAACGTGAAATCTGGTATACACAACAATTACGTGTAGTCAAGCCACTCGATCTCCGCCATTGTCCACAAGTGACCGAACAGAATTGTGATGCGCATGTCAAGGAGCAGAAGTTTTGCAGAATCTTTCAAAAATCATTAGAAATGGTTGTAAATTTACAACAAATTGGCTTCGTGCCTGGCGAAGCGCTCTCGGCACATGTCAAAATACAAAATCACGACAAATTGAATTTAAAACAATTAACCTACGAATTACATCAAATTTGTCGCATAACTGCTTCGCATGGACACAAAAACACCAAAACACAATATTTCCTCACCAATCTGGCTAAAGCAGTGCACAACTTTGGCGGCACTCAAAAGTGTATGGAGGAACATTTGCAGATGTTGTTAGTGCCTCAAACAGTACCAAGTTCTGATGAGAATGACTGCCGCTGCCTGCATATTAGCTACGAGTTAAGTGTGTGGCTGAGCACGAATAAGGCAAAACGTTGGCTCCAAGCAAAAATACCTATCACAGTGGGTACTGTGACATTGAATAGTGTAGAAGAAGCGCGCCCCTGGCTAAGAACAGAGCAGGAGCAAGTTTCCGAAGAACATTCTGGGAGTTATTTGAGTAAGAGTGATTTATTATCAAGTGGGATGGAGGTGAATAGCTTTGTGGAGCCCACAGCTCCCGATCCGCCTGAGACACCCGAACTGAGCATGTCAATGATGTCGTTAGGTGAGTGGAAGCAAATAAATTTAAATGAGGAATTATCATTCTACAGAAAAGTTAAGTTAAGTTAAGTTAAGTTAAGTTAAGTTAAGTTAAGTTAAGTTAAGTTAAGTTAAGTTAAGTTAAGTTAAGTTAAGTTAAGTTAAGTTAAGTTAAGTTAAGTTAAGTTAAGTTAAGTTAAGTTAAGTTAAGTTAAGTTAAGTTAAGTTAAGTTAAGTTAAGTTAAGTTAAGTTAAGTTAAGTTAAGTTAAGTTAAGTTAAGTTAAGTTAAGTTAAGTTAAGTTAAGTTAAGTTAAGTTAAGTTAAGTTAAGTTAAGTTAAGTTAAGTTAAGTTAAGTTAAGTTAAGTTAAGTTAAGTTAAGTTAAGTTAAGTTAAGTTAAGTTAAGTTAAGTTAAGTTAAGTTAAGTTAAGTTAAGTTAAGTTAAGTTAAGTTAAGTTAAGTTAAGTTAAGTTAAGTTAAGTTAAGTTAAGTTAAGTTAAGTTAAGTTAAGTTAAGTTAAGTTAAGTTAAGTTAAGTTAAGTTGAGTTGAGTTGAGTTGAGTTAAGTTAAGTTAAGTTAAGTTAAGTTAAGTTAAGTTAAGTTAAGTTGGTATAAGCCAAGTTGAGATAATCTCAGTCGTATTAAGTTAAATTAATTCGAATTAAGTTAATTTGGTTTTAGTTAAGTTTGGTTGAAATAAGTTTGGTTAAGCTTAATTACGACAGATAAGTTGAATTAAGTAAAATTTAAGTTAAGCTCCGTTAAATTTCATTAAACAGTTTATAAATTGTTTTAAATCCACTCTGTATGTTGAAGAACAAAGAAGGTCATTATTTTCTAAAAGCATCGAACCTAATCCATCGAATACGGGCACAACCCGAAGTTTTATTTTTCTTACGACAGACAATCCAGGCAGGCTTGTCACACATTAAGTTGTTTGAACTATACAAAATTTACCAATTAACGCTAGTTGTCTGTATTTCTATCTACAGGTATTGGGCGAAATTTTCATGCACTAAAGTTGACATTATGGGCACAATCGTCTTATCGCTTCCGAAAAGTTGTTACAGATGTTTAAAAAGTCAAGTTTTCAAACGTTTAAATTTTTCAACTTTTTTTTACTAATTATGAATGCATCAGATTTGATTATATTTGGAAGAGTTAGCCGGTTTTAAGTCCTGAGAAGGAGGAACGTGGCAATGCAGTCAGTTTTATGTCAACCGCTAAGCATGAAGGTCCCAGTGTTATCGTTTAGCAGTTTTAATCTTTGGAAAGATGGCTTTTACTTGGCTACGTAGAAATGTTTGCAGCGCAGAGGTGGACATATTTATTAGAAACCGCATGATCTCTTCTACTAATTTCGGAGCACTTTCAGGGTTACTCTGGTTTTGATGGGCTTCTGTCAATAAGGAGGTCGCATCTCTTCGAGACAGTGCTTTTGGATGTTCTAAACGTTTTTTTTTTTCTCAAATGCACCAGAGTTGATGTAGAGTTTTATTATATGTTGAACTATTGTATGACTAAGGTCTAAAATTCTTCCGATTGCATCGATTGATTTTTGTGCTTATCGATTGTTAGGTAACAGCTGTTGGATTTCAACAGCGATTTCTTATCTTATCGAAATTCTAGAGTTCTAGCCCAACGACAAAAAAACATCACAATTTCTCGCATAGTTAGAGTTTATAGTTATTTTTTTAATACTTCGGTACAGCTTTTGTGAAACTACGTAAACAACTAAAAATATCTGCGGCTATACTATTGAATCCAAAATTTTTCTGAATACAACTTTTGCTTTGTTATCTTGCGCATATTTCAATACAGCTTCAAATTTTTTCTCATGTGAATACTGTGGCTTTGACTGCGGAAGAACGATAGGGCATCAAAACTCTAAAAAAATAAATGCATTACTTGGAATTTTACCTCACCAAATATATGAATGTGCGACCTGCTGAACATAAACAGCATCTGTGACCATGTTGTAACATAAAAGCAAGACAAAAGCAGCTATTAGAAAGGAATAGCCACAGCAAAGCTTTCGCATCTTCTACATCGCTGTCATTAAGGGGTAACACCACTGTACACGCGTAAAATAAACACGATTTTTAAAGAATTTTTTTGTACAGAAGGAAAGGGAAAGGAATCACTCTGATTTGGGAAGTTATTACTTATACACAAAAATACAAAACTACGAAGTTTGATCGAAAAATTTTACAAAATGGCGGCATTGGAGACATTTTTGTAATGTGGTTTCTCTTGAAGGAGCTCCGCGGCACGCAGCACAGAGGGTGCAAATTTTAATCTGGAACAAAGAAACATTTTTTTTCTTAATCTAGATACAAATAGCTAGAGAAACACGTAGGGGATTTAAAAAATATTTATTTTTGTGGAATTAGCAAGCATTTGAAGGAAAAAACTCTATTTTGGACTAAAAAAACGGCATTTAAATAATTATAACAATCGTTTAAATTAATCTATCGAAAAACCCCTACGCTCTTCTCTTAAGAAGGTTATTATACAGACGTAGTGAAAAACCTGATTAAAAATATTAAAAATTGTTTGAGTTATGCTGCGTGCCAATTTCAGAAAACGTGTTTTGAGAAAAACGCATTTCAAGTATGGAAATTTGGAGAAGTCGTTAGGTAGCAGTCACTAACGCTTGGTTAAAAGCTTAAAATATTTATGAAATAAACTTCGGTAACGTATAAAACTTTTTGTTCTGTACTTTAAAAGGTTCAAAGAATTTTTTAAGCTTATAAAAACAAAATCAATTTTTTGAAATTTCTACAGTGGTGTTACCCCTTAGCTGTCGTACTTAATAATTTTTGTTGTATTGCTTTGCTATCCTTGTGTGAGCCTTAATATTCACAGGGAAAGTATAGCCGCAGCAAATGAAATGAAAATCTTTTTTGTTTTTTTTCGGCGGTGTGGTTGGGTTAAAAATGCCATCGCACCATATAGTAACCGTCGCTACTACGTGTGTGGTGATTCCACTAAAATATCCCTCCTCTTCTCTCGGATTTTTCCCTCCACCCCGGGACTGCTTCCGCATTGCTTGGAGGTAGAGGTCCAAGACGTCCTAACAAGGACACTTACTTACTCACAGGGTCGCCTGTTTTAAGAAACCTGTGCTCAATGCTCTTCGGCATAAGCTTCCATTTCACGCCTCCTTTTCCATTTTACTTCGTCTGTCATCATTTTCTCGATAATTTCTTCAGGTGTAAATACACCAATAGCTCGTTGCAGACCTGTTCTCTCTATGTTCCACCTCTCGCATTTATAGACGGTGTGCTCCGCATCATCATATTCAGAATCTCCATATATGCAATTTGGTAGGCTTACTTTTCCCATTCGCCACAAATACTTGCGAAAGGACCCATGTTCGGACAAAAACTGTGTGAGGTAATATTTAGTTAACCTCGCTGTGATTTCTTTCTACCCACTTTTTTAGATCGGGTATTAGTCTCGTTGTCCATCTACCGTACCGTTCAGAGTTCCATCTTGCCTGCCAAAGTGTGAGCATTTGAACTCTAATATCGGAGAAGCGTGGTACTGGGATTCATGTTTGCTTCCCATCTCCGTTTGCGCTCTTGTGCTAGAATATCTACAGGGATGGTTCCGCTGATAACTAAACCCGCTGCTTCAGATACTGTTCTGTATGACGAAGCCACTCTGAGAGCACAGGTGCGTTGAACAAATGAAAATCTTAAAGCAATTTCAGACGCTGGAGATATACGCTGCAGATAGACTTTATTCCTTTCCAAAAAATAAAAGCCTGCGCAAGTGGTAAATTATCTAAAGGTTAACCAAGAATTTTGTGATACTAACTGAATAAAACCAAAAACAGCTATGTGCTTTTTAAAACTCAATGGTGAGCAATGCAATGTAAACGGAAGTCAGCTGTTTGATGCAAAAAACTAATAAAGGAAGTTCCCCAAAACTTAATAATTTCAGTTTTCCTTTACTCTTATATAATTTTTTTATTTATATAATTATAACTTCAAAAAGTTTATTTATTTACATGAAATCAAGACGTTATCGTGTCACGCACGAGTAGTTTCAAGGTTTTGTCTCCCACGTACTTTTTATGCGCATCTTAGGGAAAACCCAGAATAAAATAAACTGTTTTTATTTAAAAGCGAATTCATATTTTCATTCCACATTATTCATTTTAAATATTATATTTTCTATGTTTAATATATTATAATTTTTTTAGTTTATTTGTATTTTACTAATTCGAATAGTTTAGGAAGAATTTTTTTCTTATTTTTGGTTCATGTAAAGAAACTTGGTGTAAAGAATTTTTTTACTGAAGTTTACTAATTAGTTTACATGATGTAGCACAATTCCGATATGTTTGAAGCAGCTGTAAAATTTAATTTTGAATCGTTCAAAAATGTATTTAATTATCAAAGGAATTTGACGTATTAAGCAAAATGATGAATTTTTTGATTGCACAGAATCGGGCTGAAAGTCTCCTTAACTTGTTATACTTTTACGCTTCACAATCTGTGGTGGGCTATAGCTTCATGAAGAATATTTCACCAGTTCTGTGTGTTCATTTCCTGTAGATCTAATTCGACGTCATGTAATCATCTCTTTCGTAGACGTCCTCTTATTCTTCCTCCAATCGGTGTTAAAATAAAAGATTTCCTAGCATTTCGCTCTTTCGACAAATCATCTAATCCGTTGGGCTTTGATAAAACGTATTTTAATTACCTAATTTATTTTTTCTATCATATTTTAATTTTCGTGGCCGTCGGAAAAACGGTTTTTAAAATAAAAAAAATAAAAACATATAAAAAAAATTATAATAAAAAAAAATGTTTGTTCTATTATATTTACATGTTGTTGGAATTTTATCATATTAAAATTATTTACCACTTGCAGCTTCTTCTTCCTTCCGCGAAGCTGAATACCTACCCAAAACTAGATTCGATGTCGACACCAAGAAATCAAAGCACAAGAAGGATTCTAATCAAACTGATTTTAAACCAAAATATCTCTACTACGACATGAATAATGGATCTGCTGCAGAAAATGTTGAGCTTACTGCCTCCCCATATTCTACAGTATCAACAACAACAACAGCAGCAAGTACGACTGATGATCAAACTGAAAGGCGAAATCCAGAAAATAATGCATTTGGTGAAGTCTTGCAGCAGTTGGCTAGACAAATGCAAGCACGAAGACCTATTACTGAAACATGAATATTTAAAATATAACAAAATACATACATACACAAATACATATATAACACATAAAAATATTGGAATAACCCTGTAATCAAGTTTACTAGTTGAAAACGACCGCACAACTAGTATGAGTCGCTGACCTAACTAGTCGAGGAACTAGTCCTTTTTTGCATGCAAGCCACTGTAGTGCAATTCACTCACTTTAAACGATACGACAATTGCCATTTTTGTTTACGATATTTGTCAAATTAAATATCAAAATGATCGCAAGGCCGAATAGCAAAAATTACTATCGTTCAAGCCAAGCTCTTAAATTCAACTATTTCAGTATTTTTTTCCATTTTATGTAAGTAACATAAAATAACTATTTAATAGAAATTAATGTTTAATTAATAATTTTTGTGCATATTTTGCTATAGGATTAAATTTGACAGCTCCTAAAAGAAGACGCACTACAGCCGAGCAACTCAATCAACGATTTCTTTTGCAGCTTGCCAGTCCATTTAGATCACAGAAAACCTCACCTTTGTGCAAAACAGGAAACAATTAGGAATGATGGCATCTGCTGCTCGGCTAATGGACGACTGGCTCATGGATATTGCCCATTACTCACCAACGGGTCGTTGATAACATCTAATTGTGAAAAATGCGTCTGTAGCTAGAAGCTAGTAATTAATATACAAGCAGAATTTAGTATTCAAGAAGCTTGAAGATGAAAAGATTTTCTGTCTAAAATGCTGTTATTCTGGAGCATCTAAATTGACTCTCAAGCTGAGAAGTTATGTGCTCAGCCCAGTCTGCTGTTAACTGTAATAGTTTTTGGAACTCTGCTGCAGCCAAATGGAAACTAGCAAACGTCGATCCATAGTTTGAGAGCCACTACCTCCTCTCCACGCAATAAATCAAAGCTAAATAATGAATAACTTTTTAGCAATGCATTAGGTTGTGAAATAAGTTCGTAGCTTTTTCAAAAAAGACTTCTATTTAAACAAAAAACAATAATTATATCAATAAGTTAATCAATTATATACTCGCCGTTGCTGTTTACAACCTCTTCACACCTCTCGACCAAATTGTTAGTTGATGACGTTCCGCCAAAAATCGCCTGGTCTGGTGTCAAAGAAGTTGTTGGGTCAGTTTTTAGAAACCTCTTTGTTATCGAAGGTAACGTCTTTCATATGGTTTGACAGGAAGCGAAAACGATGGTAGTCGGTCAGTGCAAGGGCCCGAGAATATGGCGGATTTTGAAGGGCCTCCCATTCTAACTCTTGGAGTGCGGCTTTGACGGCTTGTGTTGTCGTGTGTCGTGACTCAGGCATTGCCATGATGAAGTATGGTTTGACCATGCCGATCAACCTCATTCACGCGTTGTAGTTGGGCAATGTAGAGCTGCTTGTTGACCGTGGCATTGATTTCGAGCATTTCCCAGTGCACCATGTCCTCCTTTGAATGAAGATCCGACTTGACCCTCGGCTTTGGCGTATCTCTTGGAGCCACCCACTCCTTTCTTTGCTTCATATTTATGTATAGGTGCCATTTCTCATCTCTCGTGACGATTTGGTACAAAAAGCGTTGCTTATGAGGCCGTTTTGCTTGATGGCGGGCGTAATTTAAAGGCGACTGTCTTTGTTTATGCGTTGAGCTCGTGAGGCACCCAGGCTCCCAATTTTTCTGTAAATCCCATCGAATGAAGGTGATTGCGAATCATTTTATGATCGCAGTTAATTTTTTGCGCCGACGGCCGCCAAAATAAACAAAAATATAAGAGTGCATTTATTTAACAAAAGCACACTAATTTGAGATTAAAAAGGATAATTAAAAAATAAAATAAATTCATGAATACACAGTAAAAACCTCTTTATTAAGTAAAATTACATTGTACAATATAAGAAATATAAAAATACACAATATGAATATTATAAAAATTTATTTAGCAGTCTGAGATTTGCTAATAATATTACTCTTACATTTGCTAAGTATTGTTAGATGGGGGAAAAATACATAAATATTTCAAAATTGATATCATACTAAAGATTAAATAAACGCATTTTTCATTACATTTTAACAAAAGTAAAATATTTCATGTACTATAAATAATATTTTTTTTATCTTTCCCAATAATATGAAATATTCTTTTATTTGCGAAGCGCCAATATATTTAAAAACATAACTAGTTTATATTTGATTGATGCAATGATGCATAAATAATATATACAGAGTAGCCTCTCCTAACGGGCACATTTACTAGCCATCAACTCCCTTGAGCGGCTATTTTTTTCTATACCAAATCTTATATATCGGAGGAAGTTATCCTCTTTTGAGTGGAGACCTCTCTTGTACGGACAAAAGCTGACTGACGGTGAGTTTATATGCACTCGTTTTAATGGCTTACAACATACCCAAAAAAAGTGAATTAAAAATTTCAGTCAAATAAAGTAGTATTCAAGCCATTCATTCGCTTTATAATCGGTACAAATTTAGTCTTTTTGGGACTAGTTCGATTTCAGTCAGAAAATGTTGCTTGTAAGCAAGTATTTTTCTGCTTACTTAGGGATATTTGAGCTTTACACATATAGTAATTAATATATATAGCGAAAGCACTGACAGTGGGCGTGAAGCATACCAAAGAAGTATATATGCATCTACACATATGTACTACCAGCGCCTACTTCTTTGCCTCCCTATCTAGAGGAGAATTGTGTTTTTCATTTATTCACTAACACAGTATGCGCGGCTGCACTTTCCGCGGTTGTACCTATCACGATGGGTAGGTCCAAACTCGTCGTTGAACGTGAGACCGCATTGATACGCATCTCCAGACGGAGTGCGTATTTAATGGATATTATGTGATTACCCTGGGTGGACGGTGGTAGAGGTGGCACAGAGAATTGATCGTCCAGTACAGCTATATCCCCCGACTCCACAATGATACGCTTTTTGACGCTATTCAAGATATACGATATGTAACGCGAACGATGGCGTGGTTCCTCTGCGATGTATTTGTAAACCTGTATGAGGTAAGTGGTTAGAGTGGTGCGAAATTTAAAACGTTTCGACTTGTTAGTCAGCCCAATGCTGAACTCGATGGTATTGCCGGGTATATAAGCATAACGTGCTGATTTCAAATACACGGCGACTGGACCGGCAGCGCAAGGCCAACAGCAGAAAAACATTTCATCACTGCATTCGACTGGCAGCTGAAAACAAATGAAAATAAATATTTATTTTAATTTTTTTAAATGCGCTCTCACCATTGCATTTGGTACTTTTTCAATATCGAACGTTTGGATCACCATAATTTCGGTGGGGAACTTAATCTTGCCCTCATTCTCGAAACTCACAAGTACTATTAATTCACAAAAAATTTTACCAATATCGGTAGTACAAGTGGTTGGGCAGACATCCGGTACATGAAAGTAAAAATTGTATCTATATGTGTCGGCCAGAAGGGTACCACCTTGAAAGACGATCGTTTCTATTTCCATATATGTCTCCTCACCGGAATACAATTTGGGAAAACGTGTCATGGTGTCAACCCAACTCACTGTTGCCATGCCACGAAAAATTATGCGTATATCTGCAAAAGTGGCATATGTAGATTATTAATGAAATAATATCTATACTTCGACTTTTGAAAAAACAACTTGGCTTCGGAAACCATTTCAATTAAAACTGAATAGAAGTGTTAAATTTTGCTGGAAAAGTTTACGATTTCTTCATCCAAAAGCCAATAGCAAATAAGCCGTTTGATCAAAAGCCCACAGATACATAATTATGAAGAATGTTAAATAGATTTTTTCCTCATATGTTACCACACCTTCGAGTAATCTATCCTTGACAAATGTCACTTCTACATAACCGATCACTTTTTCGCCACACATATACACCGGCGGATCCCTCTCAAGATTAAATTTGCATGCCGGCATCTCAAAGCGATGATGTGAAAGTCAATCAAAATAAATAAAAATATATTTGAAATAGTTTTTGTTTTTGTATAATTTTTGATTATTTCATTTTCAAATTTGTTACAGTGTAGAAAAAGGAAAAAAAATCATTTACAATTGGCGTTGCCAAGAACAGAAAATTATTACAAAAATTATAGTAAGAAAAATAAAAAAAATTGTTAAAAAACAAAATATCTTTCCGCAATACCGCACTTTCCGGGGATATTACAAAATTTTGTCTCCATTTTTTTATGTGCATTCTGATATTAACCTACAAATGAAGTGACTTACAATTTGGTGCCACCTCGGGAGGGATTTGTTGCCGTTTCGTAGGCAGATGGTTTTCATAAAAAATCTTTTCACAAGAAAAATGCATCCTAAGTAATGGGCACACCTGCAGAAGGTCGGCCATTGTTATAAAAAACCTATCATTTGATGCCCGCAGTACGAACCATTCACAAATATGTCCATTGAACTACGACGGCCACTTTGGAACCCCTATATTTTCATCTATGAATAACCAGAAACTCTTTGATTTAGGATGGGAAACCATTTAGAAGGGCTTACAATAACACACATCACATTTTTATCGACGAATTCAATTTTATTATTCGCTAAAGGCCGTAGCCGAATGGGTTGGTGCGTTATTACCATTCGGAATTCACAGAGAGAACGTTGGTTCGAATCTCGGTGAAACACCAGAATTAAGAAAAACATTTTTCTAATATCGGTCGCCCCTCGGCAGGCAATGGCAAACTTTCGAGTGTATTTCTGCCATGAAAAAGCTCCTCATAAAAATATCTGCCGTTCGGAGTCGGCTTGAAACTGTAGTCCCCTCCATTTGTGGAACAACATCAAGACGCACACCACAAATATGAGGAGGAGCTCGGCCAAACACCCAAAAAGGGTGTACGCGCCAATTATATATATATAAAGTCTGCAAATTCGGGTCACCAACAGGTGCGACTGCGAATGCATGCCTGCAAGACACGCTTAATCAGTAAATGTGGACGAGTGTATGTATGATATGTGAATTGGAAAATTTAAAGGGATCAGCGGTTGGAAAAAAAATTTCAAGAAAATATTTTTCCGCGTTTTCTGTCCAATATGGCCGTTGAATTTCAAGAAAATTGGTCGGATTCGCTCAAAAGTCGTTACTCGAAAGTTTTTTGGGGACCCTCGACGAATTTGAAATCCAAACTTGATCAAAGTAACTAGATTGTTTTGGGGGTAGCACTTATTGTATACTCGCACCCTTTTTAGTAATTTGCGCTGGCTGTTAATTTTTGCAATGTGTGACCATACGAATTCTCCCACCATACCGGACATGCCATTTTGAGTTTTGAAAACCTGATACCAGACTCATAATCAGCGACTCCGTAAACCATCGAGCAACAAGTTTGAACTAAATACTAGAAATCTGTTCAAGGCACGAAGCTATAAAGAGGTTTTCTTTAAAATGTTAGGGGTAGTCAGAACTTTAAAAAAATTGGATTTCTTTCTTTCTATTTTCTTAAAGTATAATATCTTTAAAATATTGTGTGAAAATTTGTAGTGAACCCGATAAATACTTTTCGAGTTAGTCAATAATTAACAAAGGGCGCTCGGGCGCTCCGGAGCGTTCGTATGCTGAAAAAATGGATGCTCCACGTGTGAAAGTGGCAGATAAGCATGCTAAGGACAACACTCGAGAAGGTAGAATGCTACGTAGGTAACAGCATATGGATATTTTGGAAACTGCTATGGCGGCTGAAGAACTAGTATATGGTCTAGGAATAGATGACACAGTGTCAGTAATTAAATAATTCGTATAACTCTACATAAATCGTTAGCAAAACTTTAAATGCGTTTTTCTCAAAATTATGCTTTTTGAACTAGTGATCTCTGTCATTTAAAAACCGCTTGGTAAATTTCAATACAATTTATACTGCTTTTGAAAAACATAAAAAACTCGTACCTGATCGAAGGATTTTTTTTTCACAAATTTTGATTTTTTTTTTACAATTAATTAGCGGTTTTTTTTCTCGAAAATCTGAAAAATATTTCCTGCGGCCGTCATATTGTTAATTTGAAAAAAAAAAATTATTGAACAGGCACAAGATTATCTATTAATAAAACTATTTTCTCTTGTCCGATTGATTTTAGATGAATCTGCATCGACTTGTGATGATCACCGCAAGGGACTTCTGGAGAAACGGGCTCCACACAAAAAGCGATAACTTTTACAATTACTAATTTTTTTTTTAAATTTGGCTAAAGCCAAACCGAAATATGTATGCTGTATTAATTGTATATTTTTATTTTTGTAAAATAAAGCAATTGACTAGCAAAAAAATAATTATTGAAAAACATGATTTTTCGGGCCTCTGTCTACGCCTAACCCCAGAGATTTATCCATGGCTTTGCAATGATATTTCATGTGCCATGAATATATCAAGTAATGTTTACAAGTTTACCATGGAAAGCTTCGCGACTTATTCGATCTCCAGCTGTAACTTGCAATTGCATTTTTGTGAGTTTATGGCGGTAGTAATCGTTTACCCATTTTCCCTATTCGTCGAATTTTTGAAAATTTCTAGCGTACATTTTTTTTGCATCTAAACTCATCGGTTGATGTGTACTATCATACTTACAGTACTTCTTCTAAATTGAATCTGGTGACGCCGTTTTTCCAGTGAAGAGTGACATAGGCAGACAATAACCATATTTATGACCGAAAGTGGGAAAAGTTAATCTTAAAAACTTCTTGTTCAAGACGCGACTACGTGCCACATAGCAGATGAGCGATTCCAAGTCAAATAATCCAAGTATTTGAACATTGTCGTCCAATCTGCTAATAGTTTATATCTGCTAATAGTTATTGTGCATAAAAAGAAGTAAGTTGAGAAAGAAGATTTATCATTTTGAGATTTATTCAATGTTGAAAATTTATATAGAGTTTTTAATATTTCATATAGTTTTTTAAAGCGAAATATCTTCGGTCCATTTCAACTTGTTTATAGATTCTTCTTTATTTTTTAGGATAAAATATACTGAACTTTTAATTTTTTTTATTTTTAGTATAAAAACTGCTTTAGAAAAATTGTTGGCAAACAAATTTTTTTACTCGTATTTTTGTATTTTTGTACAAAAAAAAAAAAAATAGTTGCCATATTTGAAAAACACTCCTTCTAGATTCTTGTCTTATTATTTTTTAATTATAAATGAGACTTTTCTCAGTAACCTTTACAAGTTGCAGAATGGGCTTCACATTTTTTTCGAGTTATATTTAAATATATGAGAAGCGAACGAGTGAAAAATACGATTTATCTTCTGACTTATGTACATAGCGACGATATTAGTATTACGAGTACGTATGCTAGAATAGTATTTTGCACGATTTCTTGCATATATTTGAGAGGGATATTTTTCAAAAATGACAAAAATTGTTTGATCTCAAAAATATTACACAAAAACCTAAGTTCTATTCCCCCAAAGCATTTTTCTTAAATTTTTTTAATTATATTTTATCCAAAAAAATAATAAAAATGATGAAGTGTGCAGAAAGTAAATTCTATAGCAAAATTTTCAAATTGAGTAAATCCCAAAATTATACTTTTTTTTAATTTTTCTTAGCTTTTTCCTTTTTATTATATCTCTCAAGCCCATGAAGCAAATACTAAAGGTGATGTAAAATGTATACTTTTCTCAGCCTCTGTCAGCCATTTTAATATATCCGTGATCTCCTCTTGTAAAAGCTACTTTTTATTTCAGAGCAAATTCTGAAGGAAATGTACTCAAAAGCATAGAAGTGAAGTGCTAAAAAAGTTAGAAGGCAATATTTTTTTGTTGTGCCACAAAACGTGGTAAACGAGGGCGTTAAGGTGGTTCATTTGCGATAGACAAATAGAAAATATTCGTGCGGCACTTCTTGAAACCAGGCGAAAAAGTTTACAAATAAAAAAAAACAATGGAATAAGTTGTTCATATACGAATTTGATTATACGACTTTCATGATTTCATCAAGATATCGTCTCGGTATGACGGTTCTCTGAATATAAAATTATGCAGTGACTGTTTTTGAAGCGTAATGTCACCTTTAAGTCGCCGGATAATACGATCTGATGCATTGTACATACTAATGGATATATCGTGAAATATTGCTTTCTAAAGATAACTAGCGGAAAACATTTAATACTTATTACCTCATCTCATATTAAGACGAACTACAGATTTAAAGATAAGAAAGAATTTTGTGCTGTATTTTATGGTAATTTATAACAAAATATCTTTGATACTTGCATTTAATTAATTTTAATTAACACACTTTTTCCAGCCATCCGGAACTAATAATTTTCAGCACAAATTAGATCAGAATATTTTATTATGTTATGGACTAGTTCATTAACTGGTACAAGTTTGATGTCTGAGCTTACTAGTTCGCTATTATTCTTGCAGAGGCGTTTGACAACTGTCATTTCATAGAACGTACCACTAAGTAGCATTGAAAAAATTGGAAGCCGAACTATGTACTTTAGCTGCAAAGCAAACTGGAGGTAAGGCATATAAGAACTAGCGGGTCTAACTGCAGGGTAATTACGTGCATTGGCTGGAGTGTTAGCGAAAGTGTTGAACTCGTATTTAAAAGCAGAATGGTTACTTATGCGATTGGAATTGTGAAAATTCTGTGAAAATAATATACCGGTTTTTAAATATACATACATGAATATATAATAATTAATTTAGATAATCATTGCAGTTGATTCACCAATGCACTTCGTTAATTTTATTGAAACGTGTTAGAGAAAAATCAATTAAAATGGGCAAACAAATAACATATGGAAATCTTAAAATAAATGAAAAGAAATAATTCCAAGTGAATGATTACAAAAAACAATGTTCTTTTGATTACATTCATATATGTATATACCAGGTTATTCAATAATCAATATAATTTTATGATTTGAAATACATTTTATTAATCCCTAGCTGTACCCGGCACGCGTTGCTACGCCAACAACTGAAATAAATTTAAGAAAAATAACTTTAAAGAAAAATCAGTACGCAAATATTCAATTCAATCTAAACCATTTTATTAGTTTTGTATATTTCGAAAAAGCTGTGACATTACAAAATTTAGTTTCAATTCGATGTTTATTGAAGTGCTGTGGGATACACAATATCTCTTGTTTTTCCATCTGGTACGTAGACGAATAAATCAGTAGGTTTTCCGACACATAGAGCTGTCCATGTGAGAAGCATGGATTCTCCAAATTTAATCCACACACTTGTAACGATTGTCCTTGTGCTTTGTTAATAGTCATTGCGAAAGCGAGTCGCACCGGGAACTGTAAACGTTTGAATTCGAATGGCATACCTGTCGGGATCATTGGGATAAGTGGCAACAGTACGTCTTCACCTTTGAATTTTCCATAACTTGTTCATAATTTTCTTGACTGAGAGTCTGGTTCCGCTGAAAAGTCCGGTACGCCAATTTTAAATGTAAGAATGTGCGGCGGCATGCCAGACAAATCAAGCGAATTCAAGAATTCAGTTGGAAAGTTTATAACCTCGTCTTGATTCTCCACAGTTTCGATGGACTTATATGTTGTCGTTTCACTGGCTGAGAGTTGATGGTATTGACATCGATGTTTTTGGCTGCTAATATAGCATGCGTACTGAGCCACTGATGGTTTTTGTAGTTTTGTGCAATGTTTGGGAAACATTTTTGCACCAATTCGTCGATGCTTTCTGTGATCTTACAGAAGTTTGCCAGATCACCCTGCTAGATACATTGTGTAGATTCACCAATATCCAATATATGTTTTGCAAAATTTCCAGCCGATGCATCCCGTTGTACTTGTACACGCATGTTAGTTTTCAAAGCCAATTTCTGTAAATGACGCCATAGAACTGATGATTTAAGACATGAATTAAGTTCATCAGCGGGTGTTGAACGTGGTATAATGGGCAGTGTTTGTTGAAAATCACCAGACAATGAAATGAGTGTGCCACCGAAGATCCGTCTGTTTCCTCTCAAATCTCGCAGTGTACGGTCAAGCGCTTCCAATGCTTTCTTGAGAGACATTGTACATTTGTCACATATGATAATTTGACACGTTGGGAGTGCTTTTCCTATTCCAGAGTTTTTGCTGATGTTGCATATTGGTGCCTCAGTGTTTCGCAAATTCAATGGCAGTTGCAATGCAGAATTCGCTGTTCGGCTACCATCCAAAAGAGTTGTCGCAATTCCAGAAGATGCAATAGCCAGTGCAATATTATTTTGTGATCGTATGGTTGCCAAAATTAGTGAAAGAAGAAAAGTCTTGCTTGTACCACCGGGCGCATCTATGAAAAACAGTCCACCGCTTTGTTCTGTGATTGCTCACATAATTCTGTCAAACGCAATGCGTTGTTCTGGAATCAACTGCGCAAGATTTGTTCTAACGAATGTCCCAAGTTTGTTAGAATAATAGTGTGTTTCTCATTGCAAATCACGATCGTAAAGATTGTTTGTAGGTCGGTTTGAAGCAGGCATTCCCAGTTGCACCAGTGCCTCGTTAGCGATTGTCAAACATATGGCTTCAATCAAAATTTATGTTGCATCTATGAACATGTCATATCGTTTCCTCTGTGTAAAAATACATTGCCATACTAATTTTTATGACAATCGCTTGAACGGGGCACAAGATGCTACTCTGCAGCGCCACCTGGTGGCGAGTGACATCAATGAGCATATTCTACAAACCTTCTCCGTGGAAAAATACATATATATACCAATTTTTATAAAAATCGCTTCAGTGTTTTTTGAGTTCATCGATGACATACAGACAAACATTCATTTTTATATATGAAAGTCTCCCTGAAGATCAATGCCCTTATTCCAACGAGATTCTAATTGATGAATTCCATTGTTGAAGTGAGAATCTGGATAGATAAGGTCATATCATGAGCGGGGGTAAACGCCGATTATACATATATTGAAACAGGTGGAAGTCGCTAACGATCAAATATGGTAAGTACGGTGAATGCTCAATTCGCACTCTAATTTATAGATTTTAGCCATTGTCAAAATGTTCTTGTGACACGGTCCTGATGGAATAATATTTTTTCTTTTGTAAACCGGGTCTTTTTTCACAAATTTTCTCCCTCTGCTGGTCTAAAAATTTACAATAATTTTCAAAATGTATTGCTTTACAAGTTGAGATATACTGCGCCAAATAACTATAGCACTAGAAATTATTGATAAGCTTTGACAATTTATTTGTTTTTAATTTCCCTTTAACAATTTTTTATGAAAACATAGTTCATTCTCCTTTAAAAACCATATAAATCCAAGTTTTAAACTTTGTCCAAATTAAAAAAAAAAACTCAACAAATTTTCTTAATATTTCACACTCTTTAATTAAAAAAAATGGGTACGCACTTTTGTAGTCCATTCTATTTTAGTATAAGATGAGCCAGTCTAAGCTGACTCAAAACTCGCATTGGTAATTCTTTCCCTAATATAAAAAAAGTTCATAACTTCGTTATATGCAGGAAATAAGTAACAAGGTTAGAAAAAAAAATTTGCAAAAACCAGCAAGAATTTTTAGTTAAATTCCACCCTTTTTGGGTGTTTGGCCGAGCTCCTCCTCCTATTTGTGGTGTGTGTCTTAATGTTGTTCCACAAATGGAGGGACCTGGGACCTACATCGCTATTAGAAAATTTTTTTTCTTAATTTTGGTGTTTCACCGAGAGAACGTAGTCTCTGTGAATTCCGAATGCTAGTCACGCACCAACCCATTCGGCTACGGCGGCCGACACTATATTGCACTAAAATTTAGTGGACTATAAAACTACGTATTCAAAATTGTTTTTTGTTTTTAATTCTGAATAAAAAGTTGTAACTCTTGGTAGAAATTTATCGAATTTTTATAAATCCTCTGCAATGTTTTAAGCTTTGATTTATATGATATTTACTTTTTAATGCATCAAAAAATGAATGAAACTAAAAAAAATAAAAGAGGAGTAGTAAAATCTGGTTAAAATATTTTGAATTTATTATTTTGACTATACTTATATAGTTTTACTATTATATACAGATTATATTATTCTTGACTACATACAGGGAGGGCATTTCAATGAGGACGGGTCCAAATGTAATAAAACAAACTGTGTGTCAGGTATTAACGTAGTTATTGTTTTTTTATTATTTGAAATACCACGGATTCGAGAGGTTTAATATTCCATTTTCTTTTGTAGGCGGAATTTAATCAGTGACCTCAGTTATACCTTCAAAAAGCGTGGGTTCTTTCTTATGCCAAGTTATATGGTTGCCCAATAAAGCGCCAACTTGATCGAGAAAGCCAATGCATCCCTTGTGATATCTTTTCTATGGAAATCGTCGAAATCAACATTGCACCCATAATATATACTAGTAAGATGGATTTTCTGTCAGGCAATTTTAGCTGTCACAGCTGACTTGATGACGATGAAATTGAAAACGTGCAGTGCTTTCCTTCAAGTTCCGTTCTGATTATGTTTATATACATATATAATTGACGCGAACACCCTTTTTGGCTGTTTGGAGCTCCGAACTCCTCCTCCTATTTGATATTGTTCCACAAATGAAGGGACCTACAGTTTCAAGCCGACTCCGAGCGGCAGATATTTTTTTATATGAGGAGCTTTTTCATGTCAGAAATACACTCGGAGGTTTGCCATTGCCTGCCGAGGAGCGACCGCTATTAGAAAAATGTTTTTCTTACTTTTGGTGTTTCACCGAGATTCGAACCTACGTTCTCTCTGTGAATTCCGAATGGTAGTCTCGCACCAACCCATTCGGCTTCGGCGGCCGCCAGATCCGCTCTGATTAGAGAAAGTTAAAAAGCAATTCGGTTGTTTAAGTGAGAGCCTAGTACTTTTCACCCAATGATTTCGAATCTCATAACGTGACTTCATATGTATAGATCTTGCACCTCTATGATTGTCTGGCGGATATGACTTCGGTGGCCGCCCATGAATTTCTTCGCTCTCTTAAATTTACTTATTAATTCTGCTTGTCTTCTGATTGTTTTTGTAGCAGTTTATCAAGCCCTGACAGTACGTTCTAGTCACCGATTGTCATCGCCTATCTCATTTCACGGTAGTTTAAATATACTTTTTCAACGTGTTGATTCTGAGGGATAGAAGCGTTCCTTTAAGAGGGTATGTGAATTTGTGCTTAGTACCATGCGGGGTACATTCACATGCCAGGCATATGTTGATTATGGATGGGTTAATCTGGATAGGTAGGAGTTTAACCTACTACAATATGCTATACGCAATTCTTGCAAAATAACGCGAGCTTTACGAGGCAGCTAAAACTCTTCGTCTATGATGAGTGGTGGTTGGCTTTTGATGATGATATTCGGTGGGTGGGAGTTTCGGAAGGTTATAAGAGACCTCCGATGGATGCCGTTTAATGTCTGTTTATTTATTTCTGGGCCAGTAGATGTATCCGGTGTTAGATCTATGGGCCCTCTGGTTGCAATAGTTTTTTGAATATTTATGAAGAGAGTGGGAAAGTGGGTTCACTCTCTACCCTTAATGAATAGCGTAACAATTGAGATGGTTTAACATTTCTATTTTTATTTTTTGTATTTATTTAACTGTGAAATTTTCATGGCACTTGAAAACTCTTAAGTAACATTATGATTATCTCTAAGTTCATAACTGTTTAAATATAAAAAAACCTTAAATTAAGCAAATCGTAATGTGCTACAGTAGATCGCTCTGCAAACAATGTAGCTTTGATATTCGAGTATATATATAAGTGCATATAAATATCTATATAATACAAAGTACGTAAATTTAGTTTTTAAAGGGCCCTGCAGGAAAAAGTTCTTTGATGAGTTTTACACGTTGATAACCTGTGTGTTATAAATTGTACATAACAAAAGCTTGTTTCAGCTGACTAAAGTTAGTATTCGTATATTATTTAATTTCGTACTAATTTCATATCATCGAATATATCACAAGTATTGCAGTTTCTGTTCAAAAAGTATCCGGAATTTGTAAAAAAAAAATCTTAACATTTATTTTAAGCGCATCAAAGTAAGGAATCACATTTTTGGGTCAAACGTATTGAGATGGAGCAATGGTTGAACCGGCAACATTCTCTATACCTCGAAAAGCTTTACAGATTCATCAAGAAGTCAGGGAAGTTTAGTATTCTCCCTCGCTCTCCTGTGTTTCATATCCATACTTATTATCTTTCCTTTTACAATAAGCCGTAAGTCCAATGGGCATCCATGCTTGATTATTTGGGTTTTGATTAATTATTTCTTGGCCTACATCCCTCCAATGATAGAATCGAATTAATGTACGCGAAAACTATTATACAATACGTAATCTTCGAAGCGCTATTCATATGCCAATTTCGGAACACTGTTAAGAGTCCCTTCTGGAAGTTCTTATTTATTATTCTAACACATTGAGTGTCATGTCGTATGTTTTTGTACGATACCCAATACTTCCAAAGATGTCAGACTACATCATTTTTTATGTTTTTAAAGCAGGTCCATATTTGCGCTGATAACTTTTACGATTTCAGTTTCGCCATACCGAGCCATGTCGCACAAAAACATGCGGCACAAAAAGAAAATTAAAAAATTCGAACTAAACAACAAAGCAATTCGTGGATTAATAAAATGACATTCCCACGACAGACGGTTCTACGTTACCGGAATGACCCGGATTTATATCCAGCCAAGAACTTGTCGCGCCAGCATCATTCCCCGTCTATGTATGGGAGGTGTGTATGCTGCTACAACACCAAAAACAATAGGATTACTAAGAAATTATTATTATCGAGTTTCCCATTGCTTTTTATAAAAAAAAACAACCGCTTGGACTCTGTTGAAGATTTTTATTAAATCTGCTAGGCACTCAACGTGTTAATAATTTGAGATTATCTCAAAACGCTTTTTGCGAGGTGATAACCTGAGCTTGGGAAACAGGAAAAGATATTGATATGAATATAGTATTTAAAACTGTTTTTGCTCACGTAGTCGCATACAAGATGACGAGTTGCGCGCCTTCGAATTGTCGCGGTGAATATATTATGACTTATTTCGCCAAATTCCAGCCTTTTAAAATAGAAAGTTCATCTCTCGAAAATTTCAATACACTGGCATAGTACAACTTACTTAGTATCTGATATGGCGGTTGGAATTCGAGATGGACCACACTATGACTTGATAATCACACACATATTTCAAAGCACGAGTTCATTTTGGATTGACTATGCTTTGGTTTTTTTACTTTGACTCATCTGAGAAGCGTGTTTCATATATATCGCCAAGGGTAATGATACATTGAATAATATTTTAGGCCACAGAGAACATCTTTCATAAGCATGAATTAAATTGTGTAAACAAGAAAAAAACCTCAGCAGTACACTCGGCTCAAGTTGCGCTTTTTTTTCAAAGGAGATTAAATTCGAAAATGTCAGAAACATCGTTAAAGGAGCTGTCACACCAGTGGTATGTGGGGCATGCTCCCACTAACCCTATAACATTCCTCCGCTCTAGGCTGATTTCACCCTGGGACTGCTAAAAGCATTTCATCAAGGCGGAGCCGCGTTAATGCCTTTTAGACAAACCAGGTTCCTCTCCTAATTGCGTATTAATCCCACGCTATCTAGCCTCCATTGCTTTCTGACCAATGGGGCTTTGGAAAGTTGCAATACCGTTACTCGATATCGACTTGTCGTCTGTTTGGGTTTGTCTTGAGGCTTTACTTAACGCATGCGTGCTTGCCCTCTGTTCGTGAGTACAGCCACCCCCACATGAGTTCTGTATAAAAAGGGTTTCTTTGGATGACGCATCTGTTGGGTGTTCTAGATCGGTCGCATTCGCTTTGCTTCCACTTTACGCTCCCATTGTAAGTTTTGAAGTTTTATTACTATCCTTGCTGCAAGCTCTTTTACTGCTTCCTATTTCCCTTTCCTGTTCAGCATTTGCGTTACACGGTTATCTGGTGTAGGGACGAATCTGAGGACATTTGCGAGCTCGAAGCACTCTTCATGAAATCAAGTTGCGCTTAATCTCGTCTCTTACTTAAACATACACCAACATCAATTGCTACCTCTCTGACGCGCAGCGAATGATTTTTGCGAACAATTTTCTTAACTTTTTCAATGTCAATAATCGAAAATCGTCAGCCACAGCTCGACTTACTTTAAACGTTGCGACATTATCAGGATCTTGTAGGTTACCGTTGACATATTTAGAGCTTCCGCAGATGAAATTTTGGTAGAAATACGAAATTTTATACAGAGACTTTGCTCAACTAAATTTGACGAAGCTGAATAGCGCTTTTTGTTGTAATTTCTTTTGTTTTAGAAAACAAATTGTTAACATTTCTTTACCTTTCACTTTGTTGTAGTGTAGAGAGCTCAAGCACCAACAAACTACAAATCATTGCTGTTTTTGCTCTTCTCACTGCTATGTAGATATTTTGTAGACGTTCCTTAGCTGCGTCAAATTTAGGTTAGCAAAGCGTCTGCCTGAAATTTCGTAGTTCTATAAGCTAACTTCGTCCAATGCACCTATAATGCTCCGTTTGCAAAGCTATTATTCACACTATTCGACAGATAGTGCTAGAAAGTGACATATGAGCGGTCTATAGCTGCATCCTTCTTGAATAAAAAGGAGGTTTGACAATTGCTGCTTTCGATTCACCACTTCTCTGCTCGCTAGGTAATTCTACTACTCTCTTAAGGAAAAATGTGTATATGAAAGTAATAACTGGTTAGCAATTGTTGTTGTTGTTGTTGTAGCATAAAAGTTGCCCATACATATATGGGGAATGCTGCTGAAGTGAATTCCTTAGCCGGATATAAATACGATTCTTTTCAGTTACGTAGAACTGATTGTTGTACGTACAGATCTTTCATGGAGAGGCTGTCGTACTGATCAAGCCACTTATCTCAGAAGCGACATCCTTACGTCTGTGGTTTCAATTATAAAAGGGAATATTATTTGATTACATTTTATATACTTTCAAGCGGAATGCTTTCAAAAGCAATGGAAACAGGCAACAGTTTGCTAAAACGGAAATAATGAAGTGCTGCCAAATCAAGTTGCATACGTTTGATTCAAGAGAAACTTTTTGTTTTATTCACTACTCGCTAAATGGTTGGTGAGTCGATAGCAGCTAAAATCTCAAGCCCAGTTCCTTTAAACGAGAAATTCCGGTTGCTTTTTGAACAGAATTTATATAGCTCAAGCTTATTTGTGTGTGACACACATATATGGCCTAATCTCCATTTTTTCTAAAAGCGCTCGTACCCCTGACGAAACCATTTGCCTTTCAAAGGCAGCATAAAATAGAGAGTACCAGCACATGTGGTAAAATGTGATTTTAGCGATTTGCGCATTTTTGATGAAACAACTTAAGTCGACTTAGCACTTTTTTGCTGTAAGGCATTAACGGGCTCGATTGTATCGAAATATTTAATCAATTAAACATTCAGCTTGAGCAACAATCTTAATAAAAGTTGAATAGAATACTAAATTATTCTGTGAGATATCAGAAATGATTGTCCCTGAAGCAAAACCTATTGAAGTCACATAAGTTATTTTGCCAAGAGTCCACAGATAGAGTAAATAATATTTGATTAAATTCAACTGTTCCAACCATAGCCAGTCGTAGCACGTGTTGTCGGCAAAGACTGTTGAGTTTCTGGTGTTGCACTATTCGTTGCATACCCAGCTTGTGACTGCAATAACGGAGTATCCGCTTGCGCTGCAACCGGCGCTGTAGGTACAGCAAAATTATTGTACATCGGATATTTTGGAATGAATTCATCGGTACGATTGCGTTCATCTACGTCTTGGTCTATAAATTTGCCACTAATAGTAGTGGCATCTTCGAAGGAGGGAGGCTCTGTTGAGAGAAATAGAATGATATTCAAGTAAAAGAAATAGAATAGAACCTCAAAATCGTTCACTATAATATAACTTACTAAATTTTTCATAATTTGGCGGCGCATCGCTGTCGAAGGGTGTATCCGGTACACCCGGTGCTGTTGGCAGCATATCAATTACATTTTGTGGATTGGTTGCACTTTGCGCCAAAGGCACTGTACCAATTGTAATGGGTATCACTAGCTCGGAATCAGTATGACAGCAACCGGTATTTATGGACATTTTAATCTCATAACGTACACCAATAATGTAGTCTGTATCCGAAGTGGGTGGTACGGGTGGTATAACCAGCTCACCCTCAATTATGCGCTTAGAAAGTCTCAAACAATTCATACCCTGTTCAGCAAGCGCCAGCGTATTGGTGTGATAACGTGTCTTGTGATGTGGTGTATGTGCCACAAATTTATATACTTGTTTCAATTTTATTTCTAGTCCATCCTCTAAATCATAGCCAGTCGACTGATTGTCTATTTGCAGGTTGTATTTGATTTTCTGACCAGGTGCATAACCACCAAATGGGATAATCAGTGTAGATACCACCGGTCCCGATGAGCAGGGCCAACAGCAAAAATATTTGATATCCTCGCTTTTTAAGGGTATCTAAAATAAATGGAATATTTTGACAAATGACAGATGATAGATCTTGACTTGATTCCATAACTCACCAATAGCTCTGGTTGCATATTCAAGTTCACCTGATGTAATACCGTTAGCGGCTGTTTGAAAATATTATCAAAACGATATGGTCGATTTAGCACCAGCGCCAGTTCGTATGCAATTTTTCCATATTTTTCCACGCACGATGTGGGACATTGTAGTGGGAGTGGTATGCAAAATGTGTAAGTGTAGGTGCCTGGCTGTAGCGTACCATCGCCATGCACGGATGTTCTCGTATTTAAATAGGTTTCAGTAGCACGAAAATATTCGGTGTAGTGTTCTGTTTTGCCATCATGTGAACGTGATCGACTTTCCTCCCAGCGCACTTTTGCCTCGCCTTCGAAGAGGATGTAGGCCTCTGAAGGTAAAAGAGGGAAAGAGAGAGAGAGAAAAATAAGTTAATTTTGAGTTTACTTATTGTACGGCTAATCAAAGCCATTAAAAACAACTGACGGATATTGATTTTATGCAATACGGACACATATATCAGTGGTTTTTCAACAAAACAACTTAGGTTCATTTAGCAGTGCCACAGCAGGTAGGCATAAAATTTCTGGCATCTAATACAAGACTTAAATAACATACGCCTGCTAAAATTATATACTCGTACTCTGTTTTCCAAACTAGCAAAATTATATTAATTTTTTTATGAGAATAAAGTTCACACAATAACACAAAAACTAAAAAATTCTAAGTAAATCCTGTGTAAATTAAAAAAAAATCAACAAATTTGCATCTAAACTTTTAATTATAATTTAAAAAAAAATTTCGAGCACATGAATTTATAGCCCATTGAACTCTAGTGTAATAAAGAGGAAGTTTCAAGTGGCTTAAAAATCGCTTTGATTTTTGGCAATTTTTTCTTTGCTGACGGAGTTGGGTGAAAAAATGTCGAGCATTCGTTATATGGAGAAGATGTACAAAACCACCATCTTAAAAAAATTGTCACAAAACCAATGAAATTTTTGAGGCATTTAAAATTTGCACTCTATTAAACAAGATGGCGCCAATTAATCACCCTATCGGAAGATAGATATTTAAAACGTGCGAAGAAGACAGCTGCAGTATACAAACAGACAAGCAATAGAGCGCTTAAAAGTAAAATAAAGATTTCTATCATTCAAAATTAGTTTTAAAGTAAAAAGTTAAAAAAGTTATTCATAACCCCCCTTGCAGAAGCTGTGGAGACCTTTTAGAGAAGGAGACTGTTGAGCATTTTCTCTGTAAATGTTCGGGTTTGGCAGCTAGATGACTAAGGTCACTGGGCGCTCCTTTCTTCAACAGCCTGGGGCAGTGCGCCAACCTAAATCCAATCAATCTCCTCCAATAGCTCAATAGCTCTGGCTGGCTGTAGATATCTGCCTTTTGGAGGTCTCATAATGTTATCAAAACGGCGCTTTAGTGCTACTTGAGGAGTGCAAGACCGGCACTTCAACCATTTCATCTACCTACCTACCTATCTATTCAAAAACTAAATTGAATGGCCTGTTTTGCGCCACTTTGTAAAAAGGGCGATTGATAAGTTCGCGATCTAAGGTACTCAATGAATGAGAAATTTAAATATTTTTATTTTTCAAAGTAGGGATTTACACCTGTATTCACAATAATAGTAGTGTGATATATTGCAAAGCTTTGACGATTTATTTATTTTTCATTACATTTCCTTTATTTTTTTTTTAATCAAAATATAGCTCTTAGTACAATAAAAACCATATAACTTTAAGTTTAATGCTTTGTATTATATTCAGTAAAACAAATTTTAGTCAGAATCTTCAGGAAAATTTTGTTTTGGTATGCGTCACTCGATTTTTTTAAAATTATTTTTGTTGACGATGATGTGAATTTTCTTCCATTTAACGAATGCCCGAATTTTTTTATATATAGAAAAGAAAATACAAGATGAGACTTATACTAGACGATGTAGTGAAGATCATTTCGCTTTTTTTGTTATAAAGAATAGCATTTTTATGAGAAAAAATAGCAATTTCAGTAGAAAAATTGCGATCTCATAGGGAGAATTACTTTTTTAATAAAAAAATAATGCATTTTGTTACATAATAATAATTTTTTCCTTTATATTACACATTCTGTCAAAAAATGTCGGGAATGGTTCTTTTAAAAAGCGCGCGTTACACATATATCTAATTTTTTTTGCTGGAATGTTGGTACAACTGTCGCAGAGTTTGACAATTTGATCTGTTAATTAGCTTGTTTTTGGCATTTAATTATATTAGTCAACCGTAGGTGTGATCTACGATTCTCACTATGTAGAAAGCCTATGGCAAGTGTGCTTTTTCAAAAATATGGGTCTACGAGTGGTATAAGGCTTCTGCAGATAGTCGAGAAGTCGTGGAAGATTTACCCCTATCTGGTCGCCCATCAACGGATGAAAACGTCAAACGTCGACAAAGTCAAGGAAATGGTGCTGGAAAACCATCATTTAAGTTTGAGAGAGGTAGCTCGTGACCTTAGCGTGTCTCACGAATCAACTCTCAACATTTTACACCATCAATTGAGCATGAAACGCGTGGCTGCTCGACTCGTTCCAGGACAGTTGAATTTCTTTCAAAAAATTCATGGGAAGAAGGTGGCTGAAGACATGCTTGAGGAAGTGAATTCGGGCCAGAGGTTTATCCAACGCATCATAACAGGTGATGAGATATGAGTGATGGGTATATGAGTTTGACATGCAAACCAGTCAACAGGCGGTTGAATGGCGCTATCCACATGAGCCGAAACCCAAAAAACCACGTCAAAGTCGGTCAAAAGTGAGAATCATGTTTTCTTTGATTATCATGGTGTTGTGCACTCGGAATCTCGGAATTCATTCCAAATGGTTCTACGGTATATAAGGAATATTATATGGAAATTATGCGACGATTGAGAGAGAATGTGCGTAGGAGACGGCCCAATTTGTGAAAAGAAAACTCATGGATCATGCACCATGATAACGCACCGTCTTACAAGGCTCATATTGTGGGCGCTTTTTGGACTAAAAACTCGACAAATATCATCGAACAACCACCGAATTCACCGGATTTAGTCGCACACGAAGATGTGTTCCCTGCCACTTTGTGGACGCCGTTTTGAGTCGATAGAGGCCATTAAGGAGAATTCGCTGAAGGAGCTGAAGAAGATCCCTTCAAATGCGTTTAAAAGGTGCTTTGATGACTGGACTAATCGTTGGCATATGTTTGCTTGAAACCTATTTGGCATGGCACATATTGCTTGAAACCTATTTTGACAATTCCCGGTACTTTTTTAACGGAATGTGTATCATAATATTTTTTTATTCCTTTATTACTGCACTTGGGAACATAGGGCTTCAACATAGGGCTTTTTTGTATACTACAATATATTCTATATATAATAAAAAATAAATAAATGAAATAAAAATAAAAATGTGGAACGAAATTATAAAAATGAAATCCAGAAGAACTCCATAAAAACAAAATTTTATCGAAGTTGCCGCATTTTTTCTTTTATACAGGTATTTTATATATCTTCAACATTAAAGATGTTTAAAAAAATTAAGCTATGGTTAAAAATTATTTTGGAATTTTGTTATTCAAAGTGCAAGCTTTCATTTAATTTCGGTTCAATCAAATACGGAGATGGAAAGCGCGTTTTGTATCTCTGTGTAATTGATAACGTAGTGTACTCCCTAAGGTTGAAATTTCTCCTACTAAGGTTGAAATTTCTAGGCAGACAATAAATATAAATTTTAGGGCTACTTTCTCAAGTGTCCGTTAAATTTTAAATTTACATTTTCATTTGCTTGACTGTCGAAACAAATTAACACACAATTGAAGCATCCAGCAACATTTCTCGCTGTGAGAACATTGACGAGCTTCTATGCATTTGTTTTTATTAAATAAATATATATATGTATGTATATAATAAATATTTCACAAAGATGTTGACAAAACGAAATCGAATTATGTTTGCTAAGTTTAAATTTTTTTTTTTGTTTCTTGTCTAATTTAAACTCACAAAGCAAGCTGTTTGTAATTATTTTTAAATTCTTTCAAAATGTATACCGCAACCTTATGCATTAACAATAAAGTCACACTCCCTATGTATACATAGTATGTATTTTCTTACTATATACAGTGTTGGAAAAAATAATAGAAACGATGTGAATTTTTCTTTCTTTTGGGTATATTTCTTGCAAAAGAATTTTTGTTGTTGAAGTTCATATCTTTTTATAAAGAAACAGTTTTATATATAAAAATAGAGGTACTCAACTCTTGCTACATTTTTGTAAAAAAGAAATCATGAAGTTCATTTTATTGTCCTTGGAAAAAATAATAGAAACGACGCCCTTAAAGCGAATAAACATAAGTATTTTTCTTTAAGATAATTAAACAAAACTTTTAAAAGTGTAAACAAATTAATATTTGGTTGTTGCACCCTGGGCTTTAATGACTGCGGTGCAACGCCGGCTCATTCAGTCCACTAACTTGACACAAACTGATGGGTTTATACTAAACCATTCTGCCTGGACTTTTTCCCACAAATCTGCTTTATTTTTTGCCTTACAGGCGGCAATTCTCTTCTTCAGAATGCCCCAAAGGTGCTCTATTGGATTCAAGTCCGGGGATTGTGAAGGCCATTCTACTAACTTTACATTGTCATCCTGGAACCATTTCTTCGCCAGTTTAGAGGAGTGTTTTGGGTCGTTATCTTGTTGAAACTCCCAAATCAATGGCATTTCTTCTTTGGCATATGGAAGCATAACATTATTTAAAATATTTACGTAGTCCGCAGCGCACATCTTATCTTTAATCCAGAATAAAGGACCAACTCCTGCCGACGAAAAACATCCTCAAAGTAGTATATTACAACCTCCATGCTTCACGGTCTTCAACGTGTGCTTTGGATCGTATGCAGAGTTTTTAGGTCGTCTTACATGTACCTTGCCATCAGACCCAAACAATTTAATCTTTGTTTCATCTGACCATAATACGTTTTTTCAATTTGCACGCAGTAGATGTTTCTTTGCAAACGATAATCTGCAGGTTATGTTTTTTCTGCTAAGGTATGGTACTTTTCTTGCACTATAGGCCTTTAATCCCCCAGATATTAATCTATTTCGGATTGTTCGACTGCTTACTGGCGCTTGTAAAACATTTTTCAATTCTTCTGAGGATAAAAATGTTTTTTTTTTCGATTCTCGTATAAGCAGTTGGTCAAACTTCTTTGATGTTGCGCGCTTTCGTCCTCATTTTTCCTCTGTAATTTTAAGATTAATCGCAGAAAACACCTTTTTTTTGAGCATTTCATTAAATCGGCAATCCGTGACATAGAAAGGCCATCACTTTTTAGGTTTTTTATAATTTCTCTCTCATTAACAGTACAGTGTTTACCACGTCCCATTCTGAATGCAATATTCATAAGATAAGAAATATTTTATGAACAAGACAATAATAAATATAATTTTTTACATACTTTTCCAACAAAATATCAAACAGTTTAAAAATAACAGTATATTATTAATTTTAACTGTAGCTATTCAAATTTTTCCGAAACGTTTCTATTTTTTTCCCAACTAAAACACGCGGTTCTGCACCAAAAAGAATACTGAGCCTAAATAATTGCGATTATGCACATAAAAACAAGACAAAATAAAGTACCGTTATCAAACAGTATTACACAGTGTGTATCTGCATAAATAGGTATATTACATACTTACAAACTAAAAATTTTATATGAAATATGGAGTGATTGTCGTTTCTATTATTTTTTCCAACACTGTATTTAAACTAGCTGGTGCCCGCAGCTTAGCTGGTGTATTTTTGAGATGCAAAAGCAAGCAGTTTCTGCTGTTGGGTGAAATATTTTTATTTTAAAGGGTTACATAAGTCCAGAATTTTCAAAACATCGATTGTTTTTTTCTTCAAACTATTTTTTCCGGCACGGTCTACATGATAACTCATAGAGTGTTTAATATTTTTTATCCGGTTTTTTTTTAATATTCGAAAGTGTTTTCTCTAGAGTTTGTCGAGTCGGATTTTTGATATTTTTATTACAAAATTTTATAAATATAATTAAAGTGTGACCTTTATGACGTAAAACGCATACAGTTTTTCAAAATGCCGTGAATTGTAAAATTTACAACAACTCGACAACTATAACTACAATTTTATTTTACATTCCATTTTTTTACTTTTTACAGATCCATCAACATTTCAAAGAGAAATTATGCTGACCGTGGAGCAACTTTTGTTTCATTGTACTTTTGGTCACGTGATTTTTTATATACTGATTTTTCTAAAGAAAAATTAAAATAAATTTTTTTATAAAGTTTAAGTACTAATAAACAATGTATACAATTTTTTATATTTATTTCTATTGTTATCCCCTCTAAAACCAGTTTTTCTTTAAGTGCATTAGTGGCAATGCCATTCAAAAAATACTTTTTAAATAAAGTAATAGCTTCAATAAACTTCAGGCAACGCTATTAAAAAATTGTTTTTATAATAGGTTTTCTTAAAAATGCATATTTTTATTTATTTATTTATCATTTGAGCCACTTTCTTTGAAAGTCATGCACGCCCATTTTCACAAAAAATTAGCTAATGATGATGATGAATAAAATTTACTATGATCATTTTACTTATAAAATTTTCCAAAAAAAAATCTGAGTCTTCGTGATTTTTATCATTGCAAATTTTCGTAGTTAATGAAGTTACAAGTATAATTACTTTGAAAATGGTGTACGTCCACTTTGCTCCAGGGCATACTACTATTTAGTTAAAAATTGTATTACATAATTTCTTTAATGCATTTTTAGATAGATATGTGGCAACATTGTGAATGACATAAAAATGTTTATAGTTTCCCGGAATTTCGGTTTTCCCCGTTTATTATCGAATATATGGCGGCCGCCGCAGGCGAATGGGTTAGTGCGTGACTACCACTCGGAATTCACAGACAGAACGTAGGTTCGAATTTCGGTGAAACACCAAAATTAAGAAAAAAAAATTTCTAATAGCGATCGCCCCTCGGCAGGCAATGGCAAACCTCCGAGTGTATTTGTGCTATGGAAAAGCTTCTCATAAAAAATATCTGCTGTTCGGAGTCGGCTTGAAACTGTAGGTCCCTCCATTTGAGGAACAACATCAAGACACACGCCACAAATAGGAGGAGGAGCTCGGCCAAACACCCAAAACGGGTGTACGCGCCAATTATAGATATGAGTTTGGGAGAGATTGGTCAACTCATTGCAGTTAATGTTATCATTGATAGCATAATAAAGAAAAATGAATGAGAAGTAGTTTCTTCTATCAGACAATGACTTTAGGCCTAACAAATCCGTCTGCCGTTATAATGAGGAGAACCATTTTGCCCTTCAATCTTATTCAAAGCGAATTTGGTAAAAAAATAGTGTATTATATTAGAATGAACTGCGTAGCATGGAGGCGACTTTTCCCTAAGGCTATATAAAGCGACTTCAATGACTGAGGGTCTTTGAAGTTACTAGTGTTTCTCCTAATGAAAGCGATCATTGCGAATGTTTTGGAAACAATAAAATCAATCTGATTGGCGAATGATAAGTTGACGTCAAAAATAATACCTAGATTTTTCATTTCGTAACGGCCAGTATACTAAACTGTTTTTTGTAATTAAATGCATGAAAAAGCATGGAATTTTATCACTCTTACGACTTTGACTCTTTGAAGAAAGTGAATCCAATTTCATTCTCAACTGAGCATATGGTAATGATATGTATGCCAGGGTATGATATGAATACAAACTTGCGGCCGGACGAATGTTCAACGAAATCACATCTGGTTATAATCACCGAATTTGAAAGAACTTTTTTTTTGTTTTTCTTTTTAACCAAAATTTATTTTTCTGGCATCTGCTACATAAATAATGAACTTAAATATTTGGGTGTATGAAACATAAAATAAATAGAAAAAATTATTAAGCTTTACCAGTCAAAACCTGTATTCGATAGCTGCACTTAATTGCCACTCAAGGTCATACAAAATTTACGAAAGAATTAGGGAGAATGCGAAAACGAAAGAATGAATTGTGCTTAGGCTTTCATATACAGGCATGCAAGCATACTCATATCACATCGTGGTGCAAGTTGATGATACATTTTTCTGCATAGAGTAAATACATATTTCTTATTTAGGTATTGATGTTCAGAGATGTTAGGGAGGTCAAAAAGTATTCAGAACTTTAACGATTAGCATTTTTCGCAATTAAGAGTTTATTTTGTGCAATTTAGTCAAATTATTTGCAGGAGCTTACATCTTTTAAACTCAACCCCTTAAGGGGCAGAAGGACTGCGTCGTTAGTTGTCATATCAATGGTTGGACTCATGTGAAGACATTAAGTCAGACCAATAAAATATATGCCGATATTCGCTACTGGGTAAGCAATAGTTTGATAAACTACTGTGGGCAAAAAGTAAGGTGAATTTATTTGTCAAAACTTCGCGGGTTTAAAATTTCGCTCTAGTTATTTTTTTCATGAGTTGGCAGCACTGTTAATAACATCTGGGCCAACTTTCATGTAAATGTCATTATCAGTAATATATTTACGCTTGTGTTTACCAAACGACCAAGAGTGCATTTTTCGATTTTTACAATGTCTGATTTGATTGAGCAGAGAAGTGCCATCAAATTTTGTTTGCGGAATGTAATTACGGCTGCGGAAACGTTTAGCATGTTGCAGAAGGCATTTGGTGATTCGACCATGTCGCAGAAAAATGTTTATAAGTGGTACAAAGACTTCAAAGAGGGTCGAGAACGTGTTGATGACTTGGAGCGCTCCGGACGACCATCGACGTCAACAGATGACCAACACGTCAATAAAGTGAAGGAGTTAGTGGTCAAAAATCGTCGGTTGACTGTTAAAGACCTTACTGATATGATCGGAATATCAGAAGGATCTGTGAAAACCATTTTGAAAGACCATTAGGGCCTACGAAAAGTCAAATCTCGTTTGGTACCGAAAACCCTCAATTTCTTGGAAAAAAGTCGTCGCGTTGATGTGTGTGAAACAATGCTTTCAGACTATCAGGACAAGCTCAAATGCATCATTACGGGAGATGAGACTTGGATTTATGCTTACGACCCTGAAACAACCGACCAATCAAGCGAATATCGTGCTAAAGGCGAGGCCAGACCGAAAAGAGCACGTCAAAGTCGTTCAAAAATAAAGGTCATGATGACAGTTTTTTTTCGATTTTCGTGGTGTGGTGTACTATGAATTCCTTCCACCTGGCCAAACTGTTAATAAGGAATATTATTTGAGCATTATGCGTCGTTTACGTGAAGCAATTCGTCTAAAAAGACCAGAATTATGGGCCAACAACTCTTGGTTTTTGCATCACGATAATGCACCGTCTCACACTGCACTCGTTCTTCGTGACCATTTCTCCAAAAATTCCACGCATATCGTTCCGCAACCACCGTATTCGCCTGATTTGGCTCCGTGTGACTTCGAGCTATTTCCAAAACTCAAGAGACCACTCCGGGGAACGCGTTTCGAGTCGATTGAGGAGATAAAAGCTGAATCGAAGAAGGTGCTGATGGCTATACCGGAAATGGACTATTTGGCATGTTTCGGGGATTGGAAAAATCGTTGGCGTAAGAGTATTTCATCGAGAGGGGATTATTTTGAAGGGGATAAAATTGATTTATAAGAATAAATAAAGATTTTTCATTTTACAACTAAATTCACCTTACTTTTTGCCCACGGTAGTACATTGCAATTAAAATGAAACTCAACATGTCTTGATCAAATTCCAAGACTCAATTTATATCTTTAAACAAAATTAGGATAAACAAAACTGCAAGTTAGAAATGTCATGTAAGAACTAGGACCCAGATAATCAAATTGTAAGCTATAAATAAGATATTTTGGAAATAAAATTCAGTCTTAGAATAAAACGTTCGCTTCTATCTTCCTAAACATTCACCGTTCCCACATAAAGTTAATTTGCATTCCGATAAGCTTCGGTGGAGTGGCAAAAACTAACCCTTACACATTTTCTAACATACGTGGTGTGTTCAAAAAGTATCGCGAATTTTGTGATTCTTCAAAAACTATTTATTTATTCATTAATATCTATTTTGACCCCTTCAAAGTAATCCCTATGAGATATTATGCACTTGTGCCAACGTTTTTTCCAGTCTTCGAAGCACTTCAAAAATTATTTTTTTTATCTTGTTCAGCTTCTCCTTCGCTGCCGTCTTTATCTCGTCAATCGTAGCGTAGTGTCGTCCTTTCATGGGCCTCTTCAATTTCGGGAACAAGAAAAAGTCACAGGGGGCAAGATCTGGGGAATACGGTGGCTGTGGCATCATTAGTGTGTTGTTTTTGCAACGATGTGTGAGCAACGATGTGTGAGCAGGGGTGTTTTCGTGATGTAAGAGACAATTTTTGTTCTTCCACAAATCCGGATGTTTTTGGCGCATTGCTTCACGCATAACTTGCAAGTAATATTCCTTATTGACAGTTTTACTCTGTGGAAAGAACTCATGATGCACAACGCCCCTGCAATCGAAGAAAACGGTAAGCAAAACTTTTACATTCGATCGAACTTGGCGCGCTTTTTTGGTCTTGGTTCGTGCGGCAGCTTCCATTGAGATGATTGAGCTTTGGTTTCCACGTCATAACCATAAACCCACGATTCGTCACCAGTTATGACCCTCTGGAGCAAATTTGGGTCGTCGCGGACGGAGTCCAACATCTCATTAGCAATGTTCATGCGATGCTGCTTTTGGTCGAAATTGAGCAGTTTTGGTACGAATTTTGCGGCGACCCGTCTCGGGCCCAAATCATTGAAAAAATCGAATGGCACGAGCTAGTCGGTATGTCTAGGTCCTCAGCAACTTCTCAAACGGTGATTCGACGATTGGCCAATACCATTTTCTTCACTTCATCAATTTTTTCATCTGTTGTTGAAGTGCTAGGACGTTTGGCACGCTTTCCCACGTTTACATCTTCTCAGGCTTCTGCAAACATTTTTTACCACCGATAAACGTTGCTTTGGTCCATAGTAGCTTCTCCGTATGACACAGTCAACATTCGAAACGCACTTAATTTCGGTTTTCCCACAAAATGTGATACAGGTTCTTTGATCCATCTTTTTGAATAGGTAAAAATCGAAAACGAGCCGAAACACGTGCAAGCAAAGCAGCTGCCAACTATTAACTGAACATTCAAAATGGCCGAACTCGTCGGCATGAGTGAGGAGACATGAGTACCAACATATCGCAAAAAAAAAATCGAAATTCGAATATACGTAACCAGCGAAAATTCAAAACTCGCGATACTTTTTGAACACACCTCGTATTTATTTGAATATTTCTGTCGGCTAAATTGAATAGCTGTGGTGTTTTATAGACTTATAGCTGACAAGTATTTTAGTGGTACTTCTTAAAACGTTATATCCCTCAGATATGAATATTTTTTGCCTTTGCCAACAAAAGTGACATAAAGACAAATCTATTGAGGAGTTAGAGGTTTAAGATGCTCCGCAAAAATGTACCTCGTTGTTTTTTTATCTGGTATGTAAATGCTGAACATATCGCATATTTAAAATGTAAGGCTTACATAGATTCCAATGCCAATTTAGCATAATAATATGTTGCGATTCCGATGCAGATGGAAATTTGGGGTTTCTGTTGTTTAGCCTTACATCGAACTTCTTTGGTATCCAGCCTTATTCAAGTTGGTTCCAAACGGTTTTTTGTCCAATGCTTATTTACCTGGTAATCGGAAAAGTGCTTATATAGTGATCGTTGGAAATGACTTCCATTATCTTACCGATATTACTATTGGCAAATCGTCACAAAATCAGGAAATAACTTGATCTTCAGATTTAGCGCAAGGCAGTTTTTGAAGTGAAAACTTCTTTAGAATCGTTGGGAGTGATTTGAGGAAAAGTGAAACGAAAAAGCGACCCTCTTGGCTACGAAGCGTTTATTATATGTTGATATAAACGTAGCGACGAACTAAATAAAAATAAATTTTATTTTTTCTTGTGATTCGAACAAAGGATTTTGGATCGGAAGCTCACATTGCTAGTCGCTCGGCTATGCTGTCATCGCTGGCCTAAAAGTTATTTAGTTACGAAGCGTTATATTATATGTTGATATAAATAATTTTTGTGAGCGTGTAATTCTCAAAAGGTTTATTAGAAAATCTATTGAAGTAGGTAGTGTGGTATCTGTTCCTATCAGTTTAACATCTGATAGATCCTCCATCGGAGGACAACAAATGTTAAACTGATTTTTGGAAATGGGCGGAGTGTTTTAGAGGCTTGCTCCATCTCTGCCACTGGTTGACCCGGTATTGCAGTACCGCCGGGATTTCGGCCTTGAATAAATACAAGAAGAAATATACTAGTACATTTAGCTTTGGTGGGAAGAGCCATAAATTTTTATATGAATGCATGTAGACGAAAATGGATTTTTTTTTTTTTTTGTGAAATTTCCATTGTAGGACATTTCTGATTATTTATTGAAAACAGTTTTTTGGTTTAGATACTGAAAGTCAGTTTAAGTGAATCGGTATAAATATTTCGTACATTAATTTTTGTGGGCGTGTAATTCTCAAAAGGTTTATTAGAAAATCTATTGAAGTAGGTAGTGTGGTATCTGTTCCTATCAGCTTAACATCTGATAGATCCTCCCTCGCAGGACAACAAATGTTAAACTGATTTTTGGAAATGGGTGGAGTGTTTTAGAGGCTTGCTTCACCTCTGCCACGGGTTGGCCCGGTATTGCAGTACCGCCGGGATTTCGGCCTTGAATAAATACAAGAAGAAATATACAAATACATTTAGCTTTGGTGGGAAGAGACATAAATTTTTATATGAATACAAGTAGACGAAAATGGAAGAAATTTGTAAGTCTGTTTCTTCGGTCCGTTTGGGTATTTTTTTTGACAACATCGAAACCAAAGCATTTGTATCATATTTTATCTATCATAAGCCACTCGTATCATTTGTTGAAATTGAAAACATTGAGGATAATAATAAAATGAAGAAAATAAAATATGAACTTTATAGCAATATTATAATGAACCTATAATTATCCCGCTCCTAATGCTGCTTTCGTCTTATTCTCTCTCAGTTTGTTTTACGGAAGGTTTCACTTCTATCGAGTCTAACCGTTAGACTGGTATTTTTTTTTAAATATTCTTTTCATGGAACATCTCACTCAATAAATCAAGGTTTTTCAAAGCATATTTATGCACTCCTTACAGCAAAACATTGCTTTGGAAGCATAAAAAGAACCAATTCGCGGAGTGAGTTTTTTCAGACGGAAATATAACCTAAACGAAATTAACATTAATTGATTCACAAATGAAAAATATAAGATTCCGTTTCATTAATAATTACAGGTGTTAGTAATAATTTGCTAATTACTGCCAGCCACTGACACCAGCCATTTTATATATTTAAATTTTTCCACTGACAGCTGATTTTGTCGACCGGCGGTAGCAGCAAAGGTAAAATTAAGTCCTATTCTCCTCGAAATTCGTCAGACAAACTTCGTCGTCGCTTGGACGTGTGCGATTTCACATACAAAGTGGCGCAAAATAAATCATCCAATTTTATTTTTGAATAACTTTTTTACTAAATAAAAAACAAACAAAATAAATTTCGTTAAAAAACGTATTCCAAGTGATACAAATCTTTATTTCGATCTTTACCCACCCCATTGCGTGTCAGTTTATATACTGCAGCTGTCTAGTTCACAAGTATTAAACGTGGGTGACGACCAACGCCATTTGCAAAAATTATAAATCTTCCGATAGGATGATTAATTTTGCGAATTTCGCTCTGCAATTAGATTCTGCTTATATAATATTTGTTTGGGGAAAAAGAAATCCATCATTTTTGAGTAAAATTATTGTGCTAACAATTTTATGGTCGATCTTCAGCTGCTAGGCGATGCCATGACTACTAACATCCCGCTCAACTTCGATTATTTCTGTGATTTTATCGACATTTTCGACCTTTTTCGCTGTTACAGTATCGGCGCCATAAACATCCTTCACAATTTTAGCGACCTGGATGTGAAAAGCACCGAATTTTCTCTTTGTTGATTTCCATTGATGACAGCCTGCAACTCACAACTGAATGGAATTAACTCGAAACAACACACACATTTTTGTAGTATGAAATGTCACATTGACAACGATCATAAACTTTAAATTGTGTGATCGATACTTGACGAAATATCGATTACTATAGCCACTTACCTAGAAAATAATGGATTTTTCCCCCCAAATTAATATTTTGATTTATTTTATTATGACCACATTGCGACGTCCTTTAAACAAATCTTACTAAACTGGAATTTTGCCAATTTTATCTACAAATTCTACAAAAGTACACCCCGACGTTGTTAAAAGCTCAGAAATGCCACAGGGTGTTGAAAAACTACAAAAAGTAAGAGAATTAGAACCGATTTTTATATGGTCAAAAACTGGCCAAAGTTTTGGTAATTTCATTATATTTCTTTTTCTGCTTATTATTTCATTTGTGTTCATTTTAAAAGCGAAATATAAAGTTGAATTCCAAACAGTTTTTTACCAAGTTCATATTCCACATTATTGCGCCACTTATGCACTTTGCATGTATTTGTTTGTATCTACTCCCCTTTTCTGAACTTTTTAATTGCTAAAATATTTGTTAATCTCCCATTGTACGTACATACATACGTTGGTACGCGTATTCGAGTATGCAGAATTTCGCATGTATTTATTCTAGCGAAGAAAACAAAAAGTATCATTTGCAAAAACAAGAAACACTACAACAAACTGACAGATAATTATAAAAAATCATTAATGCAAATATGCGCACATTAACATATAAGCAAGTACCCAGTGGGAAATTTTACATTTTCATCATCTTCATAAAAGTAATCAGTAAAATGATCATGCAAAATTCTCTTTCATTTTACAATATATTAATAATAGACACCTACTAGCACTTCCATGTTATCCAAAGGTTCAAAAAATCTATATAAGACTGGTAAATACTTTAAGTTTCTAATCCAATTCAGTTTTTCAGTTAAATCAGAA
The DNA here is from genome assembly GCA_037575425.1 of Anastrepha fraterculus. Classification (NCBI taxonomy): domain Eukaryota; kingdom Metazoa; phylum Arthropoda; class Insecta; order Diptera; family Tephritidae; genus Anastrepha; species Anastrepha fraterculus. The sequence goes on from JAYXIM010040893.1 coordinate 234,591, forward strand.
AGTGAAAGAAAACTGGCGTGAATAACCGAAAGTGATGAGTTGAGAATTTTACCTTTGCGATTAGAAAATCTATGTAAGCTTGAGGAATAATATAATATAATAGCAGAGTTCAGACTATCAGAGCAGCAATAAGCAAGGCTGTTTGTCGCTACTTGCATACAGCGTTTGATTGAAAAGTAATGAGCCTTTTTTTTAAAGCAGTTTTATTAAATCTTTTGGCTTATACAACTAATATTCTTCAAAATAGGACACTTGAGCGCCAATACACCGCTGGTAACGGTCTTTACACTGCAGGAAACATTTTTTAAACTCATCCGCCGGAATCGCGTTCAATTCGGCTGTCACAGTTTCTTGGATCGCCTCGATGGAGTCGAAACGCCTCCCCTTCAGCTTTCTTTTCAGGCGCGGGAACAAGAAGAAGTCCGGTGGGGACAGGTCTGGGCTGTAGGGAGGGTGGGGAAGCGCCGGAACCCCCATCTTGACCCATGCAGAGGTGCAGAGGAAGGCACTTCTTTGTAAAATGCCGCGTTTACAGTGCTGGACATTGGACAGAGATTGGTCCCGGTAAGCCTCCCGGAGTAGCCTAATGGTTTCGGTAAAATCCTAACACGCTTTTAAAACAGCTTTCACGTGCGGAGCGATGTTGACTGCACCGCTGTTGCCAGCGAACTGGGACTGGTTTCTAGTGGAAGGGGAAGGTCCAACGATCATTTTCCCCCACCAGCCGATTCGGTTGATCGTTTGGCAGACGCTCCGCGCGGGAAGGCTCATTTCTTTTCAATCAAACCCTGTACGTATATTTGTTTGTTGCATCAGTTATTTGTTGTAGCACATCGCTACGAGTCAGACGCTGGTTCGTTTCCAATTTTGATCCCACCCACCCTACATATCTGCTGAATGGGCGAGAAGTTATACAAATTGGAGGGCATACAACTTCAGAATTGAAATTCAATTTGTTTTGATCCGTTGGAATAGCGTACTTCAGGCGTAGATTGGGTGAATATTTCCTCAAAAATGGAGTTAGAGAAAACATTAGACGGGTAAGGTGATATTTCACCTATATAATAAAACAATTACTCCACTAAAATAAGGAGTGGTAAACAAAACTGTAGAAGAGTTCCATTCTTGAGCAGAATAGCTGTTTTTTCATTCGATTCTTCGCTGCAACTATTTTTAATTTTTTATTCACTATCTACTGAGCACTCAAAAACCATTATAATATGTAGAAATTAATATCTCATTTGGCTTTTGATAGAAACGAATTCTTTAATAGAAGTCGGCATTTGAACGATAAAATGTTGTGAAAACAACAACATCAAGCAGATTTGACAACACCTAAAATACCCAGGCTAAAGAGCCCATTATATTAAAGGCTCTAGAAAGTGAAAGGGTAGATAGCTAAGGAAGAAAAAAGTGAAGAAACAGAAGAAAAAGAGATATAATAGAATAGATAAATAGAGATAGCTAGACCTGTGAGAATTTTCCACATTCCTTGGTAAATCTGAAAATATTCTCCAGTTTGAAAGAACGAATTTCATTTCTTCTCATGACATTGGAAGCCAAAATTCGTAGCCCTGCTCTAGCAAATGCAGGAAACTCACAGAGAAACTGCTCAGCACTATCAGCCTCCTCTAAGTTAGACAGGCAAATCGGGCAATGATTCTAATGGTGGTCACATGTTGGCCCCATGGATTGTGTCCTGTAACGATTCCGACCATCAACCGAACGTCTTTTCTTCCAAGTTAAGTTGCTAAGAAAAAAGTTCGAGAGTTTTCTGTTCGGGCTTGTCACAAACCACTTTGCAGTTCTGCAGCGTTCTGGACCGAATCGTCTTTCTCTATGCAAGTTGCATATATAGTCGCTGATCCATTTGATGACTCCTGCTGCAGTCTACTGAGAACCTTCGTCACATCATTAAGTTGTAGATAAGGAAGCAACAAACTCTTGTTGAGCTAGACAAAATGAGCAAGGATTTGTGTGAAAAAAATGCAGCACCCCTTTTCCACAATTCATTCGAATCGATGACTGATAGGCTTCAAGGGGACCCCAGAAAATATTCATAAACTAGTTTAGGAATCAATCATTTATTGATATATAATAAGAATTACTGCTCAAAATATATAAAATAGGAGTACATCCATTTTTTTGGAAAAAACTCATATTATTAGTAACCCTCCTTTTTTAAAACCTTCGGTTATATCCATGAATCAAATAATTAAGTTTTAGGGAACTACATGGAAGCTGAAGTCGTTAGCTATAATAAAATTTGTTAAATTCACGTCCAAAGACAAAAAAGTCCGCCCAGATCCGGGTGCCCAATGGAGGGTTAAGTCCTCGGCCGGCGCAGCTCTGCTGTTAAGAGAAAGTATTTTTTTTTTAAAGCTTTAAGATAATTTTTTATTTTGTTTTTCGATCACATGTAAGCACTTTTTTTTTATTTCCGACTCGAGAGAAAGCGACATTCAGTGCTTCTGGTAAAGTCGTCGTAGATACTTCTTATTTATATCATTTCTAATTAATGCTAATTTTTGAAAGAATTAATAATAATCTTAAATTCAAAATTTTACCAAGCAGCCATTTTTAGCTGTCAGGGATTGATTCCCATTTTATTAATGATTTTTTTAAATTTATATACCAGTAAAATAAAAACAGAAAAAAATTAAGCCTTTTAAAGAACGTCTAAAGAAAGTGGACATGCAGCAAAAAATAACTATTTATACTTTTAATATTAATCTTCAAAATTGAATACCCCGAAAACGCGAGTTTTTGACGTCCTGTGATACAACCAAATTAATCCAAAATAAACTGAGTAATAATAGCCTTAAGTATATTGAACGACTTTTCCGGTAACGCTGTATAACTGAGCGTGCGAAGCACCCGGATCAAAAACACAGGTCTGCAAAAAAATGGGTTCGGAATGTTCTATAAAAGTGTAGTGTCATTTCTGAAGTAATTTTTTGCGTAGAATCCGAATCCGGGGTTTAAATTGCTCTATCACGTCAGGACTTTGAGATATCCTAACCTAAAAGTGCAAAAAACGCTGTTTTTGCCCATTTTTGATGTTATGTAGCTACGAAGATTTTGCTCTACATAAAAAAGTAGACGTGATATTTTGAATTATAAGTCTTCCTCTTTTAAATGCCGTTGAGTTTGCTCAAATACCTTAATTTTTCACGGAGATATCGCATTTTGAAGACTCCATGTTTGTGCGACTATGTAATCGACCGTATCACGTCTCATGTTATCTCAGTGGATTTTCGAATATCAGTAAAGGATTCTTGGTGGTCTAGAATTTTCAAAATATGTCTTTTTTTTTGATATTTCTAAAGTATAGGCTTTTAAGAATATTTTGTCAAATTTTCGATTCTACAGCCGTTTTAGCAAGTAGAGTCAGAATCGTCACGCGGCGGCATCAATGGAAAATATCCGCAAAATGGACAACACCGTCCAGTTACACTTTTCGGGAGCGTCAACTTCAGCGCCATTTTTTAAATTATTAAAATAAAAATAAAAAAAAAATTATTTTTGTATGTAAAAGAAGTTAAATAAAAAGCTTACAAAATTTAAATAAAGGGTTTTCCAATAAGAGGTGTTATTTTGATATTTGAAGAAAAATACTATTTTTTAATATAAATGGTCGGATGTTTATTTCATTATAAAGAAATAGTGGAAAATAACATCAGGCAAATGACCAGCACGACCACGCTTATAGGACAATATCCTTTTCTTGAAATTTTCCATAACCGAATTGCAAAGTGGCTGTCCTATGTCCTCGATAGCCTCACGAATTCCATCTTTGAGGCTCCAAAGAAAAAAGTCACAAGGTGTCAAATCACAAGATCTCGGTGACCAATTGTGATCACCTCTTCGAGAGATAACACGTTCCGGAAAATTTTCTCGTAAAAGATCAATGGTTTCGTGGCTTGTGTGGCACGTGGCGCCGTCTTGTTTGAAATAAACAATGGCCAATTCCGGCCATAAAAGATCCTTAACCATCTCTCGATAGCGTAATCCATTCCATAATAACACCTGTTATTGGAAAACCTTTTATTTAAATTTTTTTATTGTAGAGAAAAAGTCCTGAAAATACCCTAAATTTTCGAGCTCGAGACAACCGGGTCCCCCCAAGGTATTTAAAAATTCTATAAGATAGCGAGCGAAACTTTGCATATGAGAAAGTTATGTATACGGGAAGAAATGTCTTGTTTTTTCTGCGCCAAGTAAATTTTTCTATTACTCCGAGTTTTTATAAAAGAAATAAATGCATTATAGAAATTATCGCGGTGAAATTTTTGACTTACTTTCAATGTCTTAAAAAATCTCGATTGCAGGGGTAGTGACTTAATTTAGGAACGTGAACATTTATTACAATATTTAGACTCCTATGGCACTTGGTGCGCTAAAACATTATTTCTTCGGTACGCAACTCAAATCACGAATTAAATCGAAGCATAAATACGTTTTTTACAGAAAACTACAGGTACACCTGGTATACTTGCAATATCGCAATAAAATTTCATCAAAATCGCTGCAGTAGTTTCGGTAGCTATAGGGAACGTACATCCATTTTTTTTATTTATACCAGAATGTAGATATTTTTGCCTGAGAAATTTTAAAATTAATAATATTAAAAAAATTTTTGCTTTAGGTAGAATGTTTCCACTTATTTAAGAAAATAATTTTGTAAGTATTTCTACAGATTTAATATATGTATAAAAGAAACATTTTCATTTGCGAAATAATTTCTTGAATTTAGTTTTTCTTTGTACCCTCTATTATAAAATGCATACATCGCAGTATATACATATGTGAGTATATACATATAAGCATATAAATGTGTATGCATGTATTTCCCAAATTGATAAGAGCATATTTTCGATTGAATTAGTTTAATTGCTGTTCATTGTTTGGAAATGAATTACAGTTTTTGTTTAAGCAGAAAAAAAATGTATGTGGGTCAATCCAGCGGACAGGCTGACGTGGTTAAAATTTTTTTTGCAATAATACTTATAGGAATTGTTTTTAGAATTTTTCGGAAGATACATATTTTTTCTTCTTTGAAATAAGAGTTCACAAAAATTCAATTTTCTTTGCATGCATAACCGAATTTTTCATTTTCTCCCACGAACTTTTTATTCAAAATTTAATAAGTTTAGGATAAATAATAAGTTAAAAAAAATTAATTTACATATTAATAATTGGAAAAACATTGATACTAATAAAAGAGAAAGAAATAGATATAGCGGCTACCGCAGTCGGATGGGTTGGTGCACAACTACCACTCGGAAGTTCGAAGGCTCGTATCCCCGGCTACAAAACACCAAACGATGGAAAAATTCTAATTTCTAATAGTGGTCACTCCTTGGCAGACAATCATAAACCACCGGGTGTATTTTTTTTCATAAAAAAAGCTACTCATAAAAGCCTCTGCCGTTCGGAGTCGGTTTGAGACTGCAGTTTCCCCCATTTGTGAAACAACATTAAGACGCACGACACAAATTGGAGGAGGAGCTCGGCTAAACAATTTGGTTGAATATTGTATTGGTGGAAGACAACCTGTTAATAAAAAATATAAGCAACAGGAGAACGATCTATATAAAATTGAAACTATCTGAATTCAAAGTTATAATCATTCATTCATGGTCATTTGTCTTCGTGGTGTACATTTTATAGGGAAAAAATAAAACAATAGAGATAGATATAGACACACAGTCATGGCGAAACAATAAATACACGATATTTTTATTAGTTCGACTACTATTCTTTCGGTGTTTTTTTCATTTTCATTAATTTTTAAATATAGTTCATGCAACAATATGTAAATATCATACAAGGTTTACAACAGTGCACCAAATTTTTAAAATTCGTAAATTTTTATCAAATTTTTAAAGTTTTATAAATTTTATTATAATAAAGCGCAAGTTCTTTTTTTTTGTTTTTTCATTTCGATTATTTTTTACAAAAATATAATCCATGGGACAATCAATATCATTTATAAGAAACTTCAAAACTTTGCACAAAATTTATAAAAATTCAAAAATTTTTCATCAAAAATTTTTCCCAAAAAATGTTCTAAGGTTTTATACATTTTAGTATAATAAAGCGCTAGGTTGAAGCTCGATTTTTTTTTTATTTTTTTATTTTCATTAAGTTTTCCAAAAATATAGTTCATTCGACAATAAATATCAAATAAATGAAACATAAAAACTTTGCACAAAATTTATAAAAATTAAAAAAATCCTCAAAAGTTTTATAAATTATATAGTAAGAGCAAGTTGTTGTTCTTTTTTTTTTGTTTTTTCATTTCCATTAATTTTTAGAAAAAATATAGTTCATGCGACAGTAAATATCATATAAATAAAACTTCAAAACTTCGCACAAAATTTATAAAAATTCGAAAATATTTCATCAAAACTCTCAAAAGTTTTATAAATTTTATTGTAATAAAATGCAAGTTTTTTTGTTTTTGTTTTTTTTTTCGTTTCCTTCAAAATTTCCAAAAAAATTTAAAAAGCGTTTATAAATTTTATTGTAATAAAATGCAAGTTTTTCTTGTTTTTGTTGTTGTTTTTCATTTCCTTCAAAATTTCCAAAAAACTTCAAAAAGCTTTTATACATTTTATTGTAATAAAATGCAAGTATTTTTTTTTGTTTTTTTTTCATTTTCTTTAATTTTTAACAAAATATATTCCATTCATAAAAAATCGAAAAATTGTCATCAAATTTAAAAAAAAAAATTCCAAAGTTTTATGAATTGCAGTATAATTATAAAATTCGATTCGGAAGTGGCTCAAAATTCTCGTCGATTTTTGGAAATTTTTTTCCCTGACGACGCAAGTAAAATTTTGAAAAATCAGCTGTGCCACGCCCAGTTTTTGGTAGATATGTGTACCTCTATAAAAACTTAATAGAACTCGTCCTCGATAAAGCCTTAATGGAACTGGTACACGTTTGCCCCACACCCCATTTAGAGATAAATTTGTAATTATTATTGTAGTCGCATAAAAACCACGCCCACTTTGTATATCTTAAGTCTAATGTGTTAGACTATGTCTATAATAGCCATTCCAAGTTCAATTTTACTAAAATCTTGGCTTGTACATACATTTTGGTTCAGGCCAAAATCGGCCTCCTTAATTGTGTGATTGAAATTTAACAGATACGACTAATGGATATTTTTCTACTAACCTTCGGTAGACACACTGGGGTGGGAGTCACGAAATGTTTGATGGGTTATATTCGAATTCATGCAGTAAGTCCTCAGTAGTTGGTGCACACCGAATTTATGCAGATCTAAAAAAGGGATTGGGTAAAATTTACCCCAGTGTAAAGTTTGCATACTTTTTTTGCATATACCATACAGTCAACGTGAAAAGAAAGTGTGCACCATATATTGATAAGTCTAGGACACTATCATTGTCATCAAAATCAATCAGCAAAATATTAAAAATGGAATTAATGGAATATAATTCTGTACCTATTCTCTAAAACTCATTACCAAAATTACTTTTTTTATTCAAAAAACATTTTAATTTGCATTGAAATTGTATTTTTCTACTCACCTCTAATGTTTTTTTCGCTGGTTGTATGCAGCAAAATGCGTCCATTGATAGTTTCGCCGCTATAGTAAACGGGTTGTGGTCGATCAAACTCAAATACGCAAGTGGAGGGCATTTTAGTTTGGTTTATTAATATTTTTTTTTATTATATGTGAACAAATTGTTTTTAATTAGAAGCTACACGACAAAATCTAATTCAATAAATTTCGGAAAAAATCTCTTCGTCAAGCGTTATAAGTTAGCGAGACGTATCACTAAAAATAGAACCGAGCGCGAAAGTTATCAGTGCGAGTACCATAAAGCTAGAATTCCATATCATACGTTAACGTATTCATATGGAAGAAAATGCGTGACAACTGAGCGAAAAGTTAATGCCAAAAATCAACAGCATTTTGTATTTACTTGAAACTTGCACTTTGTTATACTAAAATTGAATGAGATGTACAAGCAAGACTACATACCCAGAAAAATTAATGAAATGTCAATTAAAATGTTGAACGCTTTTTGGGAATTTAAAAAAAAAATTTCAAAATTTTGTATAATAATTTAGCGTTACATATATTTTTTTTGTAGTAAGAATTATATCTTTACAAAAACCAAAAAAGAACAAAAAACGTGATGTGCTTAAAATTTTTCAACGGGCTGTATGTGAGAAGAAATCGCAGAAATACGAATTAGTAGCAGTTGCGGCAAATCTTAGATTTTTAAGATATCAAATACTTGTCCACCTCAACACTTCCCATAGAATTCCAGCTTAACACTTAATTTCACATATATATATGTATGTTCACCTTAGGCCAGTACAGAAGCGATTATAAATGTACTTTATAAATGAATACTAATGCACTCGTATATATGTATCACAGTATAATGATAGAACAGCCGGCGCCGATACCGCCTATTTCAGTTTTTCGTTATCGATGCTTTCTACACACTGCACTCCCACAGCGTTTATGACAAACTAGCACGATATTTTTGCTTACTTAGAAAGAATGATAGAAATGCGAATGAGTCGGCTAACTGCCTTCATCAGCACTTTGGAGAAAATACAGAGAGCACGAATAATTGACTATGTGAGAAGAGTAGCCGCTCATTTATGTTATGTATGAGAGCGTAGAGCATGTGAATGGCGGCATGGGGTATGACGTCATCAACGCGTTTTTGTTTTGATTCGATTTTTATTTGTTTATATGGCCAGCCGGTTTTTTGTCACACTTGGGCAGCTATCTTAGACCGAGCGTTGCCACAAAGTTTTCAAATTATAAATACTCGTATCTACGCAACACACAAGTATACCATGCAAGGCGCTGACGTTTTGTGGGCAATAATTAGTTTGTGGGTGGTGAAATATAATATATATGTATACATATAATTGGCGCGTACACCCTTTTTGGGTGTTTGGCCGAGCTACTTCTCTATTTTTGTTGTGCGTCTTGATGTTGTTCCACAAATGGAGGGACCTACAGTTTCAAGCCGACTCCGAACGGCAGATATGTTTATGAGGAGCTTTTATAATGTTGGTTGAAATATAATATTATATGTTGGCAAAAAAGATTAATTGGCAAATTTTTATTTTTTTATTAAAGTTCATTATTATTCTTATGCAAAATTGATGTTGCCAGAAAATCCCATTGATTTTTTATAATTTTTTTTTGACGGTATTGCGCGTTTTCTCTTTATAACAAGTCCACGAAATTTTTGTTTCATATAGAAAAAAAATCTACAGTTTTTGCAAGTACGCAAACGATGTTATCATTGAAAATGGTCCATAAAAAGTAAGAGGCGAAGAAAGTGTTTTGAAAAAGATATAAAATTCAAAAATTATAATAATAATAAATATAGTTATGATTAATCAAATTAAATAAATAATTAAAAAATTTGTAACTACAACGCCATCTGGCTTAATTTTTAATTTATTTTTCTTTTAAAATTTGAAAGGCGTTACAATTTTTTTGAATATCTTAAAATTGAAATTCGGTATTTTCGTCATTTAACTTTTTATTAGAAGTTTTCAATTTTTTGGATAGTTGAACATAATAAGTTGTCAGACATATAGATTTACGTTTTTCAATTTCAATGTTTTGCAGCGGAACGTAACCTAAAAAATATGTAAAGAGATAAATCCAAAGAAATTACTTTTTTTTTCTTTTTTTGAAGCCAGTAAACTTTATATGTTCAACGAGTGAATATAAGATAGTTGTGCCAGTTTTTTCCATTTACTTTCAAAATTTTTTCTATTTTTTATGGCTACAAATCTTTATATTCATATCTGACAATTATGAGTACGTTCACCAATACCACCAATACATCTCATGTTCCGCCTTTTAACTTGGAAATTCTGCACATTTTCAATTCCGCGTTCTAAAATTCTACATGACTAAACAAAAAATAGCAATATCGTTATTCTTTCTGATAGCCAAGCTGAAATCCACGCACTGCATTGGGCTATGACAGCCTCTAAAGTGGTGGAACAAAGTAGGAATAGCCTTACCACCCTGAGGGAAAACCATAAAGTAACCTTAATCTGGGTCCCGGCACACCGGAACATTGAAGGTAACGAAAAAGCAGATGAACTGGCAAAAGGGGCAAGAGGGGGATCTGCCTTGAATAACGCTCTTCCTTCATCGGTATTCACACCATTAGGTGCGGTCAAGAACACAATGTCCCTAATTTACCTCCGAATCGCGGATTGTAGATAGAGAGACAAGAGGAAATGCAAAATTAGTAGAATGTTATGGGCCCCCTACAACTTCAAGCAATCGTCATAGTTGTCATAGTTGTAATCAACCGGAGAAAAAGGAAACAATCTTCAATTTCTTCTGTGAATGCCCTGCCCTACAGAAGGAGAGAATGTTAATCCTGGGCAAACCGCTGCCCGAGGGTCTCAAACAACTGTCTGGCTTAGACGTCCACAACCGCATAAGATTCTTAAACCGCACAGGCTGGATGCAAATAACTCCTGTAAATAACTGTTAAATAAGCTGGTAACGAGAATGTGTCAACAAAATGGATTCTGGATAAATCACCACACTAACCAACTAAACAAAAAAAATGTATATGTATATTTATCAGGTTTTAATACCTGATAGATTTACATATTTTACTTGCGTGAAGATTTTGTAACGTCTAACGTATGGCGCAGAAGCGGGAACGATGAAAACATCCGATAAGGCGTCCCTTGGAGTGTTTGAGAGAAAGATTCAGCGGAAGATTTTGGGACCTTTTCACGTTGATGACGGCGAATATCGCAGGCGATATAGCACAGCTAATAAAGATCCAGTGACAACGTTGGCTAGGTCATGTCGTCCGAATGGAAACAAACGCGCCGACTCTGAAAGTATTCGATACGGCACCAGCTGGTGGTAGCAGAGGAAGAGGAAGGCCTCCTTTGCGTTGGAAAGATCAGGTGGAGAAGTTCTTGACTTCAACTGGTTTCCAACTGGTCCCGTTTAGCACGAAAAAGGAACGACTGGCGCGCTTTGTTAAGCTCGGCCAAAATCGCGTTAATCCTAAGAAGAAGTAGATTTGTATATCGAGTCACTTTTGCATATTTTCGAGCGCTCAATCATTTTCAAAGAAAAAATACTCAACACCGACACCGAAAAAATTGTCAAACTTTAAAGAGAAATTTAAACCACTTGAAACTGTTTTTTTGTTATACTAAAATTTAATGAACTATGTTATGAAAATTTGTCGAATTTTTGTAAATCATATTCATAGTTAGATTAAAATGGTCTATACTGCAGAACGCACATATGTATTTCTTTTATTTAAACTAAATAATTAATAAATAAATCAAATAGTCCATAAACAAAATGTTCAAGTGCTATATTTTTTCGCGGGCTGTATATTAATTGCATGAGAATAGGTTTTATCAGAGTTTTGACAGCTTATTTGTTTCTAACGTAATTGTAAGACCTTTTTAATAAATATACATATATATATATATATATTATATATATATAATTTATTCCTCCAAAAACAATATAAGCTAAAATTTCAAACTTTGTTAAAATTTAACCCCCACTGCATATGAGCCCATATTTGGTATGGCAGTTTTGATTCCATTTTACTTTCAAATGAAGTAAATAGTTTTCTTAATTTTAATTTGTGAGGTCAAGGTCGGCTTAAAAATTAAATGATTGTTCTTACTTATTTGCCCTAGTGCTGCCCTGAATGGCCTTTTGCACTTACTACCCATCGACTTTTACCGTATTTCCATCTGGACACAATCTCTCAAGGGACATGGTAGCATTTTCGGGCAAATAACGCTGTTTTTCTCTGAACTTCACACAGATCTCTCTATCCGCAAACTAGAGTTTGAGGGTCGTGCTAAGGCAATCTTTCCAAATAGGCAGGATTGGATCGAAGGAAATATCTGCACCAAAGCTGGCACCTCTGTCTTCACTGACGGTTCCAAGATGGAATCTGGAGTCGGAGCAGGGCTTTGTCTAAATCAGCCAATTTATCTCTCTGCCAAATACTAGTGTTGTTCAAGCAGAAGTCTTTAGCGATCCTGCGGACGAGGCACTGCAAATGCTTAGGGAACGCGGGAGCGAGGGAGATATTAACATTTTCTCCGATAGTCAAGCATTGAACCCCCATTTCAGAAGCTGCAGTGACCTTTCAGAGAAGGAGACTGTAGAGCACTTTCTCTGTAAATATCTGAGTTTGGCAGCTAGACGATTGAGCGTATCAAAATGGCGCTTCAGTGCTACTTGAGAGTACCAGACTGGCACTTCAACCATTTCACCTACCTATCTACTTATTTGTAGATATTTCGACCTGAACCAGAAGTCACTCTCAAGAATTCATGGCTGCGCCTGGTCGACCTGGGTATATATGATATTTGGAGGCTATTAAAATAGTTTAAATCAAGCCAAAATGGCTGTAAAATATAGTATAGACTATCAAATATTAATTTGGTAACATCAGGGCTTATATAGAGGCAAACAAGTGGTATAACTCTCAACTAAACCAATCTTCAAACTGATGAAATGTATTCGCTACATGAAAAAATTTCCGAATATTTGCTGGACAGAAATTTGCAACTATAAAACTTAAATGTGGATTGATCGATTGGAGGTGGCGGGATTAAAAATACCGAAACTCACAGTTTTCACTCAATATTAAAGAAGAGGGAACACGTTATTTTCTTGTATTAGTGGCAAAGAAATTTATATCAGAAATATTAATAACCGTTTCGCTAATTAATTAAGAGTGTACATACAAATCTATTTATTTACAAGAGGACCATTTCTTCCAAAGTAACAAAAAACTTTAATTCAATTAATTTAAATTATTATATTTACATCGATGTCGTTTTCATTAATAACAATTGTAGCATTGATTAGAAATACAACAGAAAATTAGTAAAATATTGCACTTTGACTTTTTCGTTGATTTTGTTTTTGTAATATACACAATTATTTTCATATTTGTATCGGCGATTCAGTTGGCTGCAACTCTTTGACGAACTCCGCTGTAGGTGCTCCGGCTGCTCGATGTCGCCTCTTGCGACGCCTTCGTTTTGGTGGCAAATTAGGTGGTGGACTTAAGCCCACCCCACTGTAGGTGAAGTTAGGCTCATCCACATTGAAGACAGGATAACGGGGTGTAAATGGCGCATCTACACTCACTGTGTTGGCATCATTGTCGGCGATATTCGTGCTCATAAACATCGCTTCCTCGTAGGTTGGTGGAGCTGACAAAGAAGGATAAAAAAATTAAAATGTATGTAATAGAAATGAATTGGAAGGAAGTAATATTGTTCTAGTCGAAAATAAAACTTATTGTTCCAATAAAGAGTGAACTTATTTGTAATCTCTTTGTAATCTCCTATAAAGCTTAACGATTCCGTGGTGATAGAACTGTCATTTCTTGCCAGCAAATACAACAACTAAATTAATCGCGAATTTAGAATATCATAATTGGTACAAGTTTATAATTCCTAGAGTTTACAAGCTTCTTAAAAAACAAAAATATATATTTTTTGATGAAACAAAATTCCCAACTAAGTTGCAACGGAGATAACAAAGATGTATGAGACCTTGTTTTGGTGAAACACTATTCCGTTCTTGGATTGTTTCCTTCGACTTCTTTAAATGTTTACATTAAAGTATAGGCAGTACTCCCTAGTATTCAAAATGGTGCCCTTATGTACCAAATATTTATGTGGGATTTGCCTACGCAAATAACCGTTCCAGAACGGAAATTCTGTATTGACGAAGGATAGGGATATCGAGAGGCGGTTGGTGACGTGTGAGATGCTTCATGAATGGCAAAAAAGGAAAGGTTTTTTGCATCGCATTGTCACTGGTGATGAAAAATTGATCTTGATCTGTTACGAGAAGCCTAAGCGTCGAAAAAGTTGGAGCCTGCCAGATGAACCAGGTCCATCGACAGCGAAAAAAATATTCATGCTTCAAAGGTTATGTTGCGCATCTGGTGGGATTAGAAGGGTGTCATCTATTATGAACTCCTTAAACCATCTGAAACCATCACTGGCGATCGTCACCAACTGCAGCTAATGCATTTGAATCGAGCTCTCAAAGAAAAGCAGCCGGAATGGGACGGTAGACGTGACAAACTGATTTTGCTGCATGACAACGCCAGGCTACACGTTGGTAAACCGGTCCAGAAATATTTAGAGGGACTGAATTGGGAAATCTTGCCCCATCCGCCGTATTCCCCAGACATTGCATCTTCGCATTACCACCTTTTCCGATCAATGCAGCCAACCCTTATTGGAGAGCGTTTCACTTCTTACGAGAGCATCGCAAACGGATTCAATGAATGGATCAAGTCAAAAGAACTCGAATTTTTCGTCAGAGGAATCCGTATGCTGCCTGAAATATGGAGGGAAGTTGTAGCTTCCAATGGCACATACCTCACATAATTTCATGTATTATTTAATTGTTTAAATAATTCGTAACTTTGGCTAAGAGAGGACGGAAACTTATTCCCATACCCAATCGAAACAAGTCAACCACATTATTTTTTGTTATATAAAATATAATGGTTCTAAAGGGGCTGCCTTAGTCGAAGGGTTGTTCTGTACCTTACGGTAGTGCTTAGGCATGAAAAATCAAATAGTGGTCGCCGCTCGACAACCAGCGGCAAGCCTTCGAGTGTATTTCTTTCATGAAAAAAGAATCCCCATAATGAACCATCTACCGTTCGGAGGCGGCATAAAGCTGTAAGTCTTTTTATATGTGGAAAATCACCAAGGCACACACCCTACATAGAAGGAAGAGCTAGGCCAAATAACCAAGAAAGGGTGTAAGCGCCGATTAGACATATACAAGGTGGCACAAAATTACTATCGGAAGATTTATAATTTTTATACTTCAATCAGATTTGACACTTGGCGTGTATTGGTCAAAATAAGGATTTTCGTCGCTCAAAGTGATGTTTGTTTCATTTATGTAGTAAAATACTTATTGAAAAATAAATTGGATGATTAATTTCGATGCCTCTTGCGTGCGTCATTTTTAAATTTATGTTCTAATATTAATTAGCTAAATGATTTCTTAAAAATACTGGGCAGTCGCATTCACAATCGCCGATGTCTAAAATTCCACATCCATAACATCTCTATTGTTGGCTAAGTGTGGAATTTCCATCAAAATTGAGATAAGAGTTTTACTACAAAGGACCTCCTGCCTCACTCGTACTGCGCTCACACTCTTATGTTTTATATTGAGGCCTAAAGGGTACGTTTTTTGCATAACTATCTTTTCTCGAACAATTAATAAATATTTTGAAAATAAACTAAATCAGCGTCAACTATCAGACCCATACTTCTTCTCGCAGCACCTTGCACCTCACACATTAGATCTTTTCTTATTATTTGTCTTATTACACAGAGCGATAGTGAAAGTAATCCAGGAAAAACTCTTATGTGCATGATACTATAGATCTTAAATAGCAATGCTGCATACCTAATTTTTCATATTCTCATCAGCTTAATTTTTTATATTTGTATATTTTCCTGATTTTGGAAAGCATTTTTCTTTTGTTTTATAACGAAACTCCACTTACGCAAATCCATTTCGCCTTCACTCATCTCCTCATCACTCACTCTTCCAGCTGCTCTATTTCCATTTTCCAAATCGGTGGCCGATAGAGCGGCTGCTGACGATGTGGTCGGCGCTTCCTCTTCTTCACTCTCCTCCAACCATTGATCCTCAATCATATCACTTGTCGTTAAGGGCACATTTCCAATTGTTAACGGTATTACGGTCTTCGGATTGCGCATTATTGAACTCATCGCTGCCTCGACACATAATTCATAGGAGACCCGTACAACTTTGCTGACATGCTCACAAGTTGGCGCGGTTGCTGGCACGCGTATCGTTTCTGCGAAAGCTTTGCGGGTACAACGCGGTACATGGCCACAGATTTTCTTAGCAAGACAGATTTTCTCCGAAACTGAGTGCAGACCTGGCGTATCTGAATTGTATGTGGCGCGTAAATTCAATGTTATAATCAGCTTTTTACAATCCACTGAGGACTGATTGTTCACATCGGCACTGACCAATACAAATTGGCCGGGCACATAGCCCGTCTGTTGGAGGTCAACTTTCAGATGTACCGCCTTAGATAAGAAGAAGCAAACGTTCTCGATTGTATCGTTGGTGGCGGGAGACTGTCAAATACAAATGAATTCCAGAAATAAGACCGTATATGAATGCAGTAGAAAAGTAGTTAAAACACTTCACTCACCTTAAGTAATTTGCTCTCCTGGTTCAGATCTAAAAGCTTGAGCACTGTAAAGCCTACATTGTGTACTCGATCGGCAGCGCCATTTCGTATGAAGGTTACTTTGGCAAGGTAGCGTATGTGTCCGTAGCTGCCTTCAAAAGATGATGGGCAATTTTCTGGTATGGGACAGGAGAAAGTATAGGTGTAAGTGCCGGCATCCATGGTGAAGTTGCTACCATTATTTGAGCCAACCAGATAGGTTGTTGATGCAACATAATCTTCGCGGCCAAAATATATATTCTTCACCTTTGGACTTATTTTCTGTACAGCTGTCTTTTGTCCAAATTTTTCGCGCCATTGACAAGCAGCAAATCCGCAAATTTGTAATTTAATGCCTGAAAGATGGTGAGAAAAATATTATTTTTATTACAAAAAGAATATAAGTTCTGTTTCAAGTTTCTACAAATTTAAAAATCTTAAAAAATTTTAATAATGAATTTAAATTTTTAATAAAAACTTTAACAAACATCCTACGTATGCAGTTTTACAACCCATTTAATTCTCATTTATAAAAGCAAGTTCACAGTGGTTCAAAAATAACTTTGATTTTTTCAAATTTTATTGCTGATGGGGTTGGATGTTTTCTGTATTTTAAAAAAATTTCGAACATTCAGCATTTCAACATGAGCTGGTTGACCAAAAATTTGATCAAAGATGCTGAAAAAGAGGAGCAATCAAATGCTACAGGCTCTGAAGATAAAAGTAAGCTTCCAACCAGCTACTAAAAAGGTTTGAATGCAATCTAAAAATGATGTAACCTTCAAGGGGTTGTAAAAATAGAGTTAACTTTAGTCAAGTTGTGCGAGCAGAAAGCATTTATTCCTGGTGCAGTAAAATGGTTTGTAGGCATATACTATATGTACTTATATGTACATAGTTACAACGATAATTCTTCCTCTTATAGGCATTGAAATTAGTCGTAGTTTAGATTCTCTAGCGATGAAGATTTTGCCTGAGAAGGCTCATAGTAAAATTTAAAAAATAATTTTCTGACATTTTTAATCCACTGACGACTTTCTCTATATGATTTTTGAGAGGTATCTTTAACAAGATTCAAAAATATTCTTTTAGGTGAGAGCTAATAAGTAAAAATATCCTACGAAAATACTTAATGTGAAATTTTACTGCACTCTTAATCTTTCATCTCGGTCGGAAATATATTTTAAGCTTTTTAGTTCGAGAAATGAACATTTTAGGAGGCCTTAATAAAAAATCTGAGCGAATTTTTGCGAATTTAAATGCAATAACCCGGATGCTATAGCAACAATTTTGAATATTTATGTAAATTATAAGCATAATAAAATTTGGCAAACATACAAAAAAAAAAACTAAAATTTAACAGCAGCCCCGCCATTGTCAATTACTAATCCAGTTAACCTTTGCCCTAACCATAAAAATTTGTCGATATGTTGGTGCTGGCATGAACGAGTGAGGGGGGAGAGATTCAACGCACTATACAAGACTAGTTTATTAAGTGGCAGTTAATGTTTGGGGAAAATGGCTCACAAATTCCGGGATTAGCCCAAGTATGCTCTGGGTAGCTTCCGAACAACCGTTCGGGAGGAGCTGACGTGAGAAGGTGAAGCATCCCAGGATAGCTGGTTGTTCGCTGGGTTTGGGACCCGCTACTTAAAAATTCGATGAAGTGGCGCTTGGAATGTTTGAGAGAAAGATTCTGCGGGAGATTTTTGGAACTTTGCAAGTTGGCAACGGCGAATATCGCAGGCGATGGAACGATGAACTGTATGAGCTTTACGATGACATAGACATGGCGCAGCAAATAAAGATCCAGCGGCTGCGTTGGTTGGGTAGTGTTGTCCGAATGGATATAAGCGCTCCGGCTCTGAAAGTATTCGATGCGGAACCAGCTGGTGGCAGCAGAGGAAGAGGAAGGTCGTCTTTGCGTTGGACAGATCAGGTGGAGAACTTGTTAAGCTCGACCAAAATAGCGTAAGCGGTTATCGCGACAATTAAGAAGAATAAGCGACATTTGGTATCACTTAATAAAAATGTACGGCGGCTGAAGTAACTAAATTACTTGAGAAAGTGTCTAATATTGCAAGGATCCAGGTTTGACAAAATGTAAAACTGCTGATCATATAGCTAATTAGATGAATGAGTTTCCATATTTTATAGAAAAAATTACATAAGGAAAAGTTTTCCGGAAAGTAAGTCTGCGAAAACAAAAAAAATATTGAACCTCTTTTTGAGCATTTTAAGCTGAATATTATACATTTTGTGCACCGTGTTACAGCTATTGATAAGACCTGGATCTAACTTCTTGAACCCAATCTGAAAAAAGAACGTTTCCAGAGGTCCGAAGCTGGTTGTTCTGCTTCGATAAATGTGAATTCAGAGCGATAGGCAAAAAACGCTATGACATAAGTTTTCACGGATGCCAAAAGGGATTTGATAATTAATTATCTTGATAACGATAAAATAGATAAGTCTGAGTATTAGTTTGGTGAAAAGGAAATCCATTATTTTCTCGGAAGATGGCTGTAGTAAACGGTATGTCGTAAAGTATCGATCAAACAATTTAAAGTTTATGATCGTTGTCAAGCTGATACTTCACATATTTTGCTTGCTCCATTCAGAAGTGAGTTACGGGGTATTAACAGTGGAAGTCAACAAAGAGAAAACATGTTTTGATAAAGACGAAAATGTGCGGTAGGCCGCTGAAATTGTGAATGACGTTTATGGTGCCGATACTGTAACAGCTAATTAAGTGATATTTTGGTTTCGTCGATTACGTGCAGGCATTTTTGAAGTTAAAGAAAAGGTCGGCAATGTCAAAAATGGCGATAATAACACAGAAATCGCCCACGAAATTGGTCATTAAATAATTTTGGCTTGTGTCGAGAAACTACAAAGCTTCATAAATAAATGCCTTCGGATAATATATTGGGTAGTCGAAAAAGTCTTTTCGTATTTCTAGTCAAACTTCAACTTATTTTTTTTATATTTATAATGAACTTTATTAAACCAAATATGTACCATTTTGGTCGACCACCTTTTGCCATTTTTCTTCTAGAGACATTATTCCATCAGTGTAAAACTTTTGTGGTAGTAGTAAAGTAATTTTGCATCAAAACTTCCCAGCCAAGCTCTCCCAGTTTTTGCCGAGTCATCAAGGATGTGTGTGGCCTAGCGTTGTCCTGATGGAAGACGACGCCCTTTCTGCTGATCAGTTCTGGCCGTTTTTTTTCGGTTGCTTGCTTCAATCTCATCAGTTGTTGACAGTAAAGTGTAGAATCAATCGTTCGAGCAGGCTGGAGCAGCTCATAGTGGATGATTCCTTTCCAATCCCACCAAACACACAGCATAACCTTTCGAGGCGTCAATCCTGGCTTTGCGACCATTTGTTGAGCTTCACCACCCTTGCACCATGATCTTTTTCGCACATTATTGTCGTATTTGATCCACCTTTCGTCTCCTGTCACCATTCGCTTCAGAAATGGTTCGATTTGTTTCGTTTCAGTAAAGAATCGCAGATGTTCGTTCGGTCCATTAAATTTTTCACAGACAATTCATGTGGTACCCAAACATCGAGCTTCTTTTTGCAAACCAGCCTTTTTTAAATGGTTCAAAACCGTTTGATGATGAATTTTTAGTGCCTTGGCGATGTCATGGCAGTTTATGTGACGGTCCTGATCAATCTTTTCCATAATTTCATCGACTTTTGCAACGATAGGTCGACCGGAGCGAGGTGCATCTTTCGCATCGAAATTTCCAGAACGGAAGCGAGCGAACCATTGTTGGGCTACACGAACTGATACAGCATTGTCTCCGTAAACTTCACAAATTTCATTGGTGGCTTGCATGGCATTCTTCCCTTTTTTATACAAAAATTTCACAATATAGCGAATCTCTTCATTATTTTCTCTCACTTGTGAACAGCTATAACTTTTTTTCAACTTCTCCGAATTTAATTTTTTTTTTGGTTAAATAAAGCCTAAAATGTCCCCTTTCGAACACCATATGATATGACACAATGTGATTGGTAGCACTGGAGATAGATGACTCTAACGACATCTATTGACAAAATACGAAAAGACTTTTTCGACTACCCAATATGTAAGGTTTTTTGGCCGAACACTAACCGAAATACGGACTTGTGCCAGATCACCGAGCAAGATCCAATCCAAAAGGTGTTAAGTGGTCGTAAATCGCGATAGATCAGGCACTCTCTCAGAAAGGACAGGCAAATTAATAGCAAAAAAAACAGCATTGGAATGGAACCCACAAGGATACAGACGACCCGTCCTCGAAATATTTGGAGGCGTTCCAACCTTCGTGAGAGATGTCGTAAAGTGTACAGCGGTTAACAGAAAAAGATTTAAATGTTGTGTTGAAGCCCTATGTTCCCAAGTGGAATAATAAAGGAAAAAAATAAGTTTAAACCAGTTGACTTACAGATAGAAGGAAGTTATAATTTTCGACAATGCAACGCGCGTGTTCACACAATAGCTTCACCGATATTTAAATTGAAAGAATAATTAAATTGCATTTTATGTTCACTAGATTTGGCTCTCTATATTTTCAGAGACTTCAAACAATTCCTTCGTGGAAATTATATAATATATGTATCTCATCGACTGAAGAAGCTATGACAACTGTGGCACAGAATCTTGAACAGATCCTCAATACCGTGGGGATAAATTTTTTGAGAATCATTGAACTAGTTTAGCAAATGCATAAACAAAAATATTTCCATTTAAAAATTCACATTGTTTTATTTTTGCTTTTACTAACTTTTCAGGCAACCTGTATAATAATCAATAAGGCAAGGCTCATAAATCATAGAAAAAAAATTTAGCATTCCGAGAAAAATAAGAAAAAAATAATTTGTATCATAAATTAAATCAAAAATTATAAATTTTTTTTTAATAAAATAAAAACGTTGAGGACTTCTTATAGCCTTCATATAAGAATGTATTTGCAAAAGTATAAAAAGTATTAAAAAAAACGAAATAAATTCATTTACGTTATTATTGCAGTAAATAGCAAAATAGTGTGCGATGTTATCAAAAAAAGCCATTAAATATTTACATATATATGTACCTGCATACATGTAGATAATTTACGTGCCGTATACATAGAAGTAATGGGTGCGTAATTCACAGACGGAAACTCTGAAACTGGATAGTAATTTGCGTGTGTTTTTGGAATGGATTCTCTAAAGGGATTTATAATTTTCTTTTATTATTTCAAAGGCTCAATTTTTCGGTAAAATATTTGTTTACCCCTCGGTAGGCAATGGCAAATCTCTGAGTGTATTTCTGCTATGAAAAAGCTCCTCACAAAAAATATCTGCCGTTTGGAGTCGGCTTAAAACTTTAGGTCCCTCCATTTTACGGAACAATATCAAGACGCACACCTGAAATTGGAGGAAAGGCTCGGTCATACATTCAACAAAGGAGCATGTAACTGCCAATCATATATATGTATATAATTTTATACTCATATATCTAAACCCAACTTGTTTTATCATCCAGCTGCGTTTATTGAACCGCATTATCAGTTGATGAATGCTGACTAGGTCCCAGTAAAGGGGACCAAGGCAGATGCGCGAGCAAGAGCGGGATAAAAATGTATGTAATACTTTAATAAAATGTCCACATTAACGGACCAGCTCTATTTATACAAAGAAAAACGGGAAACGTACGAACACTATTATCGGAATTGTTGTCAAATGTTAAGCTTTTTGTATTCTCGTTGAAGTACAAAAAAAATGTATGCCACTAAAAACGGTATTGCGCATATTTGTAATATTGATAAAAATCCACTGAAATTATTTATGTACCCGTAAGTACAACATTCACTTCTGCAAAGATAAGATATAATTAATCGTAATGCTTTCGTATAAATAGTGAACACACGTATGCAAAAACATATACATTTGCATTTGCGTAGAATAAATATGGCGCAATGAGTTATTGATAAGTTTCGGCAATTTATTTGTTTCTTATTGAATTTAATAGTTTTGTTATGAAAATAAAGTTCTTTTGACAATGCACCCTTGGAGTGATCTATTCTTGAGTTTCAAAAAGTGGAATCCACCATTTTTAACCAGCAACGCAATAATAAACATACATACAAATTATATCCTTATGTTATCAGGTATTTTGATAATAGATAGCTCATAGATCAGCCATGCTTAAATATAAATCCTGACTGCAGTGACAGTCTTTTTTCAACTCTGTTGGAGAACATACAGTTGTGAAGCCGTGATTAACAGCATATTATAGGGTGCCCAGAAAAGGTCATATGTCTCATCTGCAATATCAGGTCAGTTCATAAGTTCGTGCGTATTTTATCCATAATTTCACTTTTGTACGATTTTTGCATACAAAAAATTATTCGCGGAATATAACGGAAGTATTTACATTTCTTTTGATATATTGTACATTCAACAAGTGATTTTAATCGCGGATAGAAGCACGTGTTTTTAAAAAATAAACTGGAATCTTCGAACGCGTGTAAGAGGCATATTTTGTATTTTTTTTTCTAAAAGTGGTAAAAATGCAACAACTGCTGCTGCAGAAATAAACAATGTTCACGAAGAGGATACCGTGAGTGTAAGGACTGCGCAAAAGTGGTTTTCAAAATTCCGAAGTGGTAACTGCGACGTGGAGGAGGCCCCGCGCGCTGGTCGTCCTGAAGTAGTTTGTGCGAATCATACTTCATTGATAACTTTCTATGTATTGAATTATCTCAAATCAATAGTTTTGGAAATGCACTCAATCCAATTTTATACTTAATATTTGTTAGTTCTTATATTAATTATACGCTCTCGCTTGCAGCCAGTTACATATCGTCTTCGAATTGCCATCATAGTCCGCTGGTGTTGGAAAATGATTTTTTTTTAATATTTTGAACTTCAAAGTAATAGTCCAACAGTTGCTTTTAATTACTCTCGTTGTAATTTTATTGAATTAAGTAATTTGCTTGCACGGGATTGGTCTCGGTAATTGGAAAATGTGGATGTGGCTGGCTGTTACAATATTTTTAAATCTGTAATATCTGAAACTTGCCTGAGGCACATTTCAATCTTAAGTAAGTACTTAGCCTTCGAAACGGCCAGAGTTCTCGAAAGAACTCAAACGTCTAAGGAACTTGAAGAATAAGTTTTATAAAAAACAAAAGCATTTTAATGATGCCGATTTTCGTAAGCGATATGTGTTTTACAGAAGTAATTTCAACAAGCTCAATAAATCTTTGTACCGAAGTTATATTCCTAATGTTGAGAGCAATATTAAATGTAATCCAAAATCCTTTTGAAGTTACTTAAAATCTAAGAAAACTGTTCAAAAATACCTGCGTCCATTCATCTTAAAAAGGTCTCAGCTAATTCCATTTCTAATGCTGTGAATCTCTTTGCCAATTTTTTTTCTTCGAATTTTATTTCAGGCAATACAGATTTTGAGTTTGCTCAAGATATCCTGTCTAATTTAGATACTTCCATCAACTTTGGGAAATTAAATTTGACTGACGAGGATGCCATTTTTGGCATAAATCAGCTTAAGCCATCCACTAGTATCGATGTTGATGTTCTATCGGTTATTATAATTAAAAGTTGCCCAGCTTTGATTACGCCTTTAAAGCGTATTTTGAACATGTCACTTTCCGCCGGAGTTTTCATTGATTACTGGAAGTTAACATACATTACGCCTATCCTTTAAAGCGGCAATAAAATATAATTGAAAATTATAGGCTGATTTCCAAACCATCTGCAGTTTCCAAATTATTTGCGAATATAGTCCAAGACAAAATATGCTTTGCTGTTAAGTATTTGTTATGCCCCAATCTACGCGGGTTTATTCCAGGCAGATCTACATTAACGAATTTAGCTGTCTTTACGGAGGACTGTTTGGATTGCTACACTTGAGTGTTTCGGTCTTCACTCTCACCTTCTTAAGTGGTTAATTTTCTAACTCAATAATAGGCACTGTGTCGTTCGGCTTGATAATGTATCGTCTTATTCTTTTCTTGCTTCGTCTGGTGTTCCCCAAGTTAGTGTCCTAGGTCGGTTACTATTTCATTCTTCATTAACGATATTTCTTCCTGTTTTCCATTGTGTAATTTTCTTCTATACGCGAATGATCTAAAAATCTATTATGAGATTAAATGTCCAGAAGATTCATCCAAACTCCAGTGTGAGTTGAATAACTTATAGAGTTGGTGTGTGCGTAATCGTTTGTTCCTAAACATTAATATATGTCAGTGTACTTCGTATGCGAAAGTTTTTATTGTTGTTCCAACAGCTTATTACATCTTGAACTTGTCGCGTAAGTCAATGAGTGCATTAAAGGATCTGGGTATTTATTTTGACTCCAAGCTCAACTTCCCCACCCACATAAACTTTATTCTGTCTAAATCGCTCGCAATGTTAGCCTTTATTGTTAGCCTTTTCTGATCCCTATACTCTCAAACTGTTGTACTCGTCCTTAGTTCCGTCCAGGTTAGAATACGCGGTATTTGTTTGGAGACCGCTTCATGAAGTCTATATTAATGGATTAGAGTCTGTTCAGAGAGCTTTTGTGCGTTTTGCTTTGCGCTCGATGAAATTCATCGATCCTATTCCGTCTTATCGGTCTCGTTGCTTATTAATAAATCTAATGTCCTTAGAGTCTTGGCGTGTTCTGTGGTCGATGTGTTTTGTCTTCGATATTTGTGCGGGCTCCACAGATTGTCCATATCTGCTCAATGAAATTAATTGTAATGTTCCCTCACGCATTTTCCTGTAATTAATTGTTTTTTGTGGGTATTGCTCAAACAGTTTTTGGAATGAATGCTCCCTTTAGAAGGGATAAGCATTTTAATGCTTATTTTTGTTCCGTGTCTTGGATTTCTCTTACTCTAAGTTTACTTTTAAGAAGTTACTTATAAGACTATTGCCATAAGGTCTTAATTTGTATCTACCTATGTGAAAGTCTGTAATCCTCTTGTTTGTTGATTAAATAAATAAATAAATAATTGGAAACAAATAATTGGAATATTTCCGATATTTCTGATCTAATAGTAGTCAATAAAAGTACGCTAGCATGATTTATTTTGAGCATCCTCTAGCACGAGCTCAGATCTTTATTCAAACGGGCCAATATTATTAATTTTTGTTCTCAAAGCTTTAATTAATTTTTTATTTTTATTTTAAGCATTATTTTCATCATAAGAGGTCTTTCAAAATATGCGCTCAGATGTTGTTTTAAAATAAAAAATGTAAAAATTTAGATATTAATTATTTTAGGCTTCGTTACTTTTTTTTAAATACGCCTCTTAATAATTCTATGTAAAAAATTGCATATATCTCTTAAACGTCGACAGTCGATTCATGAATACCTAATTAATGAAAACTTCTATATATTTATAGTATGTGGATGGTTATTTAAGAACACTGTGCGCAGCATCCGCAATATTCTCAAGAGAACCTCCAGTTTTTGGTCTGCCAGTCCTTTTTCCATCCTGGATAGATCCAGTTTCTTAAAATTTTTTCAACAACCATTGAATTTTCGACTTATTGGGACGATTATTTCCACCAAAAAAATCACGAATTTTCCGTTATTGTTCTTAAAGATCCTCGGTTTTCTTAATAAATTTTCAATAATTTGAACGCGTTGTTCTATCGTGTAAAGTTGTACATCTGCGTGCTTGAAGAATGTTGAAGATGACATAAAAAAAGATAGCGTCTATGAATTATTCACTACTGGCATCTAGGCGTCACTTTTGAAAGTCTCTTTACGTGGATGCAAGTAAATAAAAATGAAACAAGAGAATCAATATGTACATTTATGGGAATGCGTGTTTGAAACCGAGTTGTAAAAAAGCCATCTGACACCTTTATATGAGTGACAAAGTTGCTTCGTCATACTATCTATGTTATGCTGACGCAAAAGTAATGGTGAGCGATTATACTCTTACTACACATCCAGCAATTATTCTATTTGTATATGTTGATTCATCCATCAACACATTCCTACTAACAAATATGCAGCCATACATCAAAAAATTCAGCAATGCTTAAAAATTATTGTTGTATTGGCGTAAATGACAGTTGGGTGAATAAGTTATTAGATCAAAGTGAGCGATTTCTAGTGTGGGTGCATGGTAAACAACAGCATATAAATGATTTATTTTTGCAAACTTTAAAGGAAAGCTTAAATGGCAGAAGCCAATAGTATGCTGACATAATTTTTATTATCCACCGTCGGAAGAGAAAAGGAAATGACGATCAATGTGACTAATGTACAAGTAAATAGTTTATTATTTTTAAGAATTAAGTCTAGGGATTAAAAAAAGTCATATATTTTTATATATTCATATTTGTATTAAGAATACCAATATGAGTGGCGATTGTTGATTTCAAAGATTACGGGAAAATGTTTAATGTAAACTTGGTGATGATTTCCGGCATTCATTCCACAAAGACTTACAAATCTATTAAAGTTAAAGAGGGCTTGAATAAGTATTAAAAGCTAACTTCTATTCGGCTGGTCCTGGATTCTAGTTTACTGCGGGCATTCGAAATTCTAATTACAAACAAATCTTTTAGTCCATTTCTGCCATGAGTTTATACGAGTATGTAGTCTATGGACGATTCGATTACTTTTGTTTCTGCAGAAAGCTTTTATTTTCGGTTTTAAGAAGTCTGGGGCTAGTTATATATTGGTATGATATTGAAAAGGAGAAGAATAATATTGTATAATGTATGTGTAGGTATATACCTATTGTAATTAAGATAAAGAAGTTCGAAACTCAGTTGTTCCTGTGTGAGCTCATATTCATGGAATTAAAAACTTTAATTTTTTAAGGGAAAAGAAATTGTTTTGAAAAGCAGTCACTAATCAAAGATGGGTCAATTGCTAACTCTGAATCCCTATTTAAGACATTTGTGCATTTTTTTTGTCGGGACAACTAGCAAGTGCTGAGTGCTGCCCGTAATTAAGTCCATTGTACTACACTTGGATTCCTTTTTAATTTTCTTTAAATGTACCCGATCTCCGAAGAAATCTGAGTAGATCTTGTGGTGCCAAGGAGCCAAGGTAGTCGCTTCTTAACACATCAGTGCCAAAGGCCTCAAACCTGATTCGAGCGAAGGCGGGGCAGACGCACAGGAAGTGGTCCGCCGACTCATCCTCTGGGCTCTGGGCCTTGTGCATTAGTAAGCGGACAACCACAGTTCATGAAACAGTGAGCTGTGTGAGTTATATTACATTGATACGGATGATTTAAGGCAAATCAGTTCTGCTGGCTTGGCTTGACCATATCTCTGTTAATAAAGAACAGAGAATAAAGAACAGAGGAGATGAAGTACTTGCCTCGCATCAGTAAGATTAATTGGAGCAAGCCAAGAATTGTCACCTACATAAGAAAGTAAAAATCAAAGGCGCTCTTTCTTGAATCTCATCAAAATTGCTTAGCGCTTTACTATGCCGATTAATGAGCATAAGAAGTGGTCTTATTAAAGATTATCATTTACTTGTAATCTCTCTTGAAGTTTTATATTCGAAATACAAAAATTTTAAATAGCTTGAATTTCTGATCATTTTTGTGATTTTCCGTTGCACTGAAAGATGTTCTACAAAGTTACCAGAACAACTGCCAAGCGACGCTCTAATAGATAATAGAAGATGAAAGACTAAATATAAAAATTTACTTTTACCAGAGCTGCTCCATATACAATATATTTGCGCTCAACAATACAGAAAAAAATTATTTCCCATTGAAATTGAAGTTGTTTACCAAACCAATTGTCCAAGAACATACTCAAAGTAGTTTCTCTCAAATTGCGATATGTCGAAAAATATTGTTCACATAATTTTTCTCTTTTCCTGTGCAAAAATAAAAAGAAGTAGTCATTGGGGCCAAATTAGGGCTGAATGACAGATGGCCTGCATATCAGTGAGAGAGTTCGCATTGTCATGGTGAAAAATGATTTGTCTTTTTATGAGTTTCAGTAAATATTTCTGGGGAAAAATTGATGTTTGTCACACAGAACTGATCATTCGATTTTGATACAATGGAACAATTGCCAAATCGTTAGCGGGTGAAAGAAACCGACTACCACGTACTTTGAGGGGCTGTATCTGCTCGTCTTGCCAGACCGATGCAGTTGATAGTTATTTTGTTTGAGGCTCATAGGCATAAATCAATGATTCATTATCCATGTACATATTTAACGCAGCATTTCATGCAGGGCAAGAGTATTTTTGCAACATTTAGTTGAACGAATTGAACCTGTTTGAGTGATAGCCCCCAAATGTTGGTGCAACATGGTATTGATGCTTCTCTTGATAATATCCAAAGTTGCCTGCATGACATGAATTCTCGGTATCTTACACAACTCCTGATTTTGAATAGTAGCATGTAGAGAAAAACATTCAATCAAGTGCGACGAAAATCAAGTTATTATTTACTAAAATTTTGCATCATTTTGATGACAGATTTTTGTCTACTTCTCGCACTGCTTTTTGTTAATTGCGTACGCTTTTTGTCAACTGCGATTTACTAAGTATTTTTTGTAATTGTTTTGAAATTAGGAAAATTAGTGAGTTGGTCGAAATCTTCTGCAAGATATACATACATATTTATGTGCTCGACATTTTTTTATATGGAAGAAAGCACTCCAGAGCGTCAGCAAAAGAAAAAAGCAACGCGATTTTGGATACAATTCCCATCAGCAATTTTTTTATGCAAAAATTTAATGTGCTTTGTAGTTGCGTGCTCAGAAATTTTCTAAAAGTTCTTACTAAAATGTTTGGAGTTTTAATGGAAATCGGTTGAAATTTTTAATTTCTAATTTTTGTACAAAGTTCAAAAGTTAAGATCAAATGGTATTTATTGTAGTATAAACTCAGTTTTTAAAAAAACTGAAAAAATTCAAAAATAAATCAAACAAAAATGGAAAAAACAATATAATGAAAATAGTGAAAACTTCGTAAAATATCACGCTCTTATTGTGAACATAGGTGTAGGTGTTCATAAGTCTAACGACTCCAACTTTCTACAATGCAAAATATTATATTACTCATGGTATCAACATATACTTACAAGTAGTTATAGGTACAATCATATGTAACCCCAAGTATGTGTAAGAACATACAAGGTGGCGCAAAATTAATCGTACAATTTGGTTTTTGACTAACTTTTTTACTCAATAAAAAAATTATTTTACGAGATGGAAACTTTTACGAAAGACCTTTACGCGTGCCATTGCTTGTCTGTATGTATACTATAGCGGTCCAGTTCACAAGTGGCAAATATAATTGGCGTACGACACCATTTGCAAAGAGTTATAAATCTTCCCAAATTTTACAAATTACGAGTATTGTAGCCAAGATAGAAACTTTTTTTTTATCTGATAACACTGTACAGTAGCACAAAAAAGAAATACAGTAGGTTCTGTTTTTATGCGGTAGATACGTTCCGCAAGAAACAGCATAAAAAAAAACAGCATAAAAAAAGCTACTAGTTCTATAGTAAAACTATAGATACGTTTCAAATGCTAAAACCGCATAAATCTGAAATAATCGCATAAAAAAGGGCACTAGTCCCATATTATTACTATAGATACGTTCCATAGACCGCATGAATCTGAAATAATTAAATAAAATCGCATAAACAAAATATTGTATCTTTGAAAATTATATCTTTATATATCTTCCATACTTGTAGGGTTAGCATTTCTGATGTAATCTATGATGAGTTTTTGCTTAGCTGGTTTAGAATCTTGTTTATATGTACAATTCCCGATGGGTCGACATGCATTTTGTAATTTAAAAAAAAACCGCACTATTTCAAAACCGCATAAAAAAAAGCCGCATAAAAACAGAACCTACTGTATAAATAAATAAAATGAACTAAAAAAATAAAAATAAATAGTGGCCAAGTGTAGAAGGCGTCAGGAATTATTAACCTGACAGCCATCGAGTTCGGTCACTTTAGTAGTATTCCCCGACATTGTATAGAGGAAACTTTAAGCTGTTACAACAGCAAGAAGAACAACAACAATAATGATAACATCTGTCGTATGCCGTATTTTAAGGTTTATTTATGAAGTTATTTTAGACAGAATGAAAGCTTATTCCTCCTTAGAAGGCAAAGCCACGAACAATTATATAATAGGCCTTTTCTTTTCACCACTTCGCTGCTCGCTATCTCTCTGCACGGCTCACTTTGCATGTGAAAGCAACAAAAAAGTTATCGAGCAAGTTATCGCTGCTAGCGGGTATGGTTATGCCTCATAAAACTCTTATAACTCACTATTTTATGTTTAACTCACTACACTATGTTTATTTACATATACCAGTTGCTTCATCTACTGCTAACGCTTGGCGAAAAGAAAAGGCCTAATGATACATATTTATGTACGAGGGTCGTTTAAAAAGTTCCTACAAAAATAAAATCTACTTAACTGTTCGGGGCTAAATTTTTTTTTTTTTTTCGACATAGTCTTTTTTTTGGCTGATACACTTCATACAACGCTATGCTAGTTTGTTGATCCCTTCTGATTAATAGGATTTGTCTGAGACTGAAAAATAGCTATTCATTTCTGCAATCAAGGTGAATCGTTTGAATAACATATTTTTCCTCGCCAGCCATTTCTTCAAATTGGGGGAAAAATAGTATTCCGAGGGGTCCGAGGGAGCCAACTATGGAGAGTAGGGGGGATGTGAGACGAATTCGAACCCTATTTCCATTAACCCTTTCGCGATATTGTTGCCATATGGCAACAGTAAACTTTAAAAGGCCGTCAACACTCTCTTGTAAAAAATATCAACTTTTTTTTTACATATTTTCAAAAATTGAAGTTTAATGGTTAAACAGAAATAAAATAAATAATAACCGCCCATTATATATCGGTAATACAACATTTTTAAAGAAAGCCTTCTGGCATATAGCACTTCACTCTGAAATTTGTATTTTGCACTTTTAGATTTTTGAGGCATTTTGGGCAAATGTTTTCAACAATTTTTGAATAAAGTATATAGAAAAATGTTCAATCTGTCATTTGGCATATAAATATTTTTTTGCTAGCAGCTTTAAAAGCTGTACTAATTTTTAAAACTAAGCTTGTTGCCATATGGCAACAAATTTCTCGTAAGGTGTTGACTTGCATTAGATTGCAGAAGAAGTTTATTTGCGATTGAAACGAATACACAACATTTGTTGCCATATGGCAACATTAAAAAAAATCACTTAACAAAAAAAAAAAAAAAAAAATTATTTGTATTGTTATTGGTCCTAAAATAAATACTCAGACAAATATTTGGATTTTTTGGATGGCGCAATAAAAAGATGTACCGAAAGGGTTAATTTTGCGATCACAACTACTGAGGCGTGAGCTGATGGGTTGTGGTGATGGAAACAGAAAATCACTCTACTTTCTCGATTCATAGGTATGCCAAACAAAGAGAAATAGACCGATCTGGCTGAAACTTGGTGTGTGAGATGCTACTAACTAAACATAACTTCGATATGACTCAATACGATTTTCGTATGTCCCAGACTACTTTTTTTTTCTTTGTTCACTTCTCTCGGCAGCATAGGGACTCGAAGACTCACTCTTGCCTTGATTTCGTTAATCTGTTTTGATTTCTGACAGGGTAGGTGATTAGCCTACTGCTACCAGCAGTGCTTAGGAACAACGCCTTCTTACTGCTTGGAGCGCCATCTGTGTCTCACATTTTTCTGGCAGAAGGATCGAACAGATGGTTGAGGACTTCGTGTGTCTGCGCTATTACCACGGTCGCCCGCTTCCTCTTGCGGGCGCCACTGATGCAATATGTAACTGTATCCTTTCTTTGTTTTTTTCTTGTTTTAGCAGCCACAATGAAAATAATGCGCAAACTATTGTGAGGGAGTAAGGATGGAAAGGATAAGTTTTTGGGGTTGAGAAATGGAATTGAAGGAATTTTATTTTTTTAGAAACAGGGACATTTGGCAAAGTGCGAGGACCGTGCTTTACGTGGGATTCGAGCCCACAACCTCTGAGATGGCAGGCTAGTGCACTTACGCTAGAATACCGAGGCCGCTAAACTAGACTAAATGACAAATAAACACACGCAGACTAAATAAACAAATAAAAAACACAAAATTCTTAAATGTGTGGGCTATGACGACTATTTTATAAGGCATACTGCGAAGCGGAAGCAGTGGTCCTCCTCGGACTGTCATGCTGAAAAATAAAAAGACTGCGTTGACAATTTTCTTGGAATCTATAAGCCCACTACCTCTTTCACGTGCGCGTCTTTTGGGATCTTTTCAGGAAAATTGTGATGCAAGATTTTTTTTTTGCTATTTTCTGTATTATATTAATTATTTGGCCACCCCTTTTACTTCAAGACCAACAATAAGTTATCAAATCTGATTCTAGTATTCCTCATCCAGCATTTACTTAATAGGTGCTTTTATTTATTTAACTTTTCCTGCGATTCTGCGGCTGTGCAAGTAAAGTACAATAAGTCTTACTACATCTTTTGCTTTTGCTTGTAGTAAAAAAAATTCAGACGCAATATATACTTAAAAAACGGTGCGTCAGAGATTTTACTCCTGCCCCCTTTACCACATAGTGTGGGTGAAACCTTGGTTATTGTTGGAAAAGTTCGATCTTGCTTTACAGCGTAATTGTCCCACCACCGCCGTTTACCAAAATTGTTCACTATAAATCTTCAGTTTTCTAATTATACACTCGCTTCATGTCCATATTTGGTTTTGGTATAGCAGCAGTTTTTGCGCATTTGAAGAGTGCATATATGTACTTGTGTTCCCACATGACCAATTAAATGAAGACAAATTTTAGTAATTTAATTAGCATTTTTTTCCTCTTTATATGCAACACTAACGCAGGCACATTCGTCTTTGAATTATCTAATTTTTTGCGTTGCATTTTTTTATTTTGTTATTTTATTCTATTTTTTACCTTTTAGTTTTTTAGATTTCTCCAGCGTAATTATTACTTTCCCACTCACAATTTGGCCGGTGAAATAAGTGCCGAATTCATTTCTATCAAACACAACAGTACAGTTTTTAAATTTTTTACCTTCCGCCATTTTTAGAAATTTTATGTATTAAAAAAGCATTAAATGACGAAATTTGTTTTTTATTACTTATTTTTTTATTACTCTTTAGTATTTTATTGTTTTCAATTAATATTTATATGTAGTATTTAATAACATTTATTTATTTAAATTAATTAGTAGCCCCATTAATTGTAAATGAGTTGCCACTTCTGCCGAAAATTATATTGAAATGAATTTCTTGCGTTGGAGTTTTCGAGTCCACGCTTTCGCGTCGAAATCTGTTGCTGATGGTACGACCGTACGCGAGCTGCAACATCAGTGAACTGAAGCAACAATGAGCAGTAATAGGTGAGCGCAAAGTTCCGCCGCAATGGACAAACAAACCAGGTGAGCAGGTGTTTATGCCGCGTCGATCGCTTTCTAGATGAGTGTGTGCGTGGGCTGCATAGTCAAATTGTGTTTGTGACTCATATATACGAGTATGTGCGTGCCAATGTATTTTGATTCGCATGTAGTAAAGTTTATTTGTTAGTAGTTTTGGTTGGTTGACTGAGTTACTAGCCAAGATAGCAAAGTAAGTGCATCGGATTACGTTTTAATTCCACATGGCTTACTGTAGTTGTTCTGCAGATGTCTCGCAACTTGCAGTTGCAACAAGTACAGCGCACACAATAAAAATTATGAACTACTTATGCGCGCACTTTTGTATATCTAAATTATATATATTAGATATGTATATGTATGTATGTATATGTAGTAGTACATACACTATCAAGGCACAGCAAACTAACTACTCTGCTCGTAAATTGTTAAAATAACTTATCTTATCGC
The DNA here is from genome assembly GCA_037575425.1 of Anastrepha fraterculus. Classification (NCBI taxonomy): domain Eukaryota; kingdom Metazoa; phylum Arthropoda; class Insecta; order Diptera; family Tephritidae; genus Anastrepha; species Anastrepha fraterculus. The sequence continues at coordinate 268,768 of JAYXIM010040893.1, forward strand.
GCGATTTGTTTGGTTTTATGTGTTTTCGCTGTAGCGCTGACAGCTTCTCCGTACCTTTTTAAATACTTTTTTATACAATTTTTTGTATACACATTTAAATGTATTATTAGTCCTTTCTTGATTTAAATTGAGCTTTAAATTAGGTACGCTGATCCCGACATTTCGGGATCCCGATAGCGATGCATTTTTAAGACTCGAAAATTTCGCGACTAGGTGCCATGAGTCATTAGATAATTTATTAATTTTGTTTTCAAGTGAAAGTTGATTTTTGTAGAGAAGAAGCTTAAATGGGAATGAAACAGACAAATATTTTTATTATTCATGAAATTGGCTTGAATTGAGACTTTCCGCTATTAGTCCATAGATGTCGCCAGGAGTATCTTTAAACCCTCCCAAATGTCTTGTTTTTTTTCGTCTGTCATCTGTCAACAATATTCAGTTCATTGTTTGTTACGTTTCATACAACAATGCATTTTTGTCGCTCTTAAAAATGTCGAATTTCGTGCTTTCAAACCACGATTTGCGGACATCGTTGAGAACCGAAAAACCACTTGTGAAATTTTGTTCTCTCGGTTCAAAAGGAAGTCTTTTTTCATCGAATCGTTACGGGTAATGAAAAATGAGTGTATTTCTCCAATCCCAAGCGTAAACAATCGTATGGCCCGCCCGGTCACAAGCCAAAAACAACGGCCCAAACCAAATCGCTACGGCCGCAAGGCAATGCTGTGAGTTTTCTGGGATCAGCGTGGTATGATTTGATACGACCTATTAAAACCAGGTGAAACAGTTGACGGTGCACGTCATCGGTGCACGCTACCAACGACAATTGGCCGATTTGAACCGCGCTATACAGCGAAAACGCCCAGAATATGCCGATCGTCGTCACAAAGTAATTTTTCTTGATGACAATCTACCGCAACATCGAACAAAAGCGACCCGGGAATTGGAGGAGACCCACGATTGGGACCCTTTGGTGCATGCGGCTTACACACTAGACTTGGCGCCTTCCGATTATCATTTGTTTGCATCGATGAGCCACACACTTTCCGAGCAGCGCTTCAATTCTCACGAAGAAGCTAAAAAATGGCTTGATGATTGGTTTGCGGCCAAAGACGGCCAATTTTTTTGGCGCGGCATCCACAAATTGCCTGAGAGATGGGATGGGATATTTCGCTAGCGATGGCTATTATTTTGAAGATTAAACTTGTAACCATTTTTGTTAATAAACGTTTGAAATTGAAAAAAAGTCTCATTTCATAGGTATACTTATTTTCGATTCTAAGTGCTCAATTGCTCTGGTTGATCGACTTAGACATGCGACATTACACAGCGTAAAATTTCAAAAATTGTATAAACGAGGTAGCCAATTAACAGGTTTATTGTGTATTTATTCTCTGTCTTGCTGATCAAGACGGCGCTTTAGTGCTACTTAAGGTGTGCCAGACTGGCCTTCAACCATTTCACCTTTCACCTTGCTGAAATCACATGCCTGCCCTATTTAAGTATTCTTATTCTTATTGAGGTACGAAGAAGCTAGGCTGTGGCGCTCACCATAGGTAGTTATACTATGACCATGACGATAGAGTACATGGTTGCGCCTTCCGGATGAAGGGAAGTGGAAAGACTTGTTTGTGAAGATGAAGAGTAGGCGAAAGCAATGGAAATAGCCACACTCAAATACTTATGTATTTGGAAGTTTTATATTAATTTGTGCTTTCACAATTGAACAAATGGCACCTCGTTTGCTTTAGTGTGTTTAGTTTAAATCTCACGAATCACAATATTACCAAGACATTCACTGAATTATCACAAAACTGAAATTTATCTTCCTTTTTTTGTTTGGGTCATTTGTTTTGTATTGGAAAGGGACCTGACGTCAAATTTGTCAAAATCTCGAAAAACAAAGTTACTGTTACCGATCAGTTATAAGAATATTAAGCGAACTTAATTTATTTTGTAAAGATTAAAAATTTGAAATGCTGCTAGCCGCTCTGTCTTTCAAAATAATTATTCATATATGATATTATTCTTAAATTATGTTATTCTCAACTAGTCTGTAAAAATAAAAAATAAATAAATATATTTTAGTTCGCGTTTAAACTAAATAAGTATTTAATATTAACAAATCATGCACCTTTAATTTTTTGCAAATGCAGTCGGTCACATAACCATTGAAAATGTAATGAAACTAAAGTTAAGCAGCGAGGAAAAGTGGGAAATCATCAACGATTTCGCGGGAGAAATTCTGTAGTAGAAAAAGCAGGACGCAAATTAATATGATATGCTAAAACGCTACTAGTTTTTATAAAAAAAATTTAAAAAAATTAAAAAAACATTATTAAATTTTTAGTCAATATAAAGAGATAAGTCCCAGAAAACCAGGATGTAACTAAGAATATCTCGTAATTTCGGGATCAGCATTTATCGCTAGTGTATGTTACAGATTTTCTAATATTGACACAAAATTTTTGCATTTAATTACAATCACACCTGTGCAATAAGGAGGAGGTCGACCAAATACCCAAAAAGAGTGCACGAGGCAATTATATAACGGGTGATTTTATAGCTATTATCTTTTTAAACAGTTGGTTTAAACAGCTGACGCACGTTTCGTGTTTTGTTTCACTGTCAAACATCTTCAGTTTGGTTTATAATTTAACCGTGAATCGTCTTACAAACGAACAACGCTTGCAAATCATTGAAATTTTTTATAAAAATGCGTGTGCTGTTAAAAAAGTTTATCGCGCGCTTCGACCATTTTATGGTCAGTTTAATCGACCCACTGAAGCGACTATTCGAGCTATTGTGACTAAATTTAGAACCAAATTTACATTATTGGACATCAAACCACCAACACGCTTGCGTAGAGTGCGAACTGAAGAAAATATCGCAGCTGTATCGGCCAGTGTTAATGATGACATTAATTAGCGATTCGTCGCCGTTCGCAGAAATTGGGCCTCTGTTACTCAACAAAGTGGAAAATTTTGCGAAAGAATTTAGGTGTGAAGCCTTTAAAAATACAGCTGGTGCAAGAATTGAACTCGAACGACCTACCGCAACGCAGAATTTTTGGTGAATGGGCTCTTGGAAAGTTGGCCGAAGATTCACTTTTTTATCGAAAAATTGTGTTCAGCGACGAAACTCATTTTTGGATCAATGGGTACGTAAATAAGCCGAATTGTCGATTTTGGAGGTCACAGTTTGGTGCGGTTTATGGGCTGAAGGTATCATTGAACCGTACTTCTTTAAAGATGCTGCGAATCGTAACGTAACTGTGAATGGTGAGCGCCACCGTGAAATGATATGGAACTTTTTTTGCCCAAAATGCAAGAGCTTGACTTGCATGACATGTGGTTTCAGCAAGACGGTGCCACATGCTACACAGCACGCGTAACAATGGACTTGTTGAGAGGTGAGTTCGGTAAACATTTTATGTCACGCTCGTGACTTGTCAATTGGCCACCCAGATCGTGCGATATAACGCCTTTAGATTATTTTTTGTGGGGCTATGTTAGAGCTCATGTCTATTCAGACAAGCCTGCTTCAATTAACGCATTGGAAGACAACATTAAAGCATTTATATGTGACATACCGGCCGAAACATTGGAAAGAGTATGCAAAAATTGGACTAAGCGGATGGACCATTTGAAGCGCAGTCGCGGTCAACATGTGCATGAAATAATCTTCAAACATTAAATTATATGGACTGTACTATTGATTTAAATAAAAATATCATGAATTTTTCTGAATTTTACGTGTGTTTTTTTTTGAAAAACTTTGCGCTAACTTTTAAAAAATCACCCTTTATATATACATATAATTATACACCAGATAAGCAGTACCTACTATCTATATATTAAATAAATTTGATTTAATATACCGAAGTACCGAAAATATTGCGGCCATAAATGTTCCACAATGAGCCAAATTAGTCGATTACACAGTATTCACCGGAATTAGGAATCTCTCTGCTCACATTATGAGAATTTTGCGTAAAGTCCTACGCTACTACAAAATATGACTGGCTCAGAAAGTGAAGTTTTTTGGTCGTTTGGAATTTGGAAGCATCGAAATTACTCCACACTTCACACCACAAAAATTTAAAGAAAGTCCTGAACTTCATTGAAAACTCATTTTCATCGACGAAAAAAATGTTTGCTTTAATGGTTTGAGCAGCAACCAGAATATACCTCATTCGATACCAAAAAAATAGATGTGTGATTCAAGAGATTGCATTGCACCCACTGAAGTGAACATGTAGAGTCGATTTCGTACAGAATATGTGCCTGGACGTAAACTGCATTAAATAACTATAGCAGTATATTTAATTTTAATAATTTCTTATAAAAACATGAAAATATAGTTCACAAAAACCATATCGGGCTTAACAAAGCGCGTCAGTCGTTTTTCTGTAGGTAGCGAAGCCGCTTGATCTTTACTAGTTGCATTATGCCGCTGTAGGTATAGCTCATAAAACTTGCTGCTCTTTCGCCTGCGATACTCACCGTCGCTAACATGCAAGGGCCAACAAATTCTCTGCAGAATCTTTCTCTCGAATACTCCAAGGAACAGCTTATCGAAAGTTGGAATCGTTCAAACTTCTGTGCCATGAATAGGATGGGGAAGATTGGAGATTTATGAAGTATTAGTTTTGTTCTTCGGTAGACGACTTTATTACTCAGTTGCCTACTCAGTCCAAAGTAAGACTTTTGGGCAAGAAAGAGTGGATGCGAAAAGTATTGGTCGGACGCAAATTGTTATAACATCGAATTTATAAAAACTATCAAAACAATTTTTATTCAATTTTTTTCTGTGATTTATGAATATCTCGACTGTATAATTTTCACGCATGCATTTTATCACTCTAATTTGGGTTATCATTTCGATTGGGTCCTACAATAAATAATAAGTAAACATTGAAGTATGGAAGCCTGATAATTTCTGGAATTCTGGGAATCGGCTTATTTATTTAAAGGAATGTCGCTTTTGCTAAAAATTATAGTACGTAAATTTCCACAATTCTATGTAAGTACATGTATACTATGAAGTCCGATATACAGGTAATAGATTATGCATTAATAGTTGATAAAAATATTCCCTTTCACATTCCAAGTCTTTATCTACATGTGTATATGTGTATATGCATATACTTATATATTGCTTTCTCTTTCCGTAAAGTCAACATTTTATAGAACTTGAACATTTCTTGAAATTTAAGCACTGAAAATTTTGCTGTCCTGCCAATTACCTTTCGATAAGATAAAAATTAGGTTTAATCGAATTTGTCAATATTACAATATTATTGGGTACACAAATAGAAAACTGCAATTTTTCCTATTACCTTTCTGGCAGTATAGAGATTTTGTACCGAAATTTACTCAACATTTTATGGCGTTTCACGAATCGACCCAATTTTAACCACTACGTAAGATCAGGTCTTATATATATATATATAATTGGCGTCTACACCCTTTTTGTGTGTTTGGCTGAAGCTCCTCCTCCTTTTTGTGGTGTGCGTCTTGATGTTGTTCCACAAACGGAGGGACCTACAGTTTCAAGCCGATTCCGAACGGCAGATGTTTTTATCAGGAGCTTTTTCATGTCAGAAATACACTCGGAGGTTTGCCATTGCCTGCCGAGGGGCGACCGCTATTAGAAAAAATGTCTTCTTCTTTTTGGTCTTTCACCGAGATTCGAACCTACGTTCTCTCTGTGAATTCCGAATGGTAGTCACGCCCCAACCCATTCGGCTACGGCGGCCGCCAGGTCTTATTCAACAAAATTATTCGTCTTTGATCGGCACAGATAAAAAGCGAAAAGAATAAGGACAGGGGCAAGTGGCGAGTGGGATAATACAAGGTGGCACAAAATGAATCACATTGTCGGAAGATTTATAATTGTTGTAAATGGCGTCGTACGTCAATCCAATTTAACACTTGTGAATTTGATAACTGCAGTATACAAACAGATAAATAATGGAACGCATACAGATCAAAATGAAGAGATTTTCTTCGCTCAAAATCATTTATTTTATTCAGTAAACAATTTTCAAAAACAAAAAAAAATTAATTTTGGGCCTCTTTGTTACTATTTCAGTGCTCGCGGCCTTCCGAATTCGCTGTGTCATAAGACAATAATAGAATAAGCAAACAAAATGATGGGGAATTACTTGTTTGTGAAGTGGAAGAGTAGGCAAAATCACTAAATTTTCACCTTTCAACCTCGCATAATTTTTTCCGTCCATTTGATGCACTTCTCAAAGCTTATCCGTTGCTTTATTTTTCAACCATTTACAACTTCTATGGTTTCATTTTCCTCATCCTCCCATAAACCAATAGCAATTTCATTTTCTGCACCCATATTCTCTTCAATGAACACATTGAAAATTACATCGAAAAAATGTACCAAGAACTAGCGGACCTGCACCTGCAGTTGATTTTTCGTTGTAAAACAACCAAAGAAACACAAAAATTTAACAATGCACTAAAAAAGTGATTTTTATACCGAAGCCTTACTGTGATTCAGCTCGACAACGAGCTTATGTGTTAGCTTTAGCAGATTTCAACAGCTCATGGCATACCACATCGAGTTGGTTTTACTAACTGCTCAAAGCTGCATGCATATGATTGCGGAGTCAATTCCAATAAGTCTAACAGTTCTTGTTGCACCTGATGCTGATCTTCAATGTGCATTCCAACAAATTTCTAACTTTAAATCATTCCCGACATATTATAAGACTAACCGTAAGCTTCGACACTAACTAGATGCGTCTTAGTTTATTTATTGAAGGCAAAAAGCTCTATTTCTCATAACTTCCGCTCACCGAAAAATTATAAAAAAATCAAAAAGTTGTACTTTTGTTATCGTTTTTTAAGTGGAGTCAATGATAAGGAGTTATCCGCGCAAGCTTGATAAGGGAAACCTCTTTTTCTGATCTAACGCTTTTCACTTTAATTTGCCGTTCGCACTATCCATAACGAAAAATATTAACGCAAACATCTTTGATTAGAGGTTTTGGCCGAGCTACTCCTTCAATTTAGGTTGTGATTCTTGGTGTTGCCTTGTAAGTCAAGGCCTCACAGTTTTATGCCATTTTCAAACAGCAGATCGGTTTTTCCGAGAAACTTTTTCATAGCAGAAATACACCCCCATATTTACCATTAATTTCCTCTATTAAAAAAAAAATAACTTTTTCTAACAGTCAATTCCCACTTGTCGAATCGTAGTCACCTTCAAATCTATGTGGCAATGACACCTACCCAAAATAACCAATATAATATTTACTATAGCGCGTACAACTTTGACAAGTTCGAACCTGACGTTTTTTATCACAAATGCTTTGATGGTAGAAACAAATACATACATAAAAGAGTTGGTCGTTGCCAATCGAGAGGTGGCGCTAAATATACTCGTATATTAGAGAGAACTTTAAGTATTTTTTTAGTATGATTTTCTGAAATAAAGTTAGAATTCATGTGACTCAGGCTAACAGCTGATACGGCTTGCAGGGTCGGTTGTGGCAGCGGTAATCTTATCAGTCTATGAGAAATAAGAAATAAAAAAATATGCATACATATGCACATATGATATATACTCATATATTTCAATGCTCAAGCGTTCCTAACTTGTAGTGCATTATTATTGGCATTTCTGTGATATTGAGTGTGTCAAATTTATCAATGAACTGATAAGAGCCCACCAATACCTGACCATAAATACATTTTTCAAGTTTGCTGTCAGGTGAGCAAGCAAATGTTTACGAACCGAACGATATTGACAACGGCGAAATATTTATTTTGTAAAAAACCTTAAATTGATAGTAAATTTGCACTTAGCAGAGAAGCAGTTAGTACATCGCAAAGCAACGGGGTAGCGCGTTCATATTTTTAAAGCGCTTAATGCAACTGAGTTCGTTTTGGATAGACACATACAAATACAAATACATATGTACGTATAATAATTCCCTACGAAATGGTTGTAACCTGTATAATTGAATTTGACAATAACCCATTTGGCACCTATTATGCCGGCCAAGTTATAACGGGGAGAGTTACACTGAATGCTGATAAGCCTAAGCAGGTTAAAGGTGAGTAAAACGAAGAAATCCGCATTTAAATAAAATTTTAATAGATTTAGTGAAATACAGTAAAAGGAAATAAGGTAAAATCAAATTAATAAAAACTTAAATAAAATGATATAAGGTGTTAAAATAAATAAAACAAATAAAAATTAAATATAAAATAAAAAAGTCAACAAAATTAAATCAAATTAAATGGAAGAAATTAAAATAAAATAAAGTCAAGTAAAATTAAGAAAATCTAAGAAAAATAATAGGGACGTCAAAAAAACAAAAAAAATAAAACGAATTAAAAATAAACATAATAATATAAAATATAATTGAATTAAATTGAATTGAAGTAAAATAAATGGAATGGGACTAAATATATTTAACTATGTAAATTAAAGTAAAATAAAAATGTAATTAAAATATGTAATAATAAAATACCATGAAATTATATTACATTAAATTCAATAAGACTATGAAATGAACGAAATTTAATTTAACTTTGAATTAAATAAAATTACTAAATTAATGAAAACTAAATAAAGTGAAATGGAATTTAAAAATAAAATAAAATATAATTAAACTAAATTTAATAATAAAATAATTTAATTAATTTAAGTGAAATGAGATTAAATTAGAATTAAATAAAAAAATAAAATTAAAATAATTTAACTAAACTCTGAATGAAATAAAAAATTAACGAAATAAATTAGAATTAAATAAACACAAAAATAACACAAAATAAAGTAAGTTAAAAAACAATTAAATAAAATGAAACTAAATTAAAGAAAGCCAAACGCAATAAAAAAAAAAAAAAAAAAACTAAATGAGAAAAAAAGTACAATAAAAGTCACATAAGAAAATAAAAAAGGTTTAAAAGTAAATTAAAAATAAAATGGTATTAATAATATTATTTTAATGGAATGGGAGGAAATTAAACTAAATAATTTAAACAAAATAAAATGAATTAAAAATAATAAATTGAATATAAATAATTTAAGTGGAGTGAGAATACACAAGTGGTCACACGATATCACATGCCACTCGAGATCAAAACGCAACTGGGCCACATATCCCTAGTGACTCAAAAAGGGGTAAAATACATGGGAATTCAACTAGATTGCAGGCTAACGATCTGTACCCAGATACGGCACGCGGCTACTAAAGTAGCGAAGATCACAAGAATACTAAGCAGACCAATGGCGAATATCGGTGGAGCAACCCAGAGTAAAAAAAGATTGATCGCGTCCACCACAAACGCAAAACTCCTGTACGGCAGCGAAATATGGGAAGGTGTGCTAAACTGCAAAACCAAGCGATACCAAAGAGGAGATACCCGTCAACCTCATTGTCCGAAAATGAGTGGATGCATGGGAAAGAGCACGCCACCACTAATGCCGCGGAACGGATATGCCAACGCGATAGGACACTGAATCGTGTGGTAGACACACGGCGAAGCTCATTCCTACAATATGTAAATGGGTTCAAAGGAACTTCGGGGAAGTGGGCGAATTCATGAATAAGTTCTTCTCGGTCAAATGTCTTGTTTTTTTCATATGTCATCTGTCAACAATATTCAGTTCATTGTTTGTTACGTTTCATACAACAATGCAATTTTGTCGCTCTTACAAGTGTCGAATTTCGTGCTTTCAAACTACGATTTGTGGACATCGAAAAACCACTTGTGGAATGCTGCTCTCCTAGTTCAAAAGGAAGTCCTTTTTGCATCGAATCGATACGGGTGATGCAAAATGGGTGTATTTCTCCAATCCCAAGCGTAAACGATCGTATGGTCCGCCCGGCCACAAGTCAAAAACAACGGCCAAACCAAATCGCTTCGGCCGCAAGGCAATGCTGTGATGCTTGAACGAGATATAGACCTCGACACATTATGACATTGCGTAGTCTCACAGACAGAAACATAAGAAGACGAGCGTATACCATAAGCTGGCTACAAATAAATAGGTATGGTGGACCCAGACATGTGTGAATAGAATTGGTCCATTTCATGGACATCGTTCTGGGCCCTCCCGAAGTAGTTCTGAAAGTAGTTCCGGGAAGGAGAGGAGGAGGGACTGTTTTAGTGGCCACACCACACGAGGCAGTAGACGACGGTCACTGTAAGTGTGGAGCCATTTGAACCCAGATAAATTAAAATATAAAAAATTAAATTATATAATAAAATATAAAAAAATTAAAAAACAAATATTAGGTGCGCAATTAAGTTCCCACTGTTTGTCAATAGATGCTGCCAGCAGTGTGCGCTGGTCGATTTTAACATAACCTAAACGTCATAAACCTAGATATATGGTAAACAAATTGTTTCGACACATTAGTGATTTTGTTTTGGTATCATATATTTTTGGTTTTGTGAAAATGTCTGATTTTGTGCCGAATAATCGTCATTTGCGGGATGTGGTGATTTTCCTCTTTCATTCGCAAAAAAACGGCGGCTGAAGCGCATCGAGAGCTACAAAAAGTTTATGGAGATGCTGCTTTAAGTGAAACAACGTCTGAGACTGGTTCCGTCGCTTCAAAGACGGTGATTTTAATGTTGACGACCGTCCGCGTGAAGGAAGGCCAAAAACCTTCGAAGATGCTGAATTGGAGACATTGCTCAATGAGAATCCGTGTCAAACGCAAGAAGAGCTTGCTTGAGTATTAGGAGTTACCCGCCAATCCATTTTCAAGCGATTGCATGCTATGGGAATGATTCAGAAACAGTGGACTTGGGTTTCTAATGAGTTAAGACCTAAGGATGTTGAACGTCGTTTATTCGCCCGGGAACAACTGCTTCAGCGGCAAAATAGCGCATCGGGGCGGATGATGAAAAATGGATTCTTTTCAGTAATCCAAAGAAAAGAAAGTCATGGAAACTGCTCGGTCATGCTTCTCCGTCGTCGCCTCGGCCAAATATTCACGCTGCGAAGGTTACGCTATGTATTTGGTGGGACCAAATTGGTGTTATCCATCACTGGGACTCGGTATCGACTTCAATGGATGCGATTGAGCCGAGCACTGCGCGAGAAGCGGCCGTATACGCGGAGAGGCATGGAAAAGTGATTCAACAGCATGACAATGCTCGTTCCCGATCGATGGCACATGATCTAGCTGACCAGCAGTTCCATTCATATGAAGACATCAAAAAATGGCTTGATCCGTGGATAGCCTCAAAAGATGAACAGTTTTCCCGCGACTGCATACGAGATCTACCAGAAAGATGGAAAAAAGTAATAGCCAGCGATAGGTAATACTTTCAATGATTCACTTGTAAGCATTTTTTCAGAATAAAGTTGTATTTTCATCAAAAAAAAAACACCGAGAACTTAGTTACGCACCTAATAAAATAAAAGATTAAAAAACGAAATAAACCTTAATTCAACTAAATTTAAAAAACACCTAATAAAATAAAAGATTAAAAAACGAAATAAACCTTAATTCAACTAAATTAAATTAAATTAAATTAAATTAAATTAAACAGAATTAAGTAAAATGATATAAAATATAATATAAAAAAAATTTTAATTATAAAAAAAAACTAAATTAATAAAAATTAGAAAGAAAAAATAGAATGGAATTGAATTGAATATGTTAATTGGCAAAGGAGTAAACTAAACTAATTGAATTAAAACAAAAGAAGAAAGGAAAATAAAATAAAATTTCCATGGCTTCATTTCATTCTATTTTCCTTAAAATAATAATAATGTAACAAAAAAATATATGATGCTTTCCATTTCAATTCAACCGGGCTATTCGGGACATGTTCTTCGACTTCAATGTAACTCAAATATGTCGCTCTCTGGTCAAAATAATGAGACACGTATTTTTTTCAAGATTTATCGGCAATTTTGTTTTTCGGCTTAAAATCGATTCAAAAAACCCACTATTGGCATGAAGCACCAATATGATAACAAACGTTTTTTCTAAGCGGTTGTGTCACTCAAAGCAATGACAAACTTCCGAGTATGTTTCGGCCATGAAAAAGCTCCTCATGAAAAGCCATCTGCCATTCGGAATCGGCTTAAAACTGTAGATGCCCTCCATTTATGGAAAAATATCAAGACGCAACCTACAAATAGGAGGAGAAGTTCGGCCAAATACCATGTTAAAGATATGTATGTATGTATATATAAAATAAAAATAATTAATAATATTAAATTAAACTTAATGAAACTTTGAAATAAATAAAATAATATTAGATAAATTCAAATAATTAAAGAAACTGATAAAATTAAATTAAATAATATAAAAAAGAGATGAAGTAAAATAAATTAAAAAATTAATTGCAAACACAATAAATTGTATAAAACAAAATTAACCCAAATTATTTTGATCACATTGAAAAAGTGAAGCTAAAAAATCCGTTAATAGCAAACTAATCATAACAACTAAATATTTGTCGCTCTGCACTTAAGTTTCGGTGAGTCATAGCTGCGGTACAAATATGTAGGTAACATACACATACATACACGTGTAATTTCAACTTATTTCCTTATCTTCAGACGCAAAGTATTTACAAATCTACTACTAAGTGCTTTCGTTTCGGCGATTTTATTCTGCAGATAAAATAATAATAAAAATGTGTAAACACACTTTTACAAATCTGTGATGACTTATAAATTTCTAATAACTTATGAAAATGCATCAAATAACGGTAAAATATACATTTTGGTAAGGAAATATGTCGAAATTCTTACTGAACATTACTTGAGAGGTACTTTATAAAAGTACCTTAGTGGGAAATATTTTTTTGTTGAGATATTTAATGTTTTTGTTTAGGAATTGCACTGAAAATCAGGGGATTTGCAGACACACGTTGGGAGGAGACAACCAGTAGAAGAACAACCGATAACAAGGGACGTTCATCAACAAAAAGGGATACTATCCATTATAGGGGTCATGAAGAGTATATCAAATCCAAGACTTTCTTGCTTGGATCAGATGAGAGTGAGTGAACATTTTTTCAGAATTATAAATTTTAATTCAATTAAAATTTGGATTTGAAAAAAAAAAAAATGTTTCCCTTTCCAGATCAATCATCACTAATTGAACCCGGCATACACACCTACTCTTTTGCCTGTCACCTACCCAATACTTGCCCTTCATCTTTCGAAGGCATTTACGGACACATAAGATACATGGTAAAGGTGGAACTTATACGGCCATGGAAATACAATCAAACATTTACAAAGGGTATTACGGTATTGAAAGTGATGGACTTAAATTACGATAGTCCTCTGTTGCGGGTGAGTAATCAGTGCACATGAGCTTATCCTAAGAACTCACATTTCATGAGAGGTACAAAACACACCTGAAACGATTTTAAGATTTATTTCTACTGACGCATGCATCATACAAGACTGTATCTAACAAATGTTGCTTGATATGAATGGAAAAACTCATTACAGTCCCATACACAACTGAGTAATTTTAGAGAAGTTCCTTTACCAGTTCTTTCACCCGTGGGGACTTACAGTTGCGGCACAGTCCTGCAAATATCGCATGATTAAGGATCCGTTTAATTCGATTATTAAAATTTAGTCAGTGTTGAATTATCTGACCAAAAAGAAACTCAGATACATAATAACCTCTACCAGCTCTGAAATATCAAGGGAAGAGTCGTTCCCCGTTAGTTGAGCAGCCAATACGCTAGCAACTCTAGCACCCATTGACAAGGTAACACTATACTGACTAGTTGACCCTTGGGGTAATCCCTGTTCTTCTTCACATGGCGAGATATCTAATTGGCTGCCCAAAGGGACATCAACACCAATCGCAGATAGTTCCGAAGCTACACAAATTTTAGAACTCTCCCAGATGGCAGAGTCTTCCCCCTGAAAAATACTCGCTAAGCCTGGAATCGTATCGACATCGTATTATGAAACTTCACTAAATAAATTCTTGCATCTACGCTTCATTTAGCTTTCCATGAAGATAGGGAATCCGAAGCATTCCATACATACAAATAACATATGTTTTCATCTCTCACTGGGAAACGAAGTCTTTAAGTGGTTTCCAGAACGAAACTTTGGGTAGACGTAATTTGATTTATTAAAAATTTCTTGATCGTCAAAGGGGTCCAGCATACACCAATGTCCAAATGCCAACTATTTCCAAAGTTGCAGTCTTCAGGGATCCTCGGCGGAACAAAATTTATAACAAAAGTTACCTCTATTTGATGTTAACTAGATTAGTCATTGAGACTAGGTAAGCATTTCAACCGGAAAGTCCATTGTGCCCTCTTCGACTCATAATACTTCATCCAAATCCAATTCTGTTCTGAAATCTAAGAGAGTATTCGGTTGTAGTGGAAGTATATATAACTACTTCCACTCGGCCCAATTGAACCGAGATGTTTTCTCTCTTGCTCGAGATGGCATCATGAAACAGGTCCTGTGATGTCTCCAAAATCGGTAAGAATAATTTAACTATATCCTGAACTTATGCAAAAAACTTCGAGTTTAGTTAATGTCTCATGAGGCTGATTGTTAGCTTTCTCAATTTATTTTTTGGGAGGTTGTTAAAGGCGTTTAAGCCTTTTGAAATTGTACCCAACCAAACAGGGCTTTGCCTGACTTAGACTCCGAGTGCGAAGACAATATAGGCTTTTCTCTTTGTTGCTGAATTCCTCCGTGATTGTATGTTGTCCCACAGCCAGAAGTGGCTCAGATGGTATCCGTGTAGTTACTGCAACCTCTGTAGCTTTCTAATCATCTTCCACCGTACCGCTAAAAGTTTTCGTCAAAGTCATAGCGTAAATGAATAAGATTTCTTTTCATATGTAAACTAGTGCTAATTTTATATTCACGTGACTCAAAAATGTATTCTACCACTCTTAATCTCATATCGCTAAGGTTCCTTCTCAATCCGAAGCTCAGAAAGTCTTCTGCTGTGGACCTTGTAAAACTCAACCACTCGATATTCACGTTTCACTACCACAAGGCGGCTATGTGCCCGGCCAAACGATACCAGTTGGTGTGCTCATATCAAACGAAACCAATATAAGGATCGAAGAGGCGAAAGTGGAACTGGTAATGCTCATCTGCTACTACAGCCAAACACCGCACACAGCCACCAAGAACGAGCGAATCGTTCTGACAAAAATAAAAGGTGAAGGTGTGCCAGTCCATTGTAAGAAGCAATTCGACTATGCACTCATTGTACCGGCAACACCGCCAACCTGCTTCAATCTGTGCCGCTTACTACAGATTGCCTATCAAGTGCAGGTGGAGATAAAAGTAAAAGGCTGGCATGCAAATCAGGTAATTTGCGTACCAGTAACAGTGGGCAATGTGCCGCTAATGAGCGTCATACAGAAGCAGCCAGCGGCGACTGATAGTTTTGCCACTGGCAGTGCTGGCTACATGCAACGCGCAATGATGAATGGCGTGACAGCCGATGAAGGTGAGGAGGTGGCTGTGGCGAGCGCTGATGATGTTGAAAAGAAGACAGTGGCGGCTACTGGGTTAAAGACGAACGAACTTGAAGCTGTAGTGCAGACTAGCAGTGGTGTAACGACGAACAGCTCGATAATGCCGCTTACGCCACCCAGTCCGTGGATGACGGATGATAGCATACGTAAGTGTTTGGTTAATCGGGTAGCTGTCTCAATTTAAATCCGTGTTTTCTTGTTTTTTTTTTAATTAATTTTTCTAACAGCGCCACCCTCTTATGAGATGGCTGCGCATATGAAGTCAGCAAAAATCAATGCTGATGAAGCGCACGATTATGGGGAAGCAGAATTTGCGCCACGCTATCCCGTCTTCAAACTATGCAGTACCAGCGAGCTAGGTGCCGACGAAGTTGATATTGTCGGAACGACTAACGGTAGCGCTAGTGCCGCTAATGTGACGGCAGACAAAAGCACTTGGCTTTGAACTTGACTAGTTAAAGAAGATGTATACAATTTAGTAAAAAATAAATTAAAACCAATATAAAATATATTACTTCACTCTTCTCATTTCGTACGACCTTCGGGCGCTTATCATGTCGCTACGTCAGCCCACTCCACACATGTATTGTGAGCGTAACGGCTGGGGAGGGTCCATTGTGTAATGATAAGGGAAAAACAGTCACAGTCACAGCCAAAATTAGCAGGCATAAAATGTACGTCAATTTTGTTTCTAAAATTCGCATTTCATTACCACATCGTTCCAGCAAATAGTTTCCCCGATATGCATTTGTCGCTTATCTAAAACCATTTAATATTCGTGTTTCTTTTTGTTTTGTTTTCTGATATAAAGTGCTTCTACAGCTGGAAGATCATATAAGCTTTTGTTTTTCCATGTATGAGTGCTTAAATTTGAATGTCCCCGCACGCAGGCCAACTAAATAAGTGCTCTCAAGTTTTTCTCCATTCAGTTCGGATCGGTCGGTTGTGAAAGCGAAATGGTTGTAACTTGTGATATACAATTCCATCAGAATGAGTTCGGCACTTATTTTTCCGGTCAACTGGTGGATGGATCGGTGGTGTTAAAGGCAGATAAGCCAAAAGACGTTAAAGGTAAAAAGAAATACGAACTAAAAGGAAGGCAATAAAAATACGAGCACGAACGAGCAATGAATTTTTTTAAGTACAAATATTCTTTATCACTCATTTGGGTTTTAATCTTAGCTATTCAATTTAGTTATTCATTTTAGCAAATTTGTGTTGCCTTTTAAGGCATAAAAAGCACGCATACTTTAAATGTTGATATGCACTGCGTTAAATAACTTTAGTACAAAGACTTATTGGTAAGTTTTGACAATTTATTTATTTGTAATTTAATTAAAATTATTTTTTTTTACTGAAAATATAGCTTATTCTACTACGAAAATTAAATAAATCCAATTTTCAGACTTTATGCAAATTAAAAAAAAAAATTAATAAATTTTCAACGAAATTTCACACTTTTCAATTAGAGTTTTTGGGAAATTTTCGAGTATGCAGTTTAGCTCATTGAATTTTGGTATGAAGAAGTGCAATTTTTCAGTAGCTCAAACACGGATTGATATTTGAATTCTTTTTCTTGCAGTCTTGTGCATTTTCTCCATATAACGAATGCCTGACTTTTTTTTCATACGCGTTGTGTTAGCGCGCTACCCTCAAGTGACCTTCTGAAAGCAGGTTAAGCCTGTTTATTTCTATCACATCTCGCCGGGGGACTACCGTAATGTATTACATCGCGGAGAGGGAAGGCGGTTAGCCGCCGCTGCTGTGTCTCATTTCATCACCTCATGCCATGTCACTTCCTGTCATGTCACCATTTGAAGCAGCCATGTCCACTCATGAACCGAATCAAGTAACAGTCTCAGTGTGGCATCTTTAGCCAAAGTTTTAGGTTGGGAACGCATTTATAGTATGCTACTTGGATTTATATGACCTTAGTAGTAGAATCAATTATAATTTCATAAAAAAAATTGTGCAAATTTAATGAGAAGCAGATCAATAGTCAAAACTTGCCAAGAGGTGCCAGTGCTATAGTTAACCGTCCGTTGTGTGATGTGGCCTACGCAGGAGATCCCGAATTTTAGAGGGGTATATCTTTTTGTTTCATTAAGTTTTCAAAAAACGGCGAAAATATACCATACAGGTCTGTTAGATGAATCTTCTGAAAATTTTTTAACCATTTCTAGCGAAGTGATTATGAAAAAAAAATACATTTTACACAAAAACTTCATATGTTAGGGTAAATGGCCTGCACAGGCCACCACTGCAATTTTAGTATAGTCATGCACCGAGAAAGAGTGCATACGGTTCTCTCTCACTCAGAAGTTGAAACTTTAGTCGCTCTCTCGCTCTCATCGCATTTTCGACAGTTTTACTAGTTTTAGTAAAAAAAAAACACGAGAACAGGCGCCAGATATATGCCGTTAGAATTGAATTTGGTTCTATTTATTACAGGTGCACATTTTATTGTGTATGATTGATTTTGCTTTTTGCAATAAGTTTTGTTTGAGTGGAGAAAAGTAAGTATTTATTAACAATTGAAATAGTGATCTGTATTATTCATAAAGTGTTTTCTGCCGGAAAAGAAATGTCACTTTCAAACGAAGTAGATAGGGCTCTATTAGCTATAGGTAGAAGAAGTAATCGTCTATCAAGTGAGCAAATGCGCCATCACGAGGAAGTGTTGAGCAAATTTATTGCAGCGGAGGATGAGGATCTTCCATCCGTTTGTCACCGACGACGATAATGATGAGGATTATGTTCCTGTTGATGACGGAGAGGTGTCTGATATTGAGAATGAGCTTGAGGTTGAGGAAGAATTGCCTGAAAACGAAGAAATTTATGAAGTTGAATGGGATTAAGTAATCGAACCAGAGCCTAGTGTCTCAAATCTTGCCAGTGGTGTGAATCGATTACTAGGTGAAAAAGAGCAATGTTACGAGTGCAAGATTGACAATATGAATTGGAAAAAGGAACCGCCAGCACCTAGAGCACGCCATTGGAACCGATTTACAGTGTCTATTTTTCGTGACATAATGTCACCTGAAATAGTCGATATAATTGTTCGTCAGACGAATCGGAACGCATTTTTTTTAATATGCTTGACATTACTGGCTTGGCTTCTTAAATTATATACAAGCATTTGCGACCAAGCAAGAAGTCAGACCAACGAAGGAATTTTATATTAGCATTGGCTGAACAACTGACAATCCCCCTTATGGAAACACGTGCAGCAAATCCCAGGATATATGGTGGACCAGGAATTAAAATAGCAATGCAAAAGTTCAATGTATTTTATGTTAGTATTTATACAAACATCCGAATTCGTACTGAAATATATAATTCATTTAAATAATGTATCTCTCACAGGATCCACTATCAACTTCGACGGCCCCAGCACAAAAAACTGCATCAAAGCCCGTAAGCTCACAGTACCGGCCATTGTCCATCTATGTATCAAACTGGATAAGTTTAAAAGAAAAACCCGATTTACTTGCCACATTTGCAAAGATGCAATGTGCTTAACTCACGGTTTAGAAACCAAAACCTAAACTTGCAGCATATGTCTAGCTGCAGTAACTACGTCAACTTCATAAGCAACTTTTCAAATTTTATATTTTTATTTATTTATTTATAAATGGAATTTTTCAAATAATTTAAAAAAAAAACAGTAAGAAGGATTAACCTTGATAAATAAATTTCTTTTAACACTAATCAATCTGTTTTTTTATTAATCGGTATTACACTTAAATTGATTAAAAAAAAAAAAAAAATAAATAATTGGCGCGTACACTTCTGTTAGGTGTTTGGCCGAGCTCCTCCTCCTATTTGTGGTGTGCGTGTTGATGTTGTTCCACAAATGGAGGGACCTACAGTTTCAAGCCGACTCCGAACGGCAGATATTTTTATGAGGACGCTTTTCCATAGCACAAATACACTCGGAGGTTTGCCATTGCCTGCCGAGGGGCGACCGCTATTAGAAAAATGTTTTTATTAATTTTGCTTTCACCGAGATTCGAACCAACGACCTCTCTGTGAATTCCGAATGGTAATCACGCACCTACCCATTCGGCTACGGCGGCCGCTTAAATTGATTACAGACATAATTTTCGTACCAGCCTATAAATAAAGCACGTGTTCTCATAGGTGGCCTGGCCAGGCCATTTTAAACAACGAAAGAATATAAAACTTTCACACAACGGACGGTTAATATATCTACCGCACTGTGCACTTATAAGTAAGGTGATTGACGTGATAAACCTAGTTTAAAATTCCCATTTTTATAATTTTTAACTCAACTCACTTCAGTCTAATGATATGGTTGCCATCGCAATAGTATCTGAGGTCATAGATTACACATAGGAAATGTCTTACCGCCTTGAAGGCGTATTCAGACCCAAATGAGTATATTCGGCGTCGTGAACAACAATTGGAGCGGTGCCTGTCCAGCTATAGGAAATTTTGTGAATACAAAAAGCATTCGTTGGCCGCTTAATTTTACGTAGTGCAACTGACAGTTTTATTCAGGTTCTCCGGCGTCCAATGATATCATACCTTTGTGGACGCTTTCTATTGGTATATGTGAAATAGTTAGCCTACGCTGATAAACCAGCAATTTTGGACCATCTGGAAGCCAATACACGTCGCGTTATCGCTGATATCGCTGGCCAATTTAGAGATATCGGATTTTTAACTAAAATGAAACAAAGAAAATTCAATTTGATTAGGCAATCTTTATTACTTTTGTATAGAACCATTCATGAAATTTTTTTTGTAAGATAATCCCTTTCAAATGTTAACCGCAACTGCGCCGCAATTCGATCATCCGTAAACATCAATTCTGAATGACTCGCTGGAGGGCTTAGGTCGGCATCTCGTGAATAACTTTAGTAATGTTGGCTTCCAATGCCTCAATCGTCATTTTACATAACTCCATAAATAAAATTCCAAAGGTGTGATATCTATCACACGATCTTGGTTTCCAATCCACTAGTCCGAGGCGAGACATAAATTGTTTAGCGAAACGACGACGCAGTAAATCGATTGTTTCACGAACCTTATGGCAAGTAGCGCAGGCTTGTAATGCGCTGATGAATCCTGCAGCTCATAGGCCTCTCCAAACTGTTGTTTTCAATGGATATAATGACTGCTCTTGACTGGCAGGCTTAAATTTTCATTTATTATTCTAAGCATTAAAAAGAAAAACAATTAGGAGGTTTTCGTAAAAAAGCCGGGCAGAAAGGCTACAACAAAGATGAGCGTTCCATGTCAAGCAATCAAAGTTTTTGTTTTCAATAAAACTTAATAAATTTGAGATTTATTCAACAATTTTTTGACAAGAAATCACATTTTCGTATTCGCCTGATATGGCTTTCTGTGACCTCTACCTATTCGGAAAATTGCATTTGACTATGAAAG
Source organism: Anastrepha fraterculus (assembly GCA_037575425.1). Lineage (NCBI taxonomy): Eukaryota > Metazoa > Arthropoda > Insecta > Diptera > Tephritidae > Anastrepha > Anastrepha fraterculus. The sequence continues at coordinate 289,680 of JAYXIM010040893.1, forward strand.
AAAAATGTTTCGCATACATAAATCCCATCCAAAAGTCTTGTACCGACATCCTGAAGGACATTCCGGTCAATGACCTGAAACACTCTTTTGAAAAGCTTTTAGATCGCGCAAAAGAGTATATCCAGGCCAGAGGGCACTATTTTGAATAAATAAGCTCGAAGTTATCAGAACAAAGCTCCTGTTACTTCTATTTCAGTTCAGTATTTTTTACTTTGGACTTCACCTTGTATTGTCAATTTTTAATCAGAATATTTAGAAAATTCTAAGGTATGCAGTGTTGTGGTCCAATAAATTCTATAAATTGGTTTTTTGTCTGCAATCGATGTTGAAAGTTTTCTGCCATATAAAACATATGTTCGGAAATTTTTTGTATGGAAGAAAAGGCACCTCAGTGAAAAATAATTAGTAAAAATCAGCACAAATTTTGAGCCACTTCAAACTTTCACTTTATTATAGGTACTAATATTGAATGGGTTTTAAAACTGCATACCTAGATTTTTTCTAGAAATTCAGAATACAATTTTTTTTTTGTTATTTGAAATTTGTGAAATTTTTGTGAATTTTTTAAAAAGTTTAAAGATTTATTCAATGTGGCAAATTTTGGTATATATTTGTTTAAACTGAAATATCTGCAGCTTTCTTTTAATTTTTAATTTTTTTTATTAACTCTGTAGGAAACAAATATGCTAAAGGGCCTTTCAAAAATATCGCCTAAATGTCAGTAATGAATGATTCCTAGACGGTACCTTTTTCATATGTCATCTCGATGAAAATTGCTCGTAGTATCTTTATGTTATAATATCGAAACGTTATTATTTTTATGCTTTAAGATACGTTAAAAAAATTGAAGAATTAAAATATATGTCATTTGTGTCCAATTGTAATAGAAAATGGTCGCTCTTTAAGAACAACTTATCGCAAAATTCGTGATTATTATCATTATTTGTATATATTTTATTATTACTTTTACACTACTTTAGAAAAAAAAAATGTTTTTTTTTTAATTTTTGGGAAACATTTTTCCACATTTTTGAAAAGTACTTTTTAATATGTTTTTTTTCATTAATAGCTGAGAATATGCTCTGTAATCCCCGAAATAAATAGTCAAAACTTTGATATAAGCCGCATTGCTATTATTATGAAAGCAGGTGTCTTCGGACGGAAGTTATCCTTAATATTCCCTCCTTAGTATCAAATATGTAATATAGACACACTTCAGGCTTCATTTTCAAAACCATGTAAAATAAATTACTAGCTTAACGAATCATGTCGGTTTTTACGCCAAGATTTTAAATGTCATTCCAGGCACTTTGATATTCCCAACTTACTTTTCGTGATTGAAAAAACGACACTATCCGTTCTCACCAAATGATTAATGATGGCAGACTTTTTATTTAGCTTTTTATTCTGTAACTGAAAGTTTTAGATCTTTACGCTTAACAAACTCTTATCTTTCTTGACCCAGCGCCAAAAACAGCCCCTCGTGTCGGCTGGCGGAAGAAGCGCAATCGTAGGGCTTACTATGAATATTATTATTAAACTTGGAGTGAATTGAAAGCAGAACTTAATGAATTGAGTTGTTTGTAAATAATCATATCACAACAACACAAATCAATGTTAACAAACCTCTTATATGACGTCAGCTCAGTAATTTATTCTGTGCGATTCACTGAAAAACAAGTAGCGGTACGTTTTATGCGTAACCATTTATATTATCTCAATCGCGGGCATTATCTATTTGAAGCTATTTGGTCCAATATTTTTCATATCTCTGGACTACAGCGTTAATGTACTTTTAACCCTTCTGTTACATTCAAAAAAACTTACACATGTGATATTCGGGTCACGAAATGACCATACCTGTGTTTTGCTTAGATATCAGTATAAAAGTTTATAATTTTAATAGAAGTTTTTAAAATTCATTAATTTTATTGATTATTAAGGTATTATATATACATATTTAAATACATTAGATGTATTTTTTATAATTTAAATGCTCCAAACAATAGGTTCTTGAAACCGTAACCGTTGAACGATGTTGTGGACACGAAGGTTTTTTGCAAACCGTGCAGCTTTCGTACGTTTTGCGACGAATTGAGCTAGGGCAAACTGCACAGGTGGCTCGCTGACTAGGTTTTCTTTTTTTCGGAACAGTGCCTGCCGAAGTGCTTGGTTGTCCTGCGTCCGCTCTCATATTGCGTACAATATCTGCTGACGGTTGAGTTCTTGGTAGCGTTTTTCTGCGTTCAATTTCCCCATGAATAAGGTCTAAGCCAAGATTCGAGGAAAAGTCTACGTTTATATGTTTTTGCAGCATTCCACGAAGGATTAATTTCTGTCCATAATACAAAGGCATTCAACGCGGAGATATCTACGATGTTTGCAAAAATTGCTACAGGCCAACGATTTGTCTCTTGCATGTATATGTTTTTACAAGTTGATCAATAGTATCCACTCCAGATTTTGTAGAGTTGTAGAAGTTAATGATATCTGGCAACTTTTTTGGATAGCTTACATAACGCTTTTATCATGGTGCAAGGTACTTAAAACAGTCACCATCTTATATTTTTTGGGTATGTATTGCACAAGGGTAACTGATCCATTAAAGAAATGTTGACTGCTTAGCACTGGTAGACTCCTTAACTCCACTTTAGTAACACAAATCGGTAAAAATCGTTTATTACTCCTTACGGTGCCTACCAAAGTAATTATTTTCTTCAATAACTCCAGTGCCAAATCCCGAGTAGTAAAAAAGTTGTAGGTTGTAAAATTCCGCCCTTCATACCCACTAACGAGATCCAACACAACGCGCTGGCCTTGGTTCCGTTCCGGTGGAGCGGAAGCTGACTCCTTCCCTAAATACATTTGGAAATTAAGGCAAAATTTTGTACGCACATCCGCAGCTACCCATGCTTTCATTCCATATTTGCTTGGTTTACTTGGCATGTAAACTAAAAAGGGGCATCTGCCCCTAAAAGGAATGAAACGCTCGTCTACAGTAATATTTCCGTATGGAACAAAACGTAGCGGTAAATTAGCCACCAAGTTCTCATACAAATCGCGAATCGGAGCAAGTTTGTCGTTCATTCCTTGAGCCCTTCGATTGTCTCTGTTATCGAACCTCAAAACACGATTAATTTCAAGAAACCTGCCAAGTAACATTGTTGCACGGAATAATGGTCAGCCGTGCCCTTCATCCCAGAGGCTTCGAATACTTTCTCCGTGTGAACGATATACTCCTGTAAAAAAATACATTTATCTGCTAAAATTAAAAATATGCATCGAGTTCTATCTCATCTATTTTTTTATATCCAGATCCATTTTTTTTTCGCCCTCTATTTTGCTGAATTGTATTATAATTTGCTTTAGTTGGTACGTAAAGCATTGATCGAATGATTCCTTGATAGTAGAAATACGATGTACTGCATATGCAGTAACTCCCTGTCTTCCGTGGATTATATTTTCTATTCTGGCCCTGCCACTATTGTGCTCAACTGGTTCCATTGACCACTCAATAGCCCTATCATTGCAATAATACATAGGAACACTGCTTTCATTTTCCAATGCAGGTACTATATCTTCATCGTTATCAGAATCTAAATATTCGTCAGAAGATCCTTCTGATTCAAATGGTTCCACTATATAATCTTCATCCCCATCTTCACTACACTCATCAAAATCCTCATCATTGTCAATAATATGCTCTATTTGGCCTTGAGTCAGACGATTTGGCCTCTAAACCAAATTTTCATAAATAAACACACCAATAATATTTAAATATTATAATAAAAATACTTACAGAAGCTTGGAATCTTTCCATTTTTATAAGGATTTAACAAATACAAGCTTTTGCAGCAAAAACCTAACCACAAAAGAGGCGCGAAATATACACTTTATATGAAAAACAGCTGAGGGTCACCAAATGACCCGAAGGTGCGCGCACGTAAGTTTTGATGTTACCACCTGTTTATTAAATCAAAATCATTTTTTTTATGCTTTTTCTATTGGTTTTATGTCAATACACAAAGTCATGAAAGGAGATTGTGAAATGTTGTTAATATTAGCAGATATGATGAAATTCAACAAAAAAGGTCATGAAATGACCGGAATGTAACAGAAGGGTTAAGGCAAGAGAGGAAGTCTGCTTTTACTTTTTTACGGTTAAGAGGAGAATTTTCAAGGAGAAAAAATGTCATTTGGGTATAATCTCCACTGCATGCATACATTTCTTTTTTATCCTATTTTTCGTTTATTCATTTAATAAATCTAGAAATACAACTTCCCGCACGGACTTCATAAAACTAACAGTAACAATTATTGGTACATATTTCGAGACTATTTAATAAACGCGATAGCTTTAAATTAAAAGCCAAAGATCTTAAAACCTAGTTAAGCTCATTCAATGTTCTAGTCAAAGGTGCTGATGGGGCATAAGCAGTTCTAACCCGCTCTGAAAAGAATAAATCATTACTCCCGAAGATTTTTTTGAGTTATGTGAAAATGGACTCTAAGAGTAATGGCGAGTCAACTGTCCCATTTTCAATACCGAAAGCAGAGAAGAGTGAAAGTATACTTCTTCTACTTTGTAATGATTGTAAATTTAGTACAGCAAACTTTGCATTGTATGAACGAATCGGATTAGTGAAGCTTAAAGATCTGAGTGTAAAACGAAGAAACTTCTTTTGAATGCGTTCAAGTCTATTGATGTGTCACTGGTTATATGACCTCCAAATAAAGACGGCATTTTCCAGCTTATGCAGCACGACAAAAGTAAATAGTGGCTTTAAAGTGTATTGACTCGTAAAATCGAAAGCAAAACGCCGAATGAAGGCGAGTGTAGAATACAATTTGGCGATGAAAAAGGGTTCGGTTATACCCAAATCAATACTTTTTTTAATTATTTAGACGCGTGCTCTTTATAAAATATAAAGTAGAGATTCAATGCTTAGACTTAGAAAATTATGCGTGAGAATATTTTTACGCGGGACAATATTTCTTAATATTTAGTGTTCAAAAAATTAGGTAGATTTCAAAATTTCGCGGGCTTTGTACATTCAACTTGCAATTATAATTATCTGAGTCAAAAAAATGTTTACAAGTGGTACAAGGTCGCGAAGATGTGAATGCCGACGCACGCTCTGGATGCCACAGCGCATCATAAACCGATGAAAATGGTGAGAAGGTGAAGAAAATTGCTATGGAGAATCACAATTAGAGAATATGCTGAAGATGTCGGTATATCGGTTGGCTTATGCCATACAATCTTTTCGGAAATTTTGGGCATGAAACGTGTGGCAGCGAAGTTCGTTCCAAAATTGCTGAATTTTGACAAACACAACGTCGCACGAGCATCGCTCAGGATTTGTTGGCTAACGTCAGCGATGATCCAGATTTGCTTAAAAGGGTCACAATAGGTAAAGAATCGTGAGTATATGCTGATGACATCGAAACCAAAGCCCAATCGTCTCAATGGAAGAGTCCTGGAGAGCCAAGACTAAAAAAGCACGTCAAGTTCGATCGAATGTCAAGGTTTTACTCACTGTTTTCTTCGATTGCGATGGCGTAGTGCACCAAGTGTTCTAACCAAAAGGTCGTACGATAAATAAGCAGTATTACCTTGAAGTTATGCGCCGTTGCGCATGCCGTATCGAAAAAAAACCCAGGAGTTGTAGGAAAAAAATGCATGGGTTTTGCATCATGATAATGCAACTGCTCACTCATCTTTGCTTGTGAGCGACTATTTGAGCAAAAACAACACCGTTATCATGCCTCAGCCACCGTATTCACCAGATTTGGCCCCCTGCGACTTTTTCCTGTTCCCAAGATTGGAGATACAAACTAAATGGTGGAAAGAGCTCAAGGTCATTCCAAAAAGTGCATATCAGAGGATTGGAAAAAACGCTTGAAGGAGATTAAATAGAAATTGATGAATAAAGAAATATTAAAATAAATATAATGAAAATTTACCTTATTTTTTGAACACATATAAAAGAAACTCAGAGAAATGGAAACATTTAGATATGCCATTAATAAAAATTACAATGAACAAATGATCTAAAATGGCTCCCGTGAATGCTGTTCAGAAGAGGCAAAAAAATGATAAGAAGACCTTATCGACAACGACTGCGCATTCACACTTTAAAAGGTACTGTTTTATCGATTTAGGAAAATTGAGTGAAAACTAAAACTAATTCGTTTGTAGATTATGGTTGAGTGCAGACTTTATCGAGAATCTGGAAAAAATCCGCTTCAACCGCATCAACTTGAAGACTATTATTGAAGGCCAACGCAGAAAAAACCGAAAAATCAGCAAGATTAGTAACAGTTGCCCAGCCATAAAACCATACAGATTAATAGAAATACAAGTACATATTACGTTTTACAGCGAAGTATATTTTTTGTTTACAATATACTCAAAGAGCTTTGAAAGCGTTGAAAGTTTGGAAGTAGGGTTATAGTTGGCGAACTCGTTTTTATTGCCAGTTTGGAATATAGGTAAAATAGAAGTAACTTTCCAAGCATCTATGAATTGTTGATTTAATTTTATTTATAATTAGCAGAAGTGAATAGGCAAAAGAATTTTTTGAAAAAATAATCATCAATATAATTCATATAATAATTCATCAATATCCACTTCTCATGAACCTTTGATGTGGTCATAAAAGTTTGAGTATGGTTTTGGGTTTATTTGAAATTTCGAAGAATGCCTGAATTAGTATTAAATTACATTAATACCAGGTGAAGTCCAAAATAAACAAGACTGGCGTCATAATAATGTTTTTGATGGCACCCTCTTTTTAATAAACAGACTGCCCGCCCAAAATCAGTAATCAACTCCATCGAAATTGTTCGTAATTTTATCAAAAGCGAACTGAAATCATCGTTGAAATTCATGGAATCGGAGTTGAATATCTCCAAAACAACGATTTATCGCATTTTAACTGATTATTTGGGCTTACGAAAGGTTCGTCGTTTCATTCTGTACAAATTAACTGAGGAACAAAAATTGCTCAGAATTCAACATTCGAAAGACCTTGTATTGTCAATTTTTTAATCAGAATATTTAGAAAATTTATGCAGTTTTGTGGTCTAATAAATTCTAGAAATTTGTTTTTTGGAATTTACTTCCATATAAAGCATTTTCGGAAGTCTTTTATATGGAAGAAAATGCACCTCAGTAAAAAATAATTGTCAAAAATCAGCATAAATTTTGAGTCACTTCAAACTTTCATTTTACAATAATATTGAATGTGCTTTAACACTGTATACCTAGATTTTTTCTAAAAAGTTAGAAATTGTGTTGAAATTTTTGTGAAATTTCTTAAACTTTTGTGAATTTTGTACAAAGTTTGGAGTTTTGAGTTATATGATTTTTACTATAGAATGCACTACACTTTTATAAAAACAAAAAAAAAAAATACAAATAAAATAGTTAAAACTTGGTAACTCATCGCACTCTTATTATTTTGAACACATTTAAACCACATTTGGCAACAACTCTCTAAAAAAATTTTTTTTTTGGGACTAATACTCATGCTTTTTCAATATCTTATTTGAAAGTTTCTATTCTTTCAAGTGAACTTAATTTCATAAATTAATATAAATAATGAACTCCTCATGCAATTCAATCTAAACAAACGCTACATAATGTCACAGGTTTAAATAGTTTTACCAGACACTGACTGCTAAGTCGCTTTTAGATAAAATTCCATTCATTCCTTTTAATTGTGTTTTGCTTTTGATAATTCTAACGCCAAATTTAAGAATTCCGATACTCAAATATTTCCTTTCTTTCGATTGTTATCAAACGCTGTTATCATGGAATTAATTTCCGTCACTACTAAAATTAGCATTTGCTGAAATTTGCTTGCCAGAGAATGCTTTGTATTTTGTGAACAAAAAGTAAGTTGAAACTCGTCATAACTTTATGTATGTATGTTTTATTTATATTTGTTCTGAATCTATTTAAGGGGGGAAACCGGTTTAGGAGGCCGAAATTTTGGTATTCTTCGTGAATTTTTTGAACAAGGAAGGAATAATCAGAAATTGTTTAAACTTGGAGGGTATTTTAGTCATATTTTTAAGTACACCTTAAAATTCTTTCAAGCCATTTCCGCCGGAAATCCGCCGGAAATAGTGGCGTTAGAGCGTGTTGTCCATGGACGATTGCCATCCGAGTATGGTGGTGGGCATTCCTGAAGTTGCAATTTTTCTCTGTAATCAACAACAATTTTTTTTTTTCGTTAACAACATGTTTCCTAAGAATATGAACCTAATTGTGATAAAATAATATTGAAAATCGGATATCTTTGAGGCGTATTTTTTTATCTGTTTTGCTTAAAAGAATTATTTTTAATGATAATATAGTCCCAGAATTAGGTTCATATGAATAAGGATTGAATAAAGAATACCCCGAAAAAAATGTATACTGATTGGTCGATAACTTTTTAAGCTAGAGAGCCCACCAGTTGAAAAAAAAGTAGTTTCGGGAAAAACGTCGTTCTAACTACCGCGCGCTACGGTGCGGAACCGAAGGGCAGTCACTTAAGTGCTCATATATAGAATCGGGAATAATACGAATTCCGCTTTAAAATTTTTACCACATATTCTTGAGTAGTTATACTAACAATTTATGCAATAAAAAAAGTCGATTTTTTGATAAATCGAAACTTGTTTCTCTCCTTAATTACCATCAAAATATTACCTTCGCTGAAGGAACGAATTCATGTCCACGGTATTTCCAATACTTCAATCAATTTCGGAAGTCGATTTCTGCAAAGGCTTTCAAAGCACCCAGCGAATTAGTATATATTTTTTAAATCGCGCAGGAGCGGTGCTACAGGTGCGATCTATTTAGCTGAGGGTATAGCCAGAAACCTCACAGGACTGAGTCGGGAGTTTACGGCAGTTGTTGCATAAATTTGTTACAATTTTAGCGAAATGCTCTCAAAGAACCTCTCCACTGTGAGCTGGTATATGGAGAGCTTTTGGTAACTCATGAGATTTCACTTATTTCATACACAGAATGTCTTTCAAAATTGCTTAGCATTAATCTAAGCCAAATATTAACAGTATTAGGAAGGTCTCTAATTGACGATTTTTGAGTATAAAGTCTTTACTTGGTCTCTGCTCACGAAGTAACAATGAAATTGGTGTAAGATGTCTAACTCGCACTCTGTGCTATCCACCTTGAGCTACTTAATAAACCTGGGATATCTTCTTGGAAAAGTTACTTTTTATTTCAGAGCGAATTCTAAAGAAAATGTACTCAAAGTCATAGAAATGAAAACGCTTGATAAACATTTAGTAGGCAGTACTGTTTTTGTTGTGCCACAAAACGTGGCAAAAGAGGGCGGTAAGTTTGTTCATTTTTAATAGACAAGATAACAAGAAAATTTTGGATAAAATCATGCGGCACTTCATTGAAACCAGGCGAAAAAGTTTGTGTGTATCCCTTTCCTCCAACGAACTTCGCGTCGGGCCAGTTTGGAAGATAGTAAAGTTGTCTAGTGATGCCCTTCCAATGTCAATCGAAATTTTGTATTGCTGGAACGAGCTCGAGGCGGCCCATCGTTTGGTTGATGCTTTTACACAGAGTAAATCCTTTTTATTAAAAAAGTTTTATTGAAACGAATTTTGATGGAAATCATATACTAATTGTGGCGTATTTCTCCTGGAAAAAGAATTGGCCTATCTTTAGGAACGATTTGCGAAACTGGACAAACTTAAATCCAATTTCAGTCAAATACTTCCTGAGGGGAAATTTAAAAAGTTGTAAGACCCAACCAAAACAATTAATTGGACCAAACGATATGTCATAGGCAATATCCAACCCTCAAGCACGGATTACATACTATATGTCTTCTAAGAATGGAAAAATTATCGTTTTTATGGGAACTTGTAGTTGTTAAGACACAGATTGTGAAATCTATCGAAAGAAACTCACAAATCCACGGGAATGGTTAACTTTTTTTGAAGTGAAACTTCTTAGGCGTCGATGGACGAGCGAGAATGGAGACTAAAATTTCAAGGCCATGCAACGTTTTGAGCATTTTCGTTCCGCGAGAGAGAAAAAAGATATAACGTAGAGGAAAAGGAGAGAGAGAGCTATACATTATATATACTTGTGGTTGCTAATTTCTAGTGAGAAATAACACTGCCTACTCTTTGACGCTTGCTTGTTGGTGCAAATTTGTAGGATTTATATTTTTGATGCCTACATTTAGGCGTTATACTTCCTTTGTGCCTACTGTTTGAAGCGTTTTTTGGTCCCAATTTTTTTGGCTTTTTTTTTTTGGTGCCTACTTTTTGGCGCTTATTTTCGTTTCCTGGCTAGTGCTTGTGCGTACTATAAAGTGCTATCCATTCCGGCTTCGGATTTATTGGTATTGCCTTGCGGTAATTTGTGCCGTTGCTGCGGTCCTGGAATCGCTGCGTTTGTGCGGGTGGTAAACGCTCGGAGTAGTGCGCGTTGTTGCCACGGTTTGTGTCTGGCGTTTACCTACACCGGTCGACCCTTCTCCGTTTTTTGTAAATTTTGTCTATTTCTATTCTCTGCAAATGTTGTGAATTTATTTAGATTTATATTCTTTCTTTCTCTCTCTCTCATTCTATCTCGGGTCTCTCCCTCTTTCTTTGTCTGACTTGAAAGTTTCACTTCTGTTATGTGTACTATGCTACACGCACTTTTTTTTATTTTGTCGGTACAGACTAGCAAGTACAGCACTCAGACACAATTAAGTCCATTGTGCTGCACTCGAGTTCGCTTTTAATTTCCTTTAAATCTATTCAACCTCCGAAGAAATCTGAGTAGATCTTGTGGTGCCAAGGAGCAAAGGTGGTCGCTTCTTAACACATCAGTGCCAAACACCTCAAACCTTATTTGAGCGAAGGCTAGGCAGATGCACAGACAGTGGTCCGCCGATGGTTAAGTTAAGAATATAAATAATTAAGTACCATTCATAAAATAACATTAAATTATTCTATGGCTTATATCGACCTATTTAAATTTTTTACTACATTTTAAGAAATGGGATACACTTATTCCTCTTTTCAACTTACTTTCAAATAGCTTCAATGGATTAACTAGCATCCAAAACCAGTTGTCACACTTTACACTTTTTATTATTGAATTAAGGTCTCAGCTACTAATAAAAAGAATGTTCGAAAAAGTAAATGCTTAAGAAACAAAAATCGAAGGCAAAAAAAATTAAATGTTTATTTAAATTTTTTTGTAATTTTAATTTAAATTCAAAAAAATATATATATAATAAAATGTTTATTTAAATTTTTTTTTTCGTATAAAACAAAAATGTGTTTTTTTTTTTTTTTTTTATATAAATTTTAAAAGGTTCGAAAATGCTTCCTTAAATAATACTTTATCAAAATTTCCAGCATAGCAAAAATCTCAAATTTATTTTTTTTTTTTATTTATTCTATTTAATTCTTATTATATTCAAACCTACAAATAAACCAATTTTTAGAAAAATTTACAACAATGCCCGAAATACTTGGATCTTGACGTGAAATCTCTCAAAGCAACACCCTCCTTATTCACCACTTCTAGCCGCTTCTGAATCGATCGCCTGCTTTAATATTTAAAGTGGGTAGATGTAGAGATGTGAATTGAGGGTTTGGTTAGACGGAAGTAGCTCATTGTATTGTAGATGATTTCTTTCCAATCCCGCCTTCGCATATACATTATTATATGAGGTCTTAGCAAATTTGTTGGATATGGGGAAGTTATTTAGAATGCTAAATTCGTTAAGTTTGAAGAAAGCACTCGCTGGAGGAAACTTTTTTCACAATATTGGGATCATTTTCTGCGGAATGTGGCTGCGAAATTTTTCAAAATGGTCAGGGCTTAGCTTTCTGGGGCTTAAAAGACATTGATTTTTTTTATATACTTTTTTTTCCTTGTTCACTTCGCTCGAGAGCATAGGGCCTCGACAAGACGTTTCCATCGCACAAGGTTCTGGGCTGTGGTTTTCGCGCCATCCGATATGATTTCGGCATCTGCTAGCTCACGCACCATCGAGCTTCCCAAAGTATTCTTTGGCCGACCGCGACCACTGCTCCTTTGCGGGTTCCTGTCCAGTGCCATGGTATTTGGTTGTTTTCTAAGCGTATGACCTATCCATCGCCACTTTCTACGTTTCATTTGCCATAGGATGGATTCTCCATTCCTTAATCTGCACAGCGCGTTGTTGCTGATGGTTTTTATTGAATACCAAGAGAAAATTCTTGTAATACTTTTGATCAGCTGAATGAAGAAATCCGTGAGAAAGAAATTATATTTCACTAAGACAAAGTGACATTCAGCTCAGCTATAAAAAAATAAAAATTGAAATGCCGTTTTCACTTGGATAATTAAAAATTTTCCCAACCAAATAAGTCAGAAATCGAATAAATTTGTTTAATGAAACCTAATATTTTTTTATGTTTTCATTAACAAAAATTGTATGCTTTCCTTAAAAAATTATCTTAGAAGATAGTCGTGACAGTGGCTCGATCATGTTCAATTGTTCTACCAAACCTTTTTAGTGATGTCTGAAATGTGTGTACAAAATCTGAGGCCTCTACCTACACTGTTTGATTTTTTGGGCGCAAAAAATGATAATTTGAGCCCCAGTGCAATGCCTGAATTGAGGAATTTACACTTCGAATTGCTTGAACAGCCAACGCTCACCAACTTTTACCAATTTGCACCTGATCTAACTCTCTTTGACTCCTGGCTGTTTCCAAATCTCAAAAGATTGCTATGAGACAAATATTTTTTACAACTGAGATATTTAGGTAGTTTGAAGGCCTTCCGGAAAACCACTCCAGAGGCGGGATTTATGCATGGAGCCCTTGCTGAAAAAAATGTGTTGGGCTTAAGAGTGATTAATTTTTAGAATGGAAATGTATTGAACGGCTTACTATACAGGTGTGTATAAGCACAAGATGGCTCAAAATTAATCACTGTATCGATAGATTAATAATTTTTGCAAATGACGTCGTACGTAAATTATGTTTGATTACTTGTGAACTAGACAGCTGTAGTACACATATAAATAAAGATGTCAGAAAGTCTTTTAAAATTTTAAATTATATTTTTTATTTAGTAAAACGCCATTTAAACACCAAATGGGATGATTAAAATCGATTTTGAATCTGATTTTGATTTTGATTTGATGACATTTGCTTAATTTGTGTAGTAGCTTCGGGGGAATCTGAGTATGATTTAAGGAAAGTGTTGCCAATCTTATTTCCGATAAATTTCAACCGGATACCACATTTCCAGTTTTCAGTTTTCATTCTCACTTAAATAATAATTTTAAGTTATCTAATTAATATTTTTGCTTTATAAAAAATTGTTTCAGCTGTGATTTTGAACATATCCGGATTCGCTATAACAAAATGGCGTGAAAAAAGATTTAATAAAAAGCGAACTTATTTCGGACGTGAAGACTATATGGAATCGAAAACTTTTTTGATGGGATCAGAAACAAGTGAGTGTTTTATATTTTTCACATAAGCATGCATACAGTGCGTTAAATAACTTTAGCACAGAAAATTGTTTATAATTTTTGACATTCTATGCGTTTCTCAAATAATTTTAATAATTTTTAAGAAATATATTTTTTGAAAATGTAGTTAAAATATAAATAATAAAAATGTATTTAATAAATTAAAATTTCAAATTTGCGCATATTAGAAAAAAATTCAACAAATTTTCCAACTTTTTAAACGGAATTTTTTCAGTTTCATAACCCAATGAATTTTGGCTTAAAATTTCGGATACGCAGTTTTGAAACGCATTAAATTTTAATACAATTAAGTGCAAATTTTAAGTGACTCAAAATTAATGTTTATTTTAGATAATATATTTTCTGTGAGGCGTTGAGCATTTTCTTCCATATAGAGAAATGCCAAGCATTCGTTATATGGAGAAAATGCACAAGACCGCTAAAGTTGTGCCTCTTAAAACTTGTACTTTGTTGTAGTAAAATTTAATGCGCTACACAACTGCGCACTCGAATTTTTCTTAATATGCTGGTGAAAAATGTTAAGTTTTGATAAAAAATTAAAAAAAATTTTATTTTCAAATTTCCACAAAGTTTGCAACTAGACTTATATGGTTTTCGGAGAAGAATTGAAAAAATTTTAAAATTATAAAAATAAAAAAAATTGTTTTTCAAATTTGTAGATTATTTGAAACTAGGATTTATATGGTTTTCGAAGAAGAATTCAAAAAACTATTAAAATTAAAAAAAAACAAATATTAAAAAAAAATTATTAAAAAAAAAATATTTATTAAAAACTAAAAAATTATAAAAAATTGACTATCAATGCCTGTGCTTCAGTTATTTGACGCACTGTATACCTGGAAAGAGAAAAAATCGTGCTTGCGCATTTCTTATCTGTGCTTTGCTAAAATGAATGTAATTTTCCTAGGTCAAAAGTACACCATACAATCAGGCATTCATACATACAATTTCGCCTGCAAGCTACCAGAGAACTGCCCGACTTCATTTGAAGGCCTGCATGGCTGTATAAGATACATAGTCAAAGTGACGCTGGTTATACCTTGGAAATTCAACCAGACCTACTCACGTGGATTTACCGTCATGAAAATGCTCGACCTTAACTACGAATCGCCACAATTAAAGGTAAGGAAGGTGTAAAAATACGCTCTTCAATATTAATCAATTACTAACTCCTGTTTGTCAAAAACAAAAAAAAAAAAAGATTCCATCTACCTCAGAGAACTACCGATCGTACTGTTGTGGTCCCTGTAAAACTGAACCACTCAAAGTGCAAGTACAACTGCCACAAACCGGCTATGTGCCCGGACAGCGCATTCCTGTCAATGCATTGGTTATTAACAACACCAACATACCAGTAGCTGAGGTGCACTACGCGCTTGTCATGGTTGTACGCTATTCTGGTCAAGCGGCGCAACAGAACTCATGCCTGGAACGCATTACCATGACCACAGCAAAGGGAGGGTCTGTATTGCGCAACTGCACACGTTCGCTGACGCAAGAGTTGCTTGTGCCAGCCACACCACCAACGTGTTTGCGTTCTTGCGGCATTATACGCATAACCTATCAGGTGGAGGTTGAGGCGCGCATGAAGGGCTGGTATTCTAGTCAAACGATTACGATACCCATACTAATTGGTAATGTGCCGCTGTGGCAAACGCCACCGGTCATACAGCAGCAGCCACGCAGCAGTCGTATGCCGATTGTCAGTGAAGAAGTTATTTTGGAAGGAGATGAAAATGCAGTGGATTGCTTTAAGGTTGAAGAAGAGGTTGGGAACGGCGTTCAAAATGAGCGCGAAATTGCAGCGGTGGACGTGCAGTCGCCAGTGGATCTTTATCCGGAATTGCGTGAGTACATAAAATTCATTCAAATATTTTATACAATACATTTTAATGCAGCTAAGATACACACAGTAAAAATAATTAAAAAAGCTGTATCAGCCGAAAGCTGAGTTTCATCATGCATAAATTCGAAATGTGGAAAGGGAATTAGTATTGCAACTTTTCTACTAGTGGAATATGTAACTGGATTCCACATGTTGAATGCTATGTGAAAAAGGTGAAAAGTTACAAATGCGAATAGGAAGCTGTGCATAGCTGGTTGCTAACAAGGATAATATAATTACCAGGTTTGGCCATTAGTTGTGTTTAAAAACGAAATTGTGCAACCAACTTCGGCTATCACGTCACAGGGCCCTCATTTTTGTTCAGACGGCAGTGAAGCAACATGGAAATGGTAATGGTTGTACCTTTATGCCCTGCGACCAGATTGATCTATTGTGGGCCCCTAAGTGCTTAATTTTAATTGTTGACTATTGCCAGGAATCAAACCAGCTCCTTAGGAGGGAGCATTTATAAATATTCATTCTCTAGTAAATACAAGCCCTAGAATCTGTGTCTCCTGAGACCTAATGTTTCACAATTGGTGATTAAGTGTTCCATGGACGGCTCTTCATCACAGCAGAACCTGGATAAATTAGTGCTAGAGAGTCCTATTGTATTGAAATGTTTATTGTTGGCAAAGTGCTCGACAGAGAAATATTAGGCCTTTTTCGTTTAAAATTAGAGCGGATTTTGCTCTGTTGGTATTAAAGTGCATGCGCCGTTTCAGTATTGCTTGGTTTTTATTCGGGTCCATTTTTTGGTTTCCTTTTTGAGGTTATTTTTATTAATCCCGAAAAATAGAACTGTCCCAATAAATGGCTCTTCCGCCGCTTTTTTGGCAGAAAAGCCTGCTCTCTTGTTTCCTTCGAAGCGAAGCAACAAAAGCGGAGATTGCCTTTTTTTCGTATATCACCAACAGAATTGTTGTGTAAACACTTCTTTTTTATATCAGCCTATCAGCTGATTCTGTAAAATTCGCTTCGAGCCGCTTAACGGTCTGATACTGGCCACACTTGTA
Source organism: Anastrepha fraterculus (assembly GCA_037575425.1). Classification (NCBI taxonomy): domain Eukaryota; kingdom Metazoa; phylum Arthropoda; class Insecta; order Diptera; family Tephritidae; genus Anastrepha; species Anastrepha fraterculus. The sequence goes on from JAYXIM010040893.1 coordinate 306,113, forward strand.
AAAATATTTGGGCTGCTAATAGTTCAACTTTAAATCAGAAAATAGTTGCGTTCGATAACAAAATTTGCTATCACCAGCCTCTCCCAAAGAGAAGAAAAAGTTCCCAATAACTTGCAAAAACCAGTAAAAGAAGATATATCATCTAAGTTTGTTCATAGATTTTAGTGTTGTCAAAACAAAAAAAAATCATAAATATACTCCTCACAATCACAATTTTTGTTGATACATTTTCCATTTTATTTTTTCCGACTACTAATTTCAAACCTGCGCAAAGGGGCAAAAGTGCCCAAAATACCGGATTCCATAAAAATAAATTTGTTTCAGATTATTTGTTTTCGTAATGGATAATTTTTGTTGGCTAAAATTTCTCCAGCTCAAAATTAGCGTCTCTCTTGCATCGAACCAATATTGATATATTGCAAGGTTCGACCATCGGAAGCAAAGTAGTAAGTGTAACTTCGGCTGCCACGTCATAAGGGGTTCGGTCAAGAATGATAGAATACAAGATTGTGCCCATCAAAGAATCGAGACGTCATACTGGTGCAGTTGCTTGAGAAAAATGTGAAAATGGGAATAAGAATGCAAGTAGAAGAAGAAATTACACAAACGACACACACATAAATTCCACAAATATGACGTCAAGCACACAGCGATTCTGACATCTTCGATTCGAATTCGCTGAAAGCAAAGTAGCGGTACCAAGATCGGCGCCCCCCGGAAAGAATAATGAGATGGCGTCTATCGTAGTACCGCTGCTCTCAGCGAATTTGACAATGAGTGACGTCATATGACCACAATTGGTGACCAATATGGCCAGATTTGAAGTGGTAATCATAGCAATTTTGTTTTTTTATTTAGTCTTGAAGTTTTAGTTCCTTTTTTGTGACTTTTTCTAGCTTGATCTATTGTAATTAAAATGTAATGTTAACAATTTTGTAAAATATCCATTTTTTTAAATTAGTTTAATAATTTACTCAGTTTTATTTAGCTTTACTTTTTTTAACATCCGTTAAAGTTCTCTTTTCCCTCTCTATTTTTGAGTGAAAAATAAGTTTTTGGGTTTACGAATACTTACTAAGGAAAATCGGGAATAAATGTTAAACATTTTTGTGTTATCGAACGCCACTTATATCAATGGAAATGAGAAAGCGTAAACAGAGAGAATGTTAATGGAAGTTGGTAATGTTAATGAATATCTAAATGCGCGGCCGCCAAGACCGAGTGGTTTGGTGCGTGGCCACATTTCATAAGAGCACAGGCTCGAAACCTTGGGAGCGAAACACCAATTGATAAAAAACAATTTCTAAAAACAGTCACCCCTCGGCAGGCATTGGCAAACATGCAAGTTTATTTCTGACATGAAAAAGCTGAGTTCTGAATAAAATTAAGAAATATTAATAATTCAATACAAATTTTTGTACTAACTAAACACTTTTTTACCGCTTGCATCTTACAGCTTGCAATTTGCCTCAATAAATACTATTAGGATATTTTCGGATCAGTGATGTCGAATGTTTTTGCGGATTATAGTAAATTGTCGATTTGTGACATTTTTTGCAATATGCGCAGGTGCATATACGAGTAAGAAAACAGCTAATATTGGAGTATTAACTTAACCTATTTAACTTATTCTAGAATCTATGCCATAATTTAAACTTTCGAAACTCAGAAATGGTAGATGTGTGGAATTACTAAACTGGAATTATTTAGAATATTCTAAAATCCAATTTGGATTTTAAGTAGAAATTGAGCAGCTTCCATTTGTGAAACAGATTCCAATATTCGAATATTTAGATCCCACATTTGAAATTTTTACAGAGTCCACTAGTGGAGTTCGTATGGAACTCTTTCTATTTCCACATTTGGAACTCATCTATATATAACAAATAGAAATAAGCTTCCTTTGGAGCTTTCTACTTTCGCGGAGCTTTTAAGGAAAATGGAACTTAACTGACTTGTGCGGGTTTTAAATACAAATTTATAGGAAAAAACATATTTTCATTCCATAATAATAGTAGCAATAAAGCGGTACTTCATATATTAAGTTTTGAAAACAACCATTGTATTGCAGTTGCCAGGCTCACCTGACCAATTTCACCCCTAAATAAGTGGTGCTATGCCAAACTACATGAAAAAAGTGTCTTTCATATATTTCGTACATTTTACTAGCCGCACTATCGCGACAACAAAACTTGATAAAATTTTGCGCCTTAGTTGCCAAAGCATCAAGGTTAATGCAAAATTCAAAGTCCCAATTATTTTAATGGTGGGTATGATTACTTGCCCTTTCCTTAATTTTCAATACTACCTTATAAAGGTTATAATAGAGAACGTTTTCCAATACAAAGAAGCCGTTATTTAAACAGGTTTAAATACAGTTATAATCAGAAAATAATAATTTCGGCTTTTAGAATTTAGAATTTAGGATTTAGAATTTAGGAATATGTGGATACAAATGGTACTAAAGTGCAAAATACTGGAATTTATCTTTGGACTTTAAGTAGATTTCAACCAGCTTCCACATGTGAAACGGTAACAGATTCCAATAACGGAACTTTTTAGAATCCACGTTTGGAACATTTGCAGTTTCCACTAACATAATTTTTTACAGCCCACTTTTGGAACTTTTCCAGATTCCAATAAAGGAACTAAATGCAGCCCACTTTTGGGTCTTTTACAGATCCCACTCATGGAATGTTTTAGAGCCCACTTTTGAAATTTGTACAGATCCCACCAACGGAAATTTATAGAGCCCACTTTTGGAACTAACTGGAGCCCACTTTTGGAACATTTGCCAGTCATTGGAGCCCACTTTTAGGTCTTTTACAGATTCCATTAACGGAACTTATTGGAGCTCACTTTTGGAGCTTTTACAGATTCCACTAAACGAACTTTGGAATAACTACTTAATTCTATATCCGAGTTTGTAACTTTTTACTATTATTTTTAGAATATATTACTATTATTTATAATGAGAAAACGTTCCGGAAGCTTTTAAGGCAAGCTAAATAAAACTGAGTGAATTATTGAATTAATTTATAAAAAATAAATATTTTACAAAATTGTAAACATTACATTTTAATTAGAACAAGCTAGAAAAATGTCACAAAGTGGGAACTAAAACTCCGAGGCTAAGTAAAATAACATGCTAAGATTACAACTTGAAATCTGGCCATACTGGTCACCAATCATTGTTAAATTCGCTGAGAGCAAAGCAGCGGTACTACGATAGACGCCATCTCATTATTCTTTCCGGGTGCCGCCGATCTTGGCACCGCTACTTTGCTTTCAGCGAATTCGAATCGAGGAGTGTCAGAATCGCTGTGTGCTTGACGTCATATTTGTGGAATTTATGTGTGTGTCGTTTGTGTAATTTCTTCTTCTTCTTGCATTCTTATTCCCCTTTTCACATTTTCCTCAAGCAACTGCACCAGTATGAGGTTTCCCTTTGATGGGCACAATCTTGTATTCTATCATTCTTGATCGAACCCCTTATGACGTGGCAGCCGAAGTTACACTTACGACTTTGCTTCGGATAGGCAAACCTTGCAATAAAGGGTTATTTATTAAGAGGTGTTATTTTGATATTCAAAGAAAAATGCTATTATAATAATATTAATATAAATGATTCATGAAATTTCCCATAACCGAATTGCAAAGTGGCTACCCTATGTCCTCAATAGCTTCACGAATTCCATCTTTGAGGTCTTGAATCGACCCTGGGCTATTGACGTAGACCGTCTCTTTCACGGAAACTTTTCCCGTGAATGATCAATGGTTTCGTTGCTTGTGTGGCACGTAGCGCCGTCTTGTTGAAAATAAACGTTTTCCAGATCAATAACATCCATTCCCTGGCGAAATGTGCACACTTTCTATATTTGATCATAATTTGTAGTCGAGAGTTTTTCATTTTTGGTTATCAGTAGGCCAAATTCCACCATAAGAGCTGGAATATTCTTTCACTCTTAGGTTGTTAAAGTTTAGTGTTACTTGTTGAAAGACCCAGTGTTCTCCATTAAATAGCGGTTCATTAAATTCTTCACCAAATGCTATCGGAAGATTTCTAATTTTTGTAAATGGCATCGTACACCAATTGTATTTGACACTTGTGAACTAGACAACTGCATTATAAAAGCAGACAAAATCATTTTTTTATTTAGTAAAAAAGTTATTTAAAAACAAAATTGATGGAAAATTTTGCGCCACCTTGTACTGCTACCACTGTAACAATTTTTTCATCTTTAAACAAAATATTTTCATGGCCGTGGCTGGCGTGCCGCTACAAAACTTTCTAACATCTTTCCAATCCTCGGAGTACTTACATGCCTGGAAGACATGTCCAGTTCTCTAGCCTTGATTCCCTGCTTTCTCAAAGAATTTCACTGAACTCGCTACCACATCACTTATGTACATATTAACTTTACTCGTACGACAAACGCCCGAATGTTTGATTCTTAGTTTAGTTGATTCTTAGAATCGATTGATGGTACAGTAAAAAAACATTTATAATTGGCGCGTACACCCTCTTTTTGGGTGTTTGGCCGAGCTCCTCCTCCTAATTTATGGTGTGTGACTTGATATTGTTCCACCAAATGGAAGGACCTATAGTTTCAAGTCGAATCTGAACGGCAGATACTTTTTTATGAGGAGCTTTTCCATGGCAGAAAGGAGGTTTGTCAGTGCCTGCCGAGGAGCGACCGCTATTAAAAAAAACTTTTTCTTAATTTTGGTCTTTCACCGAGATTCGAACCGACGTTCTCTCTTTGAATTCCTACCCTACATCGCCAACGAACACGGTTATGTGCTAGGGATCTCAATTCGTTCTATGTTAGGTATAGAGATTTTTCTTCTGCATGTGTAGGGCGTGGCCAGGTGGTACGCGGTCTGCCAGTTTTTCGACCGCCTTGCTGTAAAGGATTCAAGCGCAGGGTCTACTTAGCAACGTTGTCGTCGCTCTTTCTCTTTCTATATTCACTTGCGAGGCTTTCCTCAACAAATCGACATTGTTTGCTAGTTGCGCCGAAGACAGCGGTTGATAAATGCTTTTAGTCATTTCGTGATCATCGCAGTTACTTTACAGGTGGTACAGCCATACAGAAGTACTGACTTAAAACCAGAAGAAGTACTGAACAGCTGAAGAACTAGCCACAAAGCCATAAAGTATATTGTAGAGCACAATCGAGAGGTACTATTTCTACCGTCTCAGTTGTTCTCCTTTGGTGATGAAGAGATTTTCGTTTGCATTCTTATAGGAGATGCTGAAAAACAATGCTTCTGTCAACGAGCTTTTTATGATCTCGAAAACCATGTGAGAGCTACCTGCTCTGGCCGTATGCTCAGCCTTATCAGCAAGGCCGTTAATATGACCCCTCTTATCTCTATGATATTGTTGTGTATATTGCTGAGCCTGCGCGCCATTCTGGTCGGAGCTGTTTACGATATTTTCCTTAACTGTTTTTCATTTATTTATATAAGATTACATCGCTCTCCTTGATCTTATTCCTTTGTGGATAGGACCGATAGTGTTATCTGCGCAAGTTTTTATGATGGCTTTAATTTGATTCCAATTCGTCTCCGTAGATTTGTTAGCATCACTAGGTAGCGCATGTTTCGCGAAATTGCGTTTTTACAACGAAATTCCGTTTCTTTAGCCACTCGGTATTATATTTCGAGATGCGACTTGTAGAAATCTTGAGTTCATGTTGGTGGTGGTGTCAGCTTCTCTCAACGTTTTTATATGTCAGAATCCGATTTTAGTCCTAATATTAAACAAAAGCCAAAGGTCGTTGACGGTTGACTTGTTTATGATATCTGAGTCAATGTTGGAGGCGTTGCCAGTGAAATAGGTTGCGAGCCTGCCTGCCCCAGCTTGGTGATAGAATTCTATCAGTACCGCCAAGCAGGTGTTTTGCTTGTTTGGGTCCGCAAGTGGTATTTTGTTCCCCACCTACCTTGCATATCTGCGGAGCATTCCCCGATCCGCCTTCTGGGGACGTGTCCAATGGGAGACGAGCAACTCCGCATGGACGCAAGTAAATTGAATGGAGTTTATTTTAGAATGGAATGATGTAACTATTTATTGTAATCAAATTTAAACCGTTGACAAACTTAAGTAAATGCGTATTGTGAGATCTGGTTCATCTAGTGAAAAATGGCGAAAACTTTTTACGCAACTAACGGGTGATTTTTCAGCTATTATCTTTTTAAACAGTTGGTTTACGCACGTTTCGTGTTTTGTTTCACCGTCAAACATCTTCAGTTTGGTTGTATAATTTAACCATGAATCGTCTTACGAGTACAAACGAACAACGCTTGCAAATCATTGAATTTTATTATAAAAATGCGTGTTCTGTTAAGAAAGTTTATCGCGCGCTTCTTCCATTTGGTTTCTTTATGGTCAGTTTATTCGACCCACTGAAGCGGCTATTCGAGCTATTGTGACTAAATTTAGAACCAAATTTACATTATTGGACATCAAACCACCAACACGCTTACGTAGAGTGCGAACTGAAGAAAATATCGCAGCTGTATCGGCCAGTGTTAATGATGACCATAAATTATCGATTCGTCGCCGTTCGCAGCAATTGGGCCTCTGTAACTCAACAACGTGGAAAATTTTGCGAAAGGATTTAAGTGTGAAGCCTTTCAAAATACAGCTGATGCAAGAATTGAAGCCGAACAACCTACAACAACACAGAATTTTTGGTGAATGGGCTCTTGGAAAGTTGGCCGAAGATCCTCTTTTTTATCGAAAATTTGTATTCAGCGACGACGCTCATTTTCGGATCAATGGGTACGTAAATAAGCCGAATTGTTGATTTTGGAGTGAAGATCAGCCAGAAGAATTGCAAGAGCGGCTTATGGGCTGGAGGTTTCATTGGACCGCACTTCTTCAAAGATGCTGCGAATCGTAACGTAACTGTGAATGGTGAGCGCTACCGTGAAATGATATCCCACTTTTTTTTGCCCAAAATGCAAGAGCTTGACTTGCATGACATGTGGTTTCAGCAAGACGGTGCCACATGCCACACAGCACGCGTAACAATGGACTTGTTGAGAGGCGAGTTCGGTGTACATTTTATTTCACGTTCCGGACCTGTGAATTGGCCACCCAGATCGTGCGATATAACGCCTTTAGATTAGTTTTTGTGGAGCTATATTAAAGCCCATGTCTATTTAGACAAGCCTGCTTCAATTAACGCATTGGAAGACCACATTAAAGCATATATATGTGAGATACCGGCCGAAACATTGAAAATAATCTTCAAACATTAAATTATATGGACTGCTCTATCGATTTAAATAAAAATTTCATGCATTTTTTTGAACTTTACGTGTGTTTTTTTTGAAAAACTTTCCTATAGCTCTTAAAAAATCACCCTTTATTTCTATGCATCAACTATATAAATAATTATGCAAACATTAAACTATTGTTGGAGTAAAATAAAAAAGCTAACCTACCTTTTTTTCCTTTAATTTTTTTCCCATAGCCCCACCCTCCTACGAAGAATCTTCACATACTCTACGTGGCGATATAAACGAGGATGACTTGCATGCTTTCGGACCCTGCGAATTTGCACCACTCTATCCCGTTTATACATTACCGTTGACTCTGGCGCCAACAGCTCCCGTAACACCTGAGCCAACTCGCGATGGATATGTAAACCAAAATTTTCAAAATGATAAAATGTAAATGAAATCCTGCGAGTTCATATATGTACATATCTAGAGATAGTGAATTTTACTCGCGGTCTGTTCTGTGTTAACAGTTCGTGTAACAGTATCTTCTGGATAATCGCTACTCGCGATCACTGTGAAAACTGGATATCGGGACAGTTGAAAGTATTTTTTTACCTCTATAAAAGTAAATTTGTAATTTTTGTGACAATATCGCCGAAAATCTCAGCTTTCAATAATGGATTTAGAATATGAAAATTATTTCATAACTCATGCATGGCCGGCCGTTCTATTCTCAGAGAGCCGTAATGACATCGAAGTATAGAAATCAATCCATGGGCAAAAGAAATAAGGGCTGATGTTAGAATGCCATTATTTAGTGCATTCTAATATAATAATGATTTTTTAAACCTGACAGAAATGTGAGAATTTTAACTTTTTAATAAAGTAAAGATCACTCTCGTTTATGTTTTTTTGAAGCGCTGAACCGGCGACTTAACATAAAACTACAATGTAAGATCATATTTTTTACATTTCTTCCCTATATCTGTGACAATTCGTTCAATAATTAAATAAGCATAGCAAATATATGTAAAATTTGTGATTACTATTTAAGCCTTTTCATTACTACGTGCGAAAACCAAGTAAAAAAAAAATATGAGCTCTGATCTTTATTAGTTGCGATTATCGAGAAGGTACTGTACTTATGTATATAGTACATTTATTTGAAGATATGTTTAATCTAAATGTACATAGTTACCAAAGAAACAAATAAATTAGTGTTTTTCTAATGAAAAATAAATTAAAAGTTGTGAAAAAAATATTTTATTATTTTCAAAAGACTACATTTTTGTTTTATTATTGTGGTGATTTACCATACCAAGTTATAAAAATTTAAGGAGGCAGCAGCACTAGCGGCATGAACCATCGGTTGTTTGAAAAGAACGAAAAAAATATACATATGTACGAGGTGTGTTTAAAAAATAAGGTGAATTTTCATTTTTCTCTAAAAATATTTCTTTATTCATCGATTTCTATTTTATCTCCTTCAAAGCAGTCCCCCTCAAATATAATGTGAGTACACTTGTGCTAGCGTTTTTTCTAATCCTCGAAGCAGTTCTGAAATGCACTTTTTGCTATGTTCTTGAGCTCTCTCAGCGATTCGATTTTTATCTCCTCAAACGTCACAAAACGCTGTCCTTTCAGGGCTCTCTTCAATCTTGGGAACAGGAAAAAGTCGCAGGGAGCAAAATCTGGCTGAGGCATAACAACGGTGTTGTTTTTGGTCAAATAATTTCTCACAAGCAAAGATGAGTGAGCAGTTGCATTATCATGATGCAAAAGCCATGCATTTTTTCCACAATTCCGGAGGTTTTTTCGCATACGGCATACGCAACGGCACATAACTTCAAGGGTAATACTGCTTATTTATCGTACGACCTTGTGGTTAGAACACTTGGTGCACTACGCCATGGTAATCGAAGGAAACAGTGAGCAAAAGCTTTACATTTGATCGAACTTGGCGGGCTTTTTTGATTTTCGCTCTCCTGGAATTTTCCATTGGGACGATTGGGCTTTGGTTTCGATGTCATACGCATATACCCACGATTCGTCACCTGTTATGACCCTTTTAAGCAAATCTGGATCGTTGTTGACGTCATTCAACAATAACTAAGCTATGCTCGTGCAACGTTGTTTTTGTTCAAAATTCAGCAGAATTTCGCTGCCACACGTTTCATGCCCAACATTTTCGAAAAGATTGCATAATATGAGCCAACCGTTATATCGGCATCGTCAGCAGCTTCTCTAATTGTGATTCGACGATTCTCCTTAACAACTTTCTTCACTTTCTTAACATTTCCATCGGTTGTTGATATGCTGGGGCGTCCAGAGAGAGCGTTGGCATTCACATCTTCTCGACTTTCTGTAAAAAGCTTGCACCACTTCTAAACATATTTCTCACTCAGACTGCCCGTTATGTCACTAATAAACTGCCCGTTATGTATCTCAAAAATCTCGTTGATATCTGAAAATTTTGTTTCTGCTGGCGGTCTTGTGCATTTTGTCCATATAAGAACCGTTTCGAGCATTCGTTTTATGGAAGAATTATATAATACCGTAAAAAAAAATATTAAAAGATAAACCAATTTTGAATAATATTAAATCGAAATTCAATGGGCGATAAAGCCCTATAACAGGAATTTTTCTAATAATTCTGAATAAAAATTTGAAATCTTTATGGAAGTTTGTTCAATGTTTTCTTAAATTTTGTAAAATGATTGAAACTTTAAGGCACATGGTTGTGGTTGAGGCACAACCTATGTATATTTCTATACAAAAGAAAAAAATAATAAAATAAATGAATAAACAGTCAGAACTGTGCAATATGTCACACAGCTATTATTGTAAACACAGGTGTACATATACAGGGTTGCCCATATTCGACGGACCCATCTGGCAACCCTGTATCTTTTGACAGAGACGTCAGATCGCTTAAGGACATACCGCGTTGGAAGCGTCAGTCCAAGCAAATTTTTACCGTGGAACAGTACACGCCACGCGAGCGCTCCCAAATTGTTGAAATTTACGTTTAGCAAAAGAAACTGAATTGTAAAAACTCAACGTGCGTATAAAAAATTAAATAATGTGAAAAGTGCGCCTTCTAAGAACACCATTAAACGTTTGTTTTCGACTGGTGATGCTCTTTCTAATCCAAAGAGAAGAAATGGAATTGAAGAAATTGTTTCCTCGTCGTTTGATGTCGAAAAATGGCGATTTTGACTGGCCACCGCGTTCGCCCGGTTTACCGCCACCTGACTTCTTCTTATGGGGATATTTAAAATCAAAGGTTTATATTAATAAGCCAAAGACCATAGAAGAGCTCAAGAACAACGTCCGTGAGGAAATAAGCACTATTCCAGCCGAAATGTTAGCTAAAACTATGGAAAATGCTGCAAAACGGGCACAATACGCCGGAGAGGCTCAAGGCAGCCATTTGAGAGATATCATATTCAAAAAGTGATGTCAACAAATCTACTTGAACCAAATAAAATGATTATTATCGTCAACATCAAAAAAATTGTGTTTTTCTTTGATTTAAAAAATTTTGGGTGTTTGGCCGAGCTCCTCCTCCTATTTGTGGTGTGCGTATTGATGTTGTTCCACAAATGGAGGGACCTACAGTTTCAAGCCGACTCCGAACGGCAGATATTTTTATGAGGAGCTTTTTTTCATGGCAGAAATACTCTCGGAAGTTTGCCATTGCCTGCCGAGGGGTGACCGCTATTAGAAAAATGTTCTTATTAATTTTGGTTTCACCGAGATTCGAACCAACGATCTCTCTGTGAATTCCGAATGGTGATCACGCACCAACCCATTCGGCTACGGCGGCCGCCCTTGCATTTATGTGTCACATTTATTTTCGTTCTCCAAGCGTACTTTTCGTAACTACAAAAAACATAAAGAAACTTCAACTCATTCGTACATAAACAATAAAAACGTAAAAACTTAGCAAAATACATACATGACAAAAAAGACCTCAGACATGTACGAAAAGTAAAGTTAGGCAAATAATATTTAAGAAGAAACAAAATAATTAATATTTAGTCGGCAAGCCTTAATTTTTTCGCACAACATTCAGTCTTCTTGGCATGGATTTGACCAGCTTTTCTTTAATATCATCTTCTAGGTTTTTCATGTTTCTAATAACATGATTTTTCAGTTGGTTTTCCAAATGAGCCCCCAGACGTTCAATTACATTGATATCTGGAGATTATGGAGGTGTTTCAAGTACTTTAGGGCAGTTGTACATAAGCCTTATGCTTGGGATCGTTCATTGTCTTGATAGTACTGGAAATTGTCCTTAATTTCCAACTTTTCAGCACTTTGAACCAAATTTTCTTTCATAATTGTTAGGTATTGTTTGTTGTCCATATTGCCGTTAATGAAGCACAAATTACTAGTACCAGAAGCGGATATACAACCCCATACCATTAGCGACCCACCCCATGTTTAAATGTCGGATGTAAGTTTTTTTCTAGCAACTCTTCATTAGGTC
>JAYXIM010040900.1:0-12868 GCA_037575425.1 Anastrepha fraterculus
TTGGAAACAACTCGTTGAGTATGTCACGGTAACGCTCGCCATTTACTGTATGCGCGGCTCCTCGCTCATTTTCGAAAAATAGGTGGTTCAAAAAGCAAACGCTATATGGCCCACGCTGTATATACTTTTACAATGCACTTGCATGACCAGGTTAATGGGTTTTTAATGCTTTTAGCTTTGTGTTATTGTCCTTTTTGATGCAGTTATTGTAAGTCATATGCCGATTATAGAGCAGTAAAAATAAATTCAAATAAATTAAATTTTTTTGCAAGCTAATAAAATCTTTATTTGGCACAGTTAAAATAATATGATTAAGGTCAAATATACAACGTTTTCTTCGATAGCACTTTTTTCAAAACAAAAAAAAAAACAGAAAAAATACTTCACATCTACATATGGTCAAACCACTGGGTTAGTCAATTTTCACAAGGTCCTCTTCAGGCAAATTTTTCACCAAAAAATCCTGACTATGTTACCATTTCCACAGGCTCGCCGCGATTTCACTACTACCAGTTCCGCTTGAGCTTGTCGCAAATGACCCCCTTTCCATCATTAGCCACCAACTGCTTGATAAATGAGACAAATTTATTACGATTCACCAGCGATTCGGATATGGAAATGCCATCCTTAGTACTTTTTTGCGATAACTCTTTTGGCACCGATACATGGAATATTGTTGTCTATCCAGTCAACAGTTTTGTGGCTTATTTAGCTCATAGACAATCGGAAAAGTGATTACATTACCTTCCATTGCTTTATCGGTATTTTGTGTAATTGGCCTTCCAGGACGTAGTATGCCCTTGAAGTCAAAATTACTGCGCCGGAATCGACTAAACAAAAATTGCTCTTGACTGGCTCTTACAGTATAGCATCATTACTACTGTTCATATTTTTTGAAGCAGCATTGAAATTGAAGAAGCATTAAAAAATATGGCATATTTTCTCCTTACTGGCGCCCACATTGCACGCATTCTTAAAGAAATACCAAGTCAAGCGCTCATACTTGTAAAACTGTTTCACATTTATATATAGTAAAGTATTTTATCTTTCGCAAGTCATCTAATCCGATCGCACTTTTTTAACGCAAGTTTCAGATTGCTAAAGCCTTCTAATGAAAAAATAATGGATTGCTTTTCATTACTCATACTTTAATTAATTTTTCCTATTAAATTTAAAGTAGATATCAATTAATCATTGGGTTCGAAGAGATATTCTATGATATTGGCTTCCTTCATTCAAAAATAATCGATAGATCGCTTGAAAGATGATGCAAATTTAAATTGAAATATTAAAAAAAATGAGCTGCAGCAGAAATGCGGAAAAGTGTTCTGCAATCTTCGACCTAAAACTAAGTTTACGCACCTTAACATTTTCAAGTCATTTTAGCATCCCTACTGTGTAATATGAACCTTTCCGCTTAATAAGGGCTCAATGTTGTTCCTATGCTTTTAGCTGTGGGCAATTTAACGGGTTAGTCTCTTTGGGTGGAATTTTGATATTATTGTTACGCCAAGATCAGGCAAAAGGAGACACATAAATACATGTGTAATTCACCCAAAAATTGCTGGCTTCTTTGACCGCAACTGCATATGGCCTGTCACACGAGAAGTTTTTTAGTGAACTTGGATCTCTTTTTGTGTTCTGTACATTTCTTTACTGATCCGCAACAGTATATAAAAGTCGTTACCTGGAAACTACGAAAAGTCATCCAATTCACAAGTTTCATCGCCCATCATACAGCACTGAAATTTGTTTACAAAGTTTGTCGATCACCTTTTGGTTCTATTTGTTGCATCAAACATTCTGATCTTGCGCCTTCTGTACTTTGGATGATTTAATGCTCACTTCCTTGTATACCTCGCACACATAACATTTAGTGGAACCGCATTTTTGAGCGATTTTTTGCCCAAACTACTTATATTGTTTTCGAAAAGGTTTCTGATATGTTTAGCCACCATGCAGGTCTCCTGATACACGTTTACTGCCAGATCCCATCTTTCAATTAATGTTTAGATTCTGGTTGATTTGTTTCGAAACCCCTCTTACAAGTTTGACCAAATATTTTATTGGTTTTTGCAATTTTTGTATGGTTCCATTTCGATTTTTTGTTTTTTTATGTTCGGAATGTTTTTTTGGGATCTCAGCTTTAGTCTTCATTTTTAACAATTGTTTTCATGGAAAATAAATTAAGTTATTTAAGCTTTATCTGACACTAAAACCAAAGGCGATGGTATGCTATTATTTGTGATTTGAAATTTGATCGAAAGTAGATACCAAAAACCCCCTTTTGTGCGCACTCTTTATCTTTATTTCGGCTCCTAGTCGTTCTGAATGCCTTTCGATAGGAATGTGTCGAATCTAGTCCTTTGACTGTTCTCTCCTGTTTAGGGAGAAGAGCTCTTTCGATTTTCTCATGTTCCACTCTGGTCACAAGCGACTTACTTTGTTGAATATTTCTACATGCTTCTTTTGTGGAATAGTTATCACACAAAAAATTTCAATAAAGAAGTTCAAAAAGAAACCAATTTTATTAAAAATTTACATATATATTTGAATTTGTTTCTTTAAAAACTAAAATTATACAAACTAAATATTGTAGACTTGTCGGTCTGGTTAGAAATTTTCCAGCAGATTTTTCAAGTGGTGGAAGAGGACGAAACTATGCTTACGTCAGTTCTATGTCTGAGTTGAAATTGAATTCAGCTCGAGTCACAGTGTGGTGAACAGCTAGATTTTCAGGCCTTACTCTTCTGGACAAAACCAAAAATAGTACGGTAATTGGAGATCTTTTTTTGTTTAGTACAAAACCAAAAATAGTAATGGGAGATCTCTAAAAAACCATCTGCCATTCGGAGTTGGCTTAAAACTGTAGGTCCCTCCATTTGAGAAACAGCATCAAGGTGCACACCACAAATACGAGGAGAAGCTCAGTCAATAAATGGGTCAACCAATAAAGGGTGCCAGCGCCAGTATATATGTATATAAGAAATTCTTTATACCAGAACCTCGCTAAAAGAGACCTATTTTCAACTTTCAACTAAACAGCCCCGTTTGGGAACAATTGTAGCCACAATGGCACGAGAGAATTCCGGTGTCCAGACTTAACTCCAGCTGCTTGTGGCGTTTTGCAAGCAGAAAGTTAAATAAGCAAACCATCGCATTTGAACGATAAATGAAGCGATTCCGATGGTTGGAAGTGTGATCTGTCAAGCTGTAATCCATCGGGTCATAAAAGTCAGGGGCACCGGACTGCAAGGATTGATGACAGAACTCTGTAGGTCAAGCTTTGGTGTTACAATAGCTGTATAAAACCAGTGAACTATCTTGGGAGATATACCCCACTTTAGGCCTAATGTTATTTTGTAGGAGTAGAGCATTTTAGCAGTTTTACTCTATTCTGAACGTTCAGCTTCCAAGAAAGTTTCTTATCTAGGATCAAGCCAAAGTATCTAGCACTGTCATCGACTGACAGAACCGTGCCGTTCAACATCGGGAGTCGAAGGAAGGAGTTTTACAGTTTCTTGCAAGCAATACTAGTTCTGTTTTGGGCGCATTAAGGCTTAAACCTCATGATTTAGTACAAGTATCAATGACTTTTAGAGTACCCTGCATTAGACTACAGAAAGTATCTCGAAACTTTCCTCATAGCAATATAGCAACAATGCCCGCGTAGGTCACAACTTGGATTCTTCTCTTCTCTAGATCTAACAATAACTCGTTCGTCGTCAGATTTCACAGTAGAGCTGAAAACACATCACCTAAGGAGTGTCTCCACAGACATATCTACGCACCGCCGATGACCGCAGCGTCGAATTCGTGAACTTGTTAAGCAGCAGCTGCTCGATAAAATTTACTAAGATCTCGGGGATGCACAAATCAGAGAGTTTAGTCTTAGTCTGTTGATTTATCTTTACAGTAGGCGTGTTGCGAGTTTGAGAGACGCGAATGCGGTATGTTGTTTCTAATAAACATAGAGCTTCGATAAGATACCGCACTTCCATTACTCAGCGTAGATACCATTTAAAAGTTACCACTTTTAAAAATAATTAGAATCATCATCATCGTAACCTCGATACACTGTTTTGCGCGATCTAAAAGCTTTTCGAAAGAGTGTTTCAGGTCATTGACCGGAATGTCATTCAGGATGTCGGTACATGCCTTTTGGATGGCCTCTACAGACGCAAAACGTTTTCCTTTCATGGCCAAATGCAATTTTTCGAATATGGAGAAGTCACAGGGAGCCATATCAGGCGAATACGGTGAGTGAGTGATGGTTAAAGTGCGATTTCTAATCAAAAAATCAGTCACAAGAGGGGATCGATGAGATGTTGCATTATAATGCAATAAGCGCCAGCTTCCTCCTTCGCGGTATTCAGGGCGAATTTGACGAAAGCGATGCAACAAACGCTTCAAAACGCCAAGATAAAAAATTGCATTGACGGTTTGGTCCATAGGCACGAACTCCTAGTGGGCAATTCACTTGGAATCGTAAAAACAAATGATCATCGACTTGATTTTTGACTTCTCCGAACGCGATTTTTTGGTTGCTGCCTCGTCTGGGGCCTTACATTCGGCACTTTGACGCTTAGTTTTAGGTTCATGTTAGAAACACCACGTTTCATCATCAGTTACAATGTTGTAAGGGAAGTTCTCGTCTTTTCTCGCCATTCTTAATTATTTTTGGTCCTCAGTTAACTTGTGCGGAACGAAATGTGCATGTGAGTGACATTTCGTAAGCCCAAATGATCATTTAAATACGATAACTCGATGTTTTGAAGATATTCAACTCTGATTCCATGAATTTCAACGATGAAATCGTTCGGTTAATTTTTGATAAATTTACGAAGAATTTCGATGGGGTTTTTGGTGATTACTGAGTATGTTCATTGTCATTTATGTCTTCACAACCATCTGTGAAGCGTGTAAACCACTCATGAACTCTGGCAGGAGATAGACAATCATCGCCATAAACTTTTTTCATCAATTCAAATGAATGAATGAATTCATTTCTTGCTCTACAAACTCAATATAATCTAGGACAATACTTCAAGTTCCCAACAAGTTTTACACCTGTATTTCAAATTTGGGCAGCAAACTGAAGTTTTGTAAAAAAAAATTAACTTCGACCTCAGCAGAAAGTTAATTTTTGGAAAGCAAAGTTCTTTAAATTTCGTACAGTGCATTGTCGACTTGAACATCATTTACCAGCATTATTATTGTATTATTTTACCATTTGCTATTCTTCATCTATCCAAAGCTATGAAAACCATATATGAAAGCATATTTTTAGCTTGACGTTGATGCGCTTGGATACACCGCTGGAATGGAGAATGGGTGCCGAGGCGATGTGATTGCGTTGACGTTGATGAAGGGTAATGCTGCTGCTGCTGCTGCTACTACTGCAAAGTAAATCATATTAGGATGCAGATACTCAGTCATTGAAGTGGAAAGCGCAAGTTTTTAAGTTAAAAGGAAAAGAGGCACTGAATAGTCATATGCACCTACAAATAAACAGATATGCATGTATGTGTGTATGTATGTATGTAACGAAATGGCGTAATAAATGAGCAGAAGCGAGGGGGTTAAACAAATTCGGATACCTTAAACTCGTCGAGTTGTGTATGTGAGGAACTGAGCTTATGTGATATGATGCTTGTTAGCTTCCTAGTATATGTTAGTGCATATGTGTGTCATTAAAGAAGTGAATTTCCACATGGAATTTCGTGATACTCATATGCTGTATTACGGTACTTAAAAATCGATTTGTTGCTGCTATTTTATTCAAATGTGATTTTATATTATATTCCAGAGCCACTTCGCAGCAGCTTAAGTAAGAGCAACATCAAGAATGTTCGAAATTTTTACTTTCGTTAAGTCATAGACAGGCGCGCAACCAGGAGGGTTTTGTATAAAATTCTTTGTAAGAAAATTTAATAATAAGATAAGGAAAAGCAAATTAATGAAGTAGATATTAAATCACTTTCACACAAATAAAAAGTTCGAGTCGCATGAAAGGAAAAAATTATAGGAAAAAAAAATTATAAAATAATAAAAATCGCTTGTTTTCAGCAACTTTTTTTTAAATTGCTTCCATAGTGGGAATACATGACGTGACATGGAATGATATTATTCATAAAAAATAAATAGGTTTTGTATTCCCATATACTTTTTCTTTCCTGCTCGCAAATTATTATGGCAGGAGCTGTTATATTTGACAGTATATTTTTTCAGTACAGTTCAATGGCTTTGAAATCTATTTTGGCCTTTTCTCGAACCTTATATTGCAAATGGTAAATTTCCTTCTGAAACTCTTCCAAATTTACTTCTAAGTCATCAGTATAAAATGGAAATTATGCTTTAATTTAGTATGACATTATCACCAGCACTCAAGGTATTATCGCGTAAAATTGTATGAGATGCATGTTTAAAAATCTATCTTTGAATCACATACAAATTTGTATTTCTATTATATAAATCTGCTCTTTTCATGTCGCTTGTAAGTTCTATGTTGGGTAGATTTGCTCCTTGAATTTATGGTGTGCGCCTTGCTGTTGTTCTCACAGTGCGCTATAGGCCAACTATAGGGTAACTTTTTTCGCAATTTTTTTTTCGTCATTCAAAAAAGCAAGCTACGGGCACAAAATTAATCATCCAATTTTATTTTTGAATAACGTTTTTACTATGTGAAAAAATAGTGATCTTGAGTAATGGAAATCCCTATTTCGATCTTCCGATAGGGAGATTGGTTTTGCGACACCTTGTAGAAAGATATTTGGGATGCAATTGTACATCCCATTGATTTTAGTAGTCGAAGTTCGAACGAACTGAAAATTCCAATTGATTTTAGATGGTGTTGCGGATTTTCTTCCTATAAAAAAATTTCGTGTACAGGGTTGCCCATATTCCACGGACCCACCTGTCAACCCTGTATGTTTTGACAAAAACATCAGATCGCTTATTGACATACCGCATTGGAAGCGTCAGTCCAAGCAGATTTTTACCAATGGAACAGTACACGCCACGTGAGTGCTCCCAAATTGTTGAAATTTACTTTCTACAAAAGAAGTCAATTGTGAAAACTCAACGTGCGTATAAAAAATTAAATAATGTGAAAAGTGCGCCCTCTAAGAACACCATTAAACGTTTGTACGAAAGGTTTTCGACTGGTGATGCTCTTTTTAATCCAAAGAAGCCAAATCAAAACCGACCAAGGCGATCGGCTGAGAATATTGCTCTCGTACGGGCCAGTGTTGAGACGTCGCCAAGGACATCCCAAAATCTCCATTCTCAGCAGTTGGGCATTGCTCGGACTACTTTACAACGAATTATCCGCATTGATTTGCATTTATTCCCGTATAAGATTCAATTGACGCAAAGGTTGTTGCCTGCGGATAAGCCTCGTCGATTAGAATGGGCCCAAAGAGTAATCGAAATGGCTGAAGATGACGAGCAATTTTGGAACAAAATCATCATGTCCGATGAGGCTCATTTCTTATTGAAACAAGCAAAATTTCCGTATTTACGCCATTGAAAATCCTCACGAAATTCAAGAGGTACCTCTTTGCGACGAAAAAGTCACTGTTTTGTGCGGCGTTAGTGCGAAAACGATTATTGGGCCGTTTTTCTTCGAAAATGAAGATGGTCAAGCTGTTACCGTCAATCAGGTGCGTTATCGCGATATGATAACCACTTATGTGATGCCAATTATTCGTCGAAAGCGTATGAGGCAGTTCTGGTTTCAACAAGTTATGGTTTGAAGAAATTGTTTCCTCGTCGTTAGATGTCGAAAAATGTCGTCGAATATGGGCAACCCAGTATTCAATCATTACATTTTTGACTCTCTATAAAAAGGTGGACTTAGCTTTAAAGCAAAAATTCCAAGCTTTCAGTTAAAGAAAAATCGAAATTGTTGAAATTTGTAAAAGTTTTTGGAACTCAGAAAAATATTAGTTTCCAAACACAATTTTATTTATTAAGTGCGCAACTAAGTCAATAGACGCCGCCAGCAGTGTGTGCTAGTCGATTCTAATATAACCTAAGCGTCATAAACCACACTTAGACCTATGGTAAACAAACTGCTTCGACACATTAGTGATTTTGTTTTGGGATCATATACTTTTGGTTTAGTGAAAATATCTGATTTTGTGCCGAATAATCGTCATTTGCAGGAAGTGTTGATTTTCCTCTTTCATTCGAAAGCACCGCGGCTGAAGCGCATCGACAAACGCTACAAAAAGTGTATGGAGCTGCTGCTTTAAGTGAAACAACGTGCCGAAATTGGTTCCGTCGCTTCAAATACGATGATTTTAATGTTGACGATCGTCCGCGTGAAGGAAGGCCAAAAACCTTCGAAGACGCTGAATTGGAGGCATTGCTCAATGGGGATCCGTGTCAACCGCAAGAAGCGCTTGCTTCAGTATTAGGAGTTACCCACCAATCCATTTCCAAGCGATTGCATGCTTTGGGAATGATTCAGAAACAGGGGATTTGGGTTCCTTATGAGTTAAAACCAAGGTATGTTGAACGTCGTTTTTTCGCCTGTGAGCAACTGCTTCAGCAGCAAAAAAGGAAGGTGTTTCTTCATCGCATCCATCGTGACGTGCTATAATGAAAGCAATCCAAGGAAAAGAAAGCCATGGGAACTGCCCGGTCATGCTTTTACGTCGTCGACTCGGCTGAATATTCACGCTGCGAAGGTTATGCTATGTATTTGTTGGGACCCAGTTGGTGTTATTTATTAGGAACTGTTAAAACCTTCAACTTATGCGATTGAGCCGAGCACTGCGCGAGTAGCGGCCACAATACGCGGAGATCCATGAAAAAGTGGTTCTACAGCATGACAATGCTCGGCCTCACGTTGCCAAACCCATTAAAACCTACCTGGAAACACTGAAATGGAAAATCTTACCCCACCCGCCATATTCTCCAGATATCGCGCCATCCGATTATCACCTGTTACGCTCGATGGCACATGGTCTAGCTGACCAGCAGTTCCATGCATATGAAGACATCAAAAAATGGCTTGATCCGTGGATAGCTTCAAAAGTTTTACCGCGACGGTATTCGAGATCTACCAGAAAGATGGGAAAAAGTAGTAGCCAGCGATGGGCAATACTTTCAATGATTCACTTGTAGCCATTCAGAATAAAATTATAGATATTTTCAACAAAAAAACAGCGAGAACTTAGTTGCACACAAAATACATATTTATTTTATTTTTGGTAATTTTTTATCGAAATTCATAGAACAAAATTCTATTAAAAATATGGAGCTTAAAATTTAAAGATAAATATAAGACTAGCCAAAAAATATTTGGTTACCAAAAAACAAAAAAAAAAAAAAAAAAAAAATTATGTTTTATAATTATAAATTAATTTTGTTTTTATAACAAAAAAAATAAAGTTTAAGTCAAATACTTGCTTAGAGGAAACAATATCAATATGTGCAATAGAAATTATTTTTTTGTAATTTAAAATTTGTTTTTAAATTTTCATTGGAAAGTACGGAAAAAATATTTTCGAATTTTTGTTGTTAAGTTTTTATCGGAAATTACAAGAAAAACACATTGATTTTGTGTCCTCGTATATCGACCATTATTTGACTAGAAATTTAAAGATAAATAAAAGATAAACCACAAAATATTTGCTTGCCAAAAAGAAACAAAAACTTAAATATAAAATTTGAATTAAAATTTTTTTTACCAAAAAAATATTTGGTTTTTTGTTTTATAAATATACATTTTTTTGAATTCAAATTTTTTTAAAATCTTGTACTGGAAAGTGCGGAAAATGATATTTGCATCCAAAAAAAAAGAAAAAAGCTTAATTCCTTTTTGTTAATTTTTGATCGGAATTTTAGAAAAAAATTCTATTGCAAATATTGATTTTGTTTCCTCTCATATTGACAAGCATTTGACTTAAAATTCAAGGATACATAGAAGACTAGCCAAAAAATAGTTTTATACCAAAGAAAAATGTTCAACCTTAAATTTTAAAATTAATTAACTAATTTAAATTCTGTTTTTTTAATTTTTTATCGGAAAAAAAAATTTTCTAATCAAAATTTAAAATTAAATTAATTAAAAATGCTAATTAAAATTTAATTGAATTAAATTTTGTTTTTTTTCGATATTTGCGCCGAAAGTGCGAAAAAAATTCGCTTGAAGGGAATGATTTTGTTTTCTCGACAATTATTTGACTAAACTTTTTAACCCCTATATATCGGCAACCCCCTATTTCCTCACTTTTTTTTTGGAAAAATATATGCTATACTATATATATATAATATATAGTAGAGCATTTAAATCATTATATATCATTAAATATCATTAAAAGCGAAGCGTTGAAATTTTTGGTCGGCTCCATTTGACATGTTTTGCACTGTGGCTTTATGACACTTTTGAGTGAGAGATAGTTTTTTTTACATCCTTTTCGTACACGACATGCATTCTAAAGTTTCTTACTGCCTGTCAAGGTCCGACTGCCTTTAAAAAAAATGTGCCTCCATTCTCTATAATTTTATATTTCTGGTCCACAATGTTAATCAAATACTGGACTAACTCTCTAAATGGTCACAACCAAACGCTCTTGGCTACAATGACCTAATTACTTTCAGCCATTTATGCCCATTTGTTGCTAAGAAAAACGAAAAATGTATAGATTTCTTGACTATTTGTAATTGTGAACATCTCTTTGTTCTCCATTTCATACTCCATTCCTCTTAAGATTTAACAATCACTTTTTACTTGAGTAATTCTTAGATACTCGTAGCTCATAAGTTTAATTGGACCAGTGCAGCCACCATGAAACTGAGCGGCAATTTTTGGATTGCTTGCAACAGCTGCAAAGGCTGCAGCGAACCACTATCACGTTTTTATAATTCTATCTCTTGTATTTTACGACTCTTCAATTCCCTTCACCATTCTCTGATTTTCTAAATTTTTGCCTGCAACTATTACGGCAATAGTTTCTGGTGCTTTGTCAGTAATTTCATGGCTTCCAGTTTGCAGCCTTAGTCATCGGCTGAATGAATGGGTGAATGAATAAGGAAATGTTGTCCACTGCTGTCACCAATTGCTTGTTCTTGTAACTATAAGTATGCAGCTGATGAAGTATGGAGTTGCTTATTCAACCAGTAAGTGAGTACAAAGTGCTACATATACATATACAATACGAGTACATACATACATTTACGTATATCCATATTTAGTCGCAGACGCTTTGTACACACAATGAGTGAACCGTGCTGGTGAGCCATTCCGTTTGACAGCAGGTGCAAATGCGGGCTCCAACAACAGCAATACCAGCGCCGATTTAAAGCTCGCCACAATGACTGGCGGCAACAAGTAATTGTCTATAATAGCACACTTCATGCGATGGCCCAACTAACTGAGTGCCAAGCGACGCGCTGGGAGCAACTGGACGTAGCGTGACAACAACGACAAATGGCATTGCTACAACCTCATTTCCTACGCCTTCAACAGTTGTAGCCGTATTCGTGCTTAGTAATTTATTCACCAACGCAATCTTGCCTCAAGCGACTCACTGCCCGTCAGCATTTTTGCAACAAGTGTGCTCCTTTCGGCCGGAAATGAAAATTTCCTGGTATTCTCTATAGAGAGATCGTTCACTTTTATATGGAAATTTGCACTCAACCAAGTGGACAGGTTGGCCCAATGTCCAAAAGTGCCGCTTTTACAAATTCATTTACCAACAAAACTTGCCGCAAATGATGCTACTAGTCACCTCAGCTGGTCATCTTTTTTTGTTGCTTTCAATAGCCTTTCGAAAACGCCGCGCCACCTTGGCTCCTTTGGCTTTGATTGAAAAATTCACAAAAGCTCTTTCTACCTTTTACAGTTAGGCATCTCAATACCTTAGAATATGAATTGTCAAATGCTTTGTAGCATTTCCGCTGCTTAAAAAAAGAAATAGAGAAAGAAATACACTGCGTTAAAAAACTATGGCACAGGGACAAGTTTTGATTATTTACCTGTTTCTAATTTAGAAAAAAAAAATGTTTTTTAAGATATATTAGATACATATTTTTCCAAAAGCTTTACAAATCCAAGTTTCAAACTTTGTGCAAATCTAAAAAAAAAAATAAGAAAAAAAAAAAAAAAAAATATTTAAATGTTCTTAAAGTTTTAAACTTTTTAAGCAGAATTTTAAGAAAAATCTCAAGTTTGCAGTTTTGTAGTCCATACAATTTTAGTATAACAAAGTGCAAGTTTAAAGCAACTCAAAAATTCCATTAAGTTTTGAAATTTTTTTTGCTGTCGTTTGATATAGAAAAAATATCGAGCATTCTTTATATGGAGAAAATGCATAAAAAGAGTTCTCAAAAAAAGAGTTCTCAAAAAGCAGCGCGATTTTTTAGCTATTTTAAACATGCATTTTGTTATATTAAAATTCCATGGGCTACGAAGCTGCGTGCTTGAAAATTTTCCGAAAATTCTGATTAGAAAGTTTTACACATTGATGAAATTTTTTTATTTTTTTAATTTGTACAAAGTTAGACTCATGTGCTTAAGCGAATTGCAGCGGTAAGCGGGTAATGGGTGACGGGTACCAACTGTCAAAATTGGAACACATTTAATCGCACACAATTCCATAGAATTGCGGTTGTTTTGCCGCCGGCTATTTTTGCGGCGGGAAAATATTTAGATTAATTTCTATTTTCTCCCTCTTAGCTGAAGACACAGGGTTGGTTTTCTGATCACTTGATGACAATTTGTTCATGTGCATGCAACATCAGACAAATAACAAGCAAATAATATTCGACTTGCAGAAGACAACACGCAACATATGAATAATTTAGAAATAAGTGCAGCAATGAGCTCCAACGAGTAGCTTCACAAATATGTCAA
>JAYXIM010040906.1:0-10704 GCA_037575425.1 Anastrepha fraterculus
AAAGCCTTATAAACGGAACGTGTCTGATTCATTGGTCTTCGTTCTTCTTATATGTTTTGTATATTATTGATTCATTCGAGAGAGCAAATATTCCCAATAAGCCTGGATGGCTTCGCATTAGCGTATCCTGTTAACCCAATTTTCCAAGCCATGATAATGGTTTCTGGCTCTATTTCACGAATGGCTTGCTTGATAATCACCTGAAGGATCTGAATTGCCCATTTACCGACGGCCCTTCACGCGCTCCACAAAAAAGTCTAAGGGCGTTAAATCGGAGCTCCAAAGTGGCCAATTGACATTACCTAGTTAGCCGACAACACGATTACTTGTTACGCAAAATATCAATTTTGGCATGGGCTATGTGGGCTGGCTCACCATTTCGAAATCAAAGATCGCCCAAGTTATTGTCTTCAATTTGCGGTCATCAAATATAGTTTACGAGGTCTTTGTGGAACTTAGATCCAAATGGTGTTTCCAGTAGCATTTGCAAAGAAATAAGGGCCAATTATGCCACCTCTCCAAAGTACGCTCCAAACTGTCACTCACTGAGGATGTATTGGCTCCTAGGCGTGCGGATTTTCCAATCCTCAGATTCGACAGTTTTGCTTGTTAATAGTAACCGAGACTAGGTTACTAAGCGGGTGGCAGCAGCGGTTAATTGAGTCACAAAGCGGACGCTGGACCTACAAACTCACACCACGTGCTGTTGAGTGGTTAAGGAGACCGTTTTAAGCCGACAAACAGCCCTTTCTGTCCAAACTACCCGATTACTGATGAAAACGCAAAACACGTCATGTTTTATTGTGACCACTTCAGAGAGGAACGAGCTATCCTGGGAGCTATCTTTTGAGATATGTGCGTAAACAGCGGTAAGTGGGAGGCAGCGTAAATGTTTGCAGGTAAGATCATCTCGCGACTTCGCCATATTGATTGGGAACGCAAAGCGATGCAGCAACAGTAGCAGCAACAGAGAAGGCGGGCAGATTCTGACGAACCGACAACAAGCACAGACGTTTGAGAGAAACACTCAATACAGTATCGTACAGAAGACAAGACCGTAGTAAGTTAATATAACCCTACTGCAACTTTTCCGATGTCTCCTTTACTTTGAAACCACCTATAAATACAGTGGGAATACTTGGGACTATCGACGTTGTATAGCCTTCATATGTCTGCAAGGTTGGAAATAACTTCATCTCACACATCGATGGTTATTCGTAGACGAAAATCTTCAGTTGTCTCGTGAGACTCGCAAACTCTGGTACAATTGCGTTCTGGATATTGTGGCACATGGAGCAAATACTCATACAGAACTTACAGAAATGTACTCAACATACATATCCGCGGCACGTGAAGGTATCCCGCATGGCACTTAACACCTCTTCTTATGCCCACACAAACTAATTCAACTAACATCACTTTCCCTCTGGTCAGACCCTGACTAAATAGCCTATTTAATGGGCCTACCGGTAGCTTAGATTTTTGTGGCTGTCGATTCAGAATACCCAACTCACTTAGACCCTTTAGGTCCGTTGTGGTACCACAGTGTAACATGGGAACCTCAGTGTTTATTCATCATGGGATTTAGATGCTCTTATGAAGCGTATGGTAGGTTTTATGCCTACACCGAATAATTCCGTAAGAGAGTCAAAATGGTATTTTCCTAACAACCTTGCGCTACTCTTTACAAAAGCTGGACAATTATAGAGGAAGGGTTCTACTGTTGTTCCTTTTTCCTCGTCTCTCCAACTTCTGAAGTATTCATGGGAAACACTCCTAGTCTAGAAGTGTACCTACCTAATAGCCAATGACTGGTGACACGAGCCGCGACCTTCGAGGTGTGCTCTCTTGAGAGGTTAAGCAACTCTCCTGATCTTTTCTTATCTATTTGTGACCAAATTAGCGTGATTTTAACACAAGTTTTTTCTTATCTCCATAACCTATTCCCCTCTTGGAGAATATTACTTTTTATATTTAATTTGCAAGTTGCCATAGGAATTCTATTATTGCCTCTGTTTTCAAGCAATGTAAGGTTAGTACCCTTTCTGGCCAGCTCATCGGCTTTGAGCCTTTATTCAATATCTCTTTGTCCCGGAACCCATATAAGGCTGACCTTCAAGACGGTGCTAATATAATTTACAGCTTTCAGTCATTACTGAACAACCTTTGATCATAGTATAACTGCCTTCATTGATTTGATGGCCGCCTGGCTATCCCAGAAGATATTTATCGTAGTTCGTTTAGCCTACCGTTGGACGAGATAGGTGATGACGACCCATGTTATGTTCCGACGATAGCCGGTACAGAAACGACCCGGATTTATATCCGGCTAAGGACTGTTACTCCAGCAGCATTCTCATACGTATATGGGGAATTTTCGTGTTGCTATAAAAACAACAGCCGACAGCTTTACTGCTTTGGTAGGGTTTAATGAACAAATAAATATTGTATAACAGCAACAAGAAACGAATCGATCTCCAAGTCGCTTTCTTTATTATTAGCTTCTCTATCAGAGCTTAGCTGTAACGCACTATGAATCGCCAAAATTTTAACTAAAATTTTTTGAGTAGTGTAATTTTAGAAATCAAACTTTCGAGGGTTTACCGTGCGATAAGACAAAACGGCAGATGAAACTTTTAAGGTACCTACTCTTAAAAAAAATAAAAAAGTAAATAAATAAATAAAATGTATAAGTCTTCAAAGCTTCAATCAAATGCAAAAGGCTTTGAAATACTCCGCTTTTCACATTCTTGTGAAAATTGCAATTAAATCACATTCAGTCATCTCTAATTGTTCTAACCACTGGGGTTCCGCTCAATCGCCTTTGACAGTTTTCAGTGAAATACCAGAACTACCAGAACTCACCAACTTTTGCAAGTCTGCACAATGTATGCAAGTACATAAGTCGTTAAGTTGGTAAGCTCAGCACACTGCACTTCTTTACTTTTTGCTGCGGTAAATATTATTTAAATGCATTTACTTTGTGAATTTATTTATGTATTTATTTGTATTTACCTAAATGTTGACACTCCTAATGGTTACTACACATAGTGTTGGGATGCAAGCCATTCTACGAAGCTTCATTTGACAAAATTGCATAATAATTCTAATGGAATATCGTCAAGTATTTATTTTTCATTTCATTTTATTTTTTATTCCATCTTCTCCTTAGTTAGGTTGTTATTCTTTCTGTGTTTCCACTTCTGTTTTATTTGTCGAAGAAATATGCTTTACTATGCAATATACTGCAGTGCAGCGTAGTTCCACTGTCTGCGTAAGTGTTGGTTTGTGTATCTGAAAGCAGCTTGTCATGGGGCATTTATTGCAACGACACACGGTTGGTTGCCCATTACCTACTGTCAATGTAAAGTAGTTACTGTTTATAAATATACGAGCATATGTGCATATATGTTTAGGCTATGTGTGTGTGTGTGTAGTACGTGTGTATTATATATAGCTACTGAAGGGTAATGATGTCAAATTGCTTTCCTGCTGCCGTGCTATGCTATGCAAGCAAGTGCAAACGCAACCAAGCGCTGCATATACAATTTTTGGACATTTACAAAATTTCAACTTTAATTTAAATGTTAACTTCTTAGCCCCTCTCTTCTATGTCACTATTTACGAGGGGTAGGAAGATAATGTGTTTCATGTTTGTAAGAACACCTGACCATTTTTGGAGTTGAGAATTGTGGTTCTTAATTCAAATGGATTGTCTACGAAGAAAAAGTTATGTAGCTACCTTCCACAATTGATAGCTCGAAATTTAATTATAAAAAAAAATAAAAAAAATAAAACTAAAAAACAACAGTAAGCGGCAAAATACGTCAAGCGTACTCGCGGAAAAACTTATTCGCTTCTAACAAAGGCGCATTCATTAAGGGTGGTGGCACTAGACCAACAGCAATGTACGTAAGTTTGATTGTCAAAACAAATTATTGGCAAAGCAGAAAACAATGAATGAATTCGCCTTGTTTCATTCTGGGTTGACAGCCACATGGACACGGCGAAAGAAAAAAAGCGTACCATCTTTAATAGATTCGTCTAGGCTCTAACATTTAGTAGCATAAATTGTGCGAAAAGAAGAGAGGAAATATTGAGTGGTTGCCGAGATGTAAGGGATTTCACATTTAAATTTTTTTTGAGTAAATCTTTCTTCTTCGAAATGTAAGTCAAATGCTTAAATGTGTAAGAGAAAGCAAAATAAATGTTTTAATTTTCCGTATTTTCTGATAATGAAAAATTAAAACTTTTTTTGTGGAAATAAAAAAAAATTTTCTATTTTCAAAATTTCAATTTTTTTATTATTTATACTCGAATGAAAGTTTACAGTTTCTTCTCTAAAATTATATCTAAAATTTTATGGAGAAGTAAAATTTCACGATTACATTTTGAAAGCAGTCTTCCGCCACGTTGCAGGGCAATAAGTTGACGTTAACCGACTCTCCGTGATTTTGAAAGAATCACTTGATTTGCCAACCTAATCGGGATTACATATGTCAGCGGATTATTTGCGATAGAAGACGGAAAAAACTGAGATTGTGTTGGTGATATACGAAAAAATCAACGCAACCCGCGCTAAGATTATTTTGTTGCCGTCCAAGGTGGATTTATTATAGGTGACAGCATTCACCCAGCTGAATTTTTCGCCGTAGGTACATATGGCTTACGTCAAAACGATATGCTTTGTTTGTATATATTGGTATGTTTACATTGGACCAAACGCAACAACAAATACATGTAGGGTTTTACTTATATGTGGTTGCTGTCACCTATAATAAATTCGCCTTGTTGCCGTCTGAACAACGACTGATTTGATGAGTATAAGAATAAGAGCGGGCAGGATGCTGCAGCCCAATCTTCGATGACTTGGCAATCGAAATTACTATCATAATTTTGCTTTCGAACCTTGTAATCTCTGGTGCAATATCTTTAAAAGCGGTGTATGTTTCGTTGGTATGCAGTCTCCTAGATTATTGCGGCATAGTTTGAAACCCTTACTACGAAACTCCTTCAAATAAAATAGAAAGAGTGCAAAGAATTTTTAATAAGTTTACATTATCCAAACAGCATTGGCCAGATGGTTATACCGATTATCACAGAGGCAGGCTTACAGAGTTTATATAACAGAAGAAGTTACTTTTCAATAATGTTTATAAACAATATTCTTAATGGTCAGTTCCTCTCGGGACTTGGATACTTCCGGAGATACCTATACCGCATGGGCAAGGTATACAAGTGCATATACTGCGAAGCGATGAGCGATGACGCTGAACACACATTTTTTAGTTGTGACAGATGGCTCGCGGAAAGAAATGCTCTGAGGGAGCGGATTGGCGAAATCGCACCGAGCAACATAATCAGCAAAATGATCGAACGCGAGGGCAGCTGGAACGCGGTAACGAAATACATCGAGAACGTACTACGGAAAACAAAGATCGACCTCGACACAGTGCATCAAAGTGAAGCTGCACAGATAGAGACACAAGAAGACGAGCCTATAGCATGACAGCTGGCTGCAAATATGGTGGACCTAGACGTGGGTGAATAGAATTGGTCCTTTATGGATGCCGTTCTGGGCCCTCCCGAAGTAATATAGAAAGCAGTTCCGGGAAGGCTGTCTCCCCAGAAGGAGAGGAGGGATCGTTTTAGTGGCCACACCACACGACGCAGTAGACGACGGTCCCTGTAAGTGCGAAGGCATTTTGAACCCTACCACACCAACCAAAAAAACCAAAAAAAAAAATGTCCTTAATGGTTTGGTAGACTGTGTTTTTTCTGCTCCAGTGCTAGTGGGCGTTTTACTCTCTATCAAGAGACCATTTCGTTCTTACGCTCAAAACTGAAGTGTTATTATCCCTTACGATGACTTTTACTCTTATGTCGCAAAAGGAAATGTCAACATCCTTCGTACTCCCCAAATGCTATTCCTTCCAACTATAAAATTTTATATTTTGAGGGAAAAATGGCAGCAGTAAAGTTTAGCCCTCAATAAATTAAAAAAAAATGTATAGATTTTAATAGCACGAATTCTAAAATAACACAGCATGACAGCAAAAACAAAGAACAAAAAGAGACAAAAAATATAAATATACGGGGTAACAATTCTGAAAGGGAAAGCAGTGTAGAATATTGATCAACCTGCTGTTTTGTAGTTAAAAGTTATTTTTAAATTGTATAGGGTTTTTTAATAGGTGCGCTTCAACTTTTTTCCGATAGGGAGGGCGAACGACGCAATATTTTTTATTGTCATTTGCCATTTGTAAACTACATTTCATCATGGAACGCTACACACTTGAGCAACAATTGCAAATCGTGCAAATTTTTTATGAAAATAATAGTTCTGTTGCTGCTACTTTAAGAGCATTACGGCCATTTTACGGTCCATTTAACAAACCGTCCCGTTTTGGGGTTATGTGAAGTCATTGGTCTACAGTAACAAGCCGGCGACGATTTGTGAGCTCAGAGCCAATATTGAACGCGAAATTGCTGGAATTTCGGCCGATTTATGCAAAAGAGTGGTCGAAAATTGGGTTCAACGATTGGACTTCGTAAAACGTGCACGCGGTGGTCATGCAAAAGAAATCGAATTTCATACTTAAATGTATATGTTCAAACTCGATAATAAAAAAAAAAAATAGTTAAAAAAGTCAAACCGTTTGTGTTTTATTCAAAAAAGTTCAAAAGTTGAAGCGCTCTTACTGAAAAACCCTATATTGAAATTTTCTTAAGGGGTGAAACCAGTTTAGCCTTATCAAAAAATTGATTTTTTTTTATGGCATAAATTGTTTGTATAACTACTCAAGAATATGTGGTAAACATTTTAAGGCGAAATTCGTATTATTCCTGATTCTATGTATGAGCACTTAAGTTTCTCGAAACTACTTTTTTTCAACTGGTGTGCACTCTAGCTCAAAAACTTATCGATCTATCGTTATACATTTTTTCGGAGTATTCTTTATTCAATCCATATTCATATGTACCTAATTCTGGGATTATATTATCATTAAACATATTTTTTTAAGGCAATCTAACGCCACTATTTCCGGCGGAAAAGGCTTGAAAGAGTTTTAAAGTTACTTAAAAATATTAGTAAAATACCCTCCAAGTTTGAAAAATTTCAGATTATTCCTTCCTTGTTCAAAAAATTCACGAAGAACACCAAAATTTCGACCTTCTAAACTGGTTTCCCCCCTTAAAGAGGTCTCAATTTGATCTAAATTATTTGAAAAAAAAACTCCTATACATTTATCAATAGGAGTCTTTAAGAGTCTTTAATACAATTTAAGGGCGCATATTTCTCTATAGCGCTCTAAACTAATATATCTTACACGTGTGAGTCACTGTGATCCTTATTTTGAGTCGGAAAAATTCTAAATTTGCAGGAACGATGGTGGCTTAAAATGTTCCATAAAAATATTTCCCGGGAAGCAAAGTTTCTCTTAGATGGAAAAATTTAAATTACTTTTCGACTCAAAATTTTTATGTAATTTTTTTATTGAAGTGAAAACTTCTTTAGAATCGTTGGGAGTGATTTGAGACTCGATGAAACGAAAAAGTGACACTAAAAAGAGACATACATATAGATCTTATAGCATATAGCCTGCGAGAGAATGAGATAGAACACAGTTATACAGCGTTCCCTATTCTCCGTCTCCTATTCGTGCGGTGCTTCGTAGACTCCCCACTCTTGGCTATGAAGCGTTATATTATATGTTGATATACGTATATGTGTGTGGCTGCGTACTGCTGAGCCACGCTAGTATAGTGAGTATTGTAGTATGTATACTACATTGCCTATTACTTGCTTTGGTGTTTAGTTCAAGCGTCATACGTATGTGTGTTTGTATGTATGCTAGTACGTATGTGTGCGCGCCTGCGTATTACTGAGCCACGGTGAGCGAGAAGGCATTATGTATACCTATACTACACTACCTAATACTTGCTTAGACCAAGCGTCCTACGAATGTTTGTGTGTATGTTAGTACGTCTGTGTAATATACGCGTTACGACGCTCATAATAGCAATCGCATGTGCTGTATTGCGTCCGTATTTTTATATTCGTAAATATTTTCATATTTAAATATTTACCGTAATTATGCCGAAAAATAATGCAGAAAAGTGTAGTGAATATCGACAGAAAGAAAAACTAAAAGAAAATAAAACTAAAAAAACCGCAAAGACTTCAACAGAACGTGTACGTGAATTTCGTGCAGTTTGTTTTACGGAAGGTTTCACTTCTATCGCGTCAAACCGTTAGATTGTTATTTTTTTTTAAATTTGTTTCAGATTTTGACTAAACCCATATGAATAATACTTTTAAAAAAATTAAAAAAAAAAATCTACAAATTTTCATCTCAATTTTGAGCGTTTTAATCTGGCGACATCAAAGCAGTCGTGGGATTTATTAAAATTCATGGAGGTGGAAGATTGATTAAGTTCCGCTGGAGTTTACTGAAAACTAATACCTGCAATTTAGAGAACTTGCTTCATATCTCTTTATATTATAAAATAAAGTATGTTTTAGGGTGAGTTTTTTCATGGCAAAAATACACTCGGAGTTTTGTCGTTGCCTGCCGAGGAGCGACCGCTATTAGAAAAAAAGTTTCTGTCATTTGATGTTTAATGCACGGAGATTCGAATGGTAGTCCCGCGTCAGCCCATTCGGGCATGGCTACGGTTCCATTTATGGACCAACATCAAGACGCACACCGCAAATAAGAGCAGGAGCCCAAAACTGTTAAAAAATCACAAAATTAATTTTCAAACTATGGGAAATTAATAATGAATCAGCCGAACCGAAACACTGTTTTTTTTTCTAAACAACTATGAGATGTTTACTACCACTCTGCATGAATCAAATGTTTCAATTATTACCTATTACTATTAAAACTTGCAAAGAAAAATGTGCTTAAATTTGCTTGCGCAGCAAATTCCACTAATCGGAAATACAAAGAAAAACTTAAAAATGTTAGCTCTCTGATTTCTGCATCTGCTGATTTGCTGCTGTGTTGCGTACTTGTCTTTCATATACAAGAGAATATAAAATAAAGTACAAATTGGTCTACAAATAAAGTGATATTCGTAAATCGCACATCCCCTATTCCATCCATTATTTATTCACCGTGCAATACTTGTAGTTTGGCACATGCAACCTAAGCTAAGCTACTTGAACTCGCGCTTCTTCTCTAAATTGTTAACATTTTTCAAGCACAGGATGGAAATGAAATTGAATGCTTGCGAGTCAGTGTCTATAAATTGCAGTTTCGACGGAGTTTACATAAATTCTTTAAATAAATGTGTACCTCTACTATTTTCAGCATTTAATAATTTCCACGTGCACTTATAACTATGAAATACAGACTTAACACTTGTATGCAAACATACGTACGTAGGTACATATATGTAAATGCTTGTAAAAAATAGTTGTATTTGTAGAGTTTCCTATGTGTGCCTATCAGGCAGCTGAAATAGTAACAGTTTAATGCTGTCTAACTACAACTCATATGAACTTGTAAAATAGACTGGCATATCTAGAGTTGAATTTTTACTCGCCGTAATAGATGCACATATATACCTCTGATATATTAACATACAAAGTGTCTTGAAGCACATAAATTTCATGTAACATTTTAACAAATTATACTTGCAAAGTTGCCACAACTCCGCACTCCACTCACACTCACAACAAACTCAAAGGACTGTGCAAAGGATGTATAGCAATTGCAGTATTGCACAACTGAAATGTCAACTGGTAAGACGAAGAGACAACTAGAAGCCATGTAAGGAGCTGTGCTGCTGCAGTTTGTTTCCCCACTTTTAAGATACCCAAAAATTGCGAAGTGGTTGAGACTTGTGTACACACAAAAATCCACAGCTGTAGTAAATTTGCCAAGTAAATTTGCTGACGTGTATGTATGTATTTATAAGTGTATATGTAGTACGAAGAGATGTACGTGAAGGTACTTATACTGGATGGTCCAAGTGCAGGTATTTTTTTAAATGAAATATATTTTATTTTTATGGGATTTAGCAGCTCAACATTTAAATCATAGATCGTAAGATCATAGTATGATATCATGCATTCATATTCGGAGTTGGATTAGTAATTGATTAAGATACCGAAATTGGTCTATGTGGACAATTTTCATTTTCACTATTTGATATCAAAAAATTCTAACCATAAGAAAATATGTCCACATGACTATGAATACAGCCTCTGGAGAGCTATGCGATAACTCAAAAGCCCTACAAGATGAAATATCGCTGTGAGAGATAGCAAAGGAGTGTGGTGTATGCCCTTTATGGAGCATTTCACCTAATTCAGGCGGTAACAGAACACAAGAAGAATAAGTTATAATTCATCTAAATGCGCGATGCCAAATGCGTCTTTCAATCAGCCGAATCTGTACCAGTGAAGTAAAAGAGGAGGTTTTTTAAAGATCCATCACAAAAATCACTTTGACAAAATGGACGGAAATACTTTAAAAATCAATTGCTTAAGAGCATACAACTCAACGCTGAGACTTGACAATTATCCAACGCATTGGAAATGTGCTGAGGTTTTCATGATACAGAAACCAAATAAGCCTGAAAATATTGTGTCGTCATATGAGCCGATTAGCTTGCTGGTAACTTTTTCTAAAGTATTTTAGAGAATGCTTTTAAGAAGTATGTGACCAGTTCTGAATAATTTGATATAAT
>JAYXIM010040908.1:0-17895 GCA_037575425.1 Anastrepha fraterculus
ATGTTGATTTCTAATTTTTCCCTGCATTTCTAGATACTCAAGTTAATTATAAGTTAATTATTTATATATGAAGTACTTTTAATTTAATTTTTTGTATTCAAGTACAACAATTTATAAATACATATATAATATTTAAATAAAAAAAACAACAAATTATTTATTATTTAACCAGTTTGCGTTCTTCATTGATATATTTAAGAAACTGTTGACGAACGTTTTCCGCTTTACATGTTAGCGGGTTGTAGAATTCTATATTCGAACCAGAAGATGCTAAAGTAGTAAACGTCAAAATGTTGCCGAAAACAATTTTGCCCGTGTGACCGCGAATGAGATATGAAAAGAGAATTTCCAGGGTCTCCCTTCCAGATGTCTCCGTGTAGATAATCAATCTAAATCTCATATGGCCTCTGGTGACGATACAGCATGCTTGACTGCGCTTTGTATGTGTTAGTGCACTCGGGTGGCGTCGTGTCACACATACTTGTTGTCGGTAAAAATCAAAAATTTTAGATATTAGCGTCAAGCACCCGACACGCACACATATAAAGTTCTTGTCAAACAATGTTTGACCGTGACCAGAGGCCAATACAGTGAGCACGTGTTCGACTAGGTTATTTTCTTACACTGAAATAATGAACGCAGCTCCATATCATTGCCGTGATGGTTTGGATCACTAGATTGGAGTGCTACTAAAATTTTCTAAACTTTTCAATTAGGGGATGCCTTTGTATCATATTGTGTAAATACAAAATAGTGTAAATGAAAAATTGCTGCGCGCCTTTTGAAATCCCCTTATTCACATGGAAAATATGTATGTACAATAAATAAAACAATTGTGATTTTTATTTTACCAATTTTAGCTTTATTTTCCTCTTTACTTATTAAGTACGTATGTAGCTACATAATTCTATAACTTATGTTTGCCCACATTTATAAAATATTGGAAATTTTATATTTACATATAGTTTGTATATATAAACATACACTTGTATACAATTGTTTATTGTAATTCAATTTCTTTGCCAATGTTTATAATATTACTAGTATTAAGTATTTGTATGGATGCACTGAATTGAAAAATTGTTTTTGTTTTTATAAGTAAATAAAGTAAATACATATTTGGGAATCAACTAATTTGTATACCAATTAAAATCGTTCATATGTAACGCTTGACATTGATAATTAGCTAAAATATTTACACGCACACATACATTCGTACATACAAACATGCACAAATAAATGTTTTTGCATACACTCTTTATGGGCTTTATGAACACTCACACAACAAACTTTTGCATTCATTCATAGGATACATTTTATATTAAATACATTAAGAATTTCTAATACAATATTTGTATGTAAGAATGTATGTATGTTTGTTTTTGGAGCTGGTTCAATATATAATAATACATAATAAATCTGCTTTTGAGAAAAATAATCTAATCTAATTGAACTGAACTTTTCTTAATAAAAACTCCATTTAATATATATATATATTTATATAAAATATATGTATATACATATGTATATATTTTTAACAAACAAAGGCAATTTGT
The DNA here is from genome assembly GCA_037575425.1 of Anastrepha fraterculus. Lineage (NCBI taxonomy): Eukaryota > Metazoa > Arthropoda > Insecta > Diptera > Tephritidae > Anastrepha > Anastrepha fraterculus. Next base: position 1,557 of record JAYXIM010040908.1, read on the forward strand.
GAAATTATAAAACAAGAAATCAGTTTTAAAATTGAGTGCCTCTAGCTGATTACTCACATACCATCAAAACTAAAAGTGATTACTTCGAAAAAATTTATTAAAACAATTAGGTGTTCTTAAGCTGCTAAGCGTCTTTTAATTTCACAGAATCAAATTTATGTTCTAAAAACATTTGGATGCATTTAGAACAGTGATGGGCAAACCACTCCAAAGCAACAAATTGAGTTGACGGTGACTACCACTGATGTAAATGCATCGCTTGTTAAATTAAAAAGTAATGATTTAAAACAGAGTTAACGGAGACTTAATAAAAAATTCATCTTGTAGTCCAAAATTTTATAATTAAAACTATACCCCCTTACAACACATACATACATACATATGTAAGTATATAAACAAAATGCTCATTAGAAAAATCTATAAAAAGTAACATTGTGTAGAGTTAAACGAACTTGTATAAATATACTCGTATATATAACAACTTATATGCAAATGACACACATAGGTATGTAGATGCAGTTCTAAATTCTTATAAAAATGAAATAATTAAATTAAATAATTAAACAATCATATTTACGCAATTATTTCAGTCTTGGATATACTTGAAGAGCTTTGTCTTTTAATTGCGTTGTATTGTTGTGTATGATTACCCAAAAAATTGAAAGTGGAACATATTGTATTTAGTGCTAAAAAGATTTTTATTCATGTACATATGTATGTATATTTTCTAATAATTCATAATAAAGTAATAACAAGTAGTACATATGTAGTTATTTAAAATCTATTCAACTTCAATGAGTTGCTCGAAATATATGGAGGGGTAGATTATTCTAAAAAAACTAAAGAAATGTCATTGTTTTATTACTACTAATTAATTTTTTAATTACATTTATGTACATATAAATCACTGGTCATGAAAATAAATATACACAGGGGAAAACGAAGTGCAATGATTTCAAAGGTTTTCACATATTAATTAAATTATATTTAAAAATGTATGTCAGTTAAGGCAAGTAAGGCCCCAAAATTAAAATAAAATACTAAGTACTTTACACGCATGTACAGTTGTATGTGCATACACATGTGTAAAAATACATATCCGCATACGAAACATGTGAGAGACTTATTGTAGACTTAATTTATATTTAAATTATTGCTTTGGTATCGAATGCCTCTGGTTTTATCTCAGTATATGTATAAAAACTATATGATCAGAAAGGATATTTGGGTAAAAGTTGGCTCCGACAGCACGCACTATTTTCTTTTTGGAAACAAAAAAATCCATTTTGCTGCAAAACGTATTATGTATGTGGAGTATACTCGTAGTGAGAGAGTATTTACATATGGATGTACATATATGCATACTTATAGCTACATATATATGCACATGCATATGTGGGTTCATATACGGAAAAGTCGGGTCTTTACACGTATTTACAAAATCTCCATCGCTTTTATGGTCCGCCTAAAATAACCAATCGGTTGGTTCATTATTTTATTTGATTATGTGTTGGGTTTGTGTGTGTGCATTCAGAAAATACGCGACATCATGCGATTTGCTGTCGATAACTGATGGGGCTGAGAGTTTTGAGGCAGGGGATGCGTATGGTGGTTGTGATGATGCAGGCGGGGATCGAATGGAAGATGTTGATGTGGTGGTGGTGGCGCTAATAAACGCGTTGCCAAATGTTGATGGTGTGGACTGTAATTCATAGTGCTGTCAGGGCCACTGTTTGCGCTACCAATCCAATGGGGGAAAAGTCATGCCTCTTCTTTCAATGAGATGGGGTGTGTTGGCAGGCTTGTTGGTAGATTTGCGTCGTTATCGCCACTAATGCTACCGGGCAGTGAAATATTGTTGCCAGTATTGCTGCCGGTTATGCCAACAAATTGCGATGGGAATGATGAAAGTGAGCTTGCAGGTGATAATTGTGTTGGCAATTGTGATTGGAGATGTTGGGCTGCAGCGGCAGCTTGTGCGGCGGCTACTGCATTTGCGGCATTTGCTGCTGCAGCCGCTGCTTTGCCTTGATTGACAACACATTTGCGCATGTGCTTTTCCAATGTCGACGGCACGCTGAAGGGCATATCACAGAAGCGGCAACGGTAGACATCTTTGCCAGTGCGTCCGTGGGTTTTCATGTGGCGAGTCAATTTGGAACTTTGCGCACAGGCATAGGAACACAATTCGCACTTGTATGGTTTTTCACCCGTGTGACTGCGACGATGTACAGTTAAGTTGGAACAGTTTTTGAACACTTTACCACAGTATTCACATGTGTCATTGCGTTGACGATTATCCTTCTTTAGCATTGAATTGTGGAGCATTGAGTTGGCGGTACCCAGTCCTAAAGGTTTCATTTTTAGATTCTCGAAAAGTGAATCATTTCGATGTAAAGCTGACATATTCCACCAGTCGTTGCTATCCATTTTAACACGTTTCGATAATTCAAAAGGATTTTGAAATGGGTTGAAGAGCGGCACTTGACTTGAGGCATCAGGTTGAGATGACTGCTGGAACATATTCTTCGAAAGTTCATCCCGTAGACGTAGTGCTGTTGGGAAACCGTTCAATTTATCTGATATCTGTGATATTCCTGAATTGCTTGAGTTATTATTGTCTCTATCCTTATTTGCTAAATACTTGAATTTTCCAGATTCTTGTAATGCCTGTTTATAGGCTTCGGAGTATTGCGCTATATTCGATAAGCCAAATTTATCCATTAGTTCGCCTACCAACGATGTAGGGCCGGTACTTGTGGTTTTTGGGCTTTCGCTCTTTCCATCTATCCGATTACTAACACTTAGATCTTCGGCTTCGTAATCGATATCTTCGCCATCTTCCGCATCGTCCTCCTCATCTTCTTCCATTCCGTCTTCATCCATGTTATCTTCCTCCCCATCGATCTCCGCCTCTCCTTCTGCTTCTGCGTCAGCATCGGCATCAGCTTCTGAGTCTTCGGCATCGTTAGAATCTACCGAACCTGCATTACTTGCACCATCCTCTGGACTACGATGAACTCGCATATGTTTCATCAATTTATTGATATGCGAGCATTCAAATTCACAGGCTGTGCATTTGTAGGGTTTCTCTCCGGTGTGTGTCCTTTGATGAATAATCAAATTATTTTCAAATCGAAATTTCTTCTCACAATAAGCGCATGCGAATACTGCGGTATTCTCTTGGCTGGGTTTTGAAGGGGGCGTAGATGCTGATCGTGGCGTGGAGTTGATATTTTCGTTTTCTTGATTCACAGAATCGCTCTTATGTGGAGGAGTTAATGAATGTGGCCGCGTATTGTTTGTCACTGGTGTAGGAGGTAGTTGGGATGGTGAAGGGCTCGCAAAATGTGGCGATTGCTTTTGTCTTGGACTCGGCGAGCTCGAGTTAACAATATTTCCAGCCCCAGGACTTGTTGTTCCTGCAAGCTGACGCAATCGCTGCGAGTAAAAATCCATCTGTGGTTCAAGATTCATACCAGTCTGAGGCCCTCCTTGATTAGCAGTATTTTGTTGTGGAATGCTTATTGGTGGAGGTGGCAAAGGTGTGGGTGGCGCAGAGCTTCGGTGGGTATTACTGTTAGAGGGCGGTCGCGGTTCCATCGAACCGCTGGAAGGAGTGCCATTACCCTGACTGAATTGTGATGCACCAGAGTGCGGAGTGGTAAGAGAGTTAGCGGCCGCAACAGCTGCTGCTGCTAAGTTGAGGCCGTGGTGTCGAAATTGCTCCGATACCAGTTGCTCCATTCTATAATGATCGGGGTGGGGCCGTGAAAACAGGGGTGCGACAGTAGGAACTACAGGACTTTGTGCCAGTGACGGTGGTAAAGGCATTCGCAGCAGATTAAACGGATTTGCATGCATGTCTGGTGGTGGCAACAGGCTATGATGACGAATACCCGCAGCCGCAGCTACCGCTAAGTTTTGCGCATTTTGCATTGCTGTTGTTAGATTGCTTTGCTGTTGTTGCTTATGCTGCTCAACTGCTGCAGCCGCAGCAACGGCTACTCGGTGTTGTTGAAGTTGTTGTTGGATTTGTTGTTGCTGGACAGCATTTGAATGACCACTACAAATCGGCGCTGGTAAGTTGGCTGAGGCATTGCCACTACCGCTACCACTGCTACTAATGCTGCAGTTTGTACTCGAGTTATCAGATTTTTGTGATTGATGACTGATGGGCGGATACAAAGACGATGCGGAGGGTAAAGTCGACAAAGGCTGCGTCGTTGATACCTCTGAGGTTATTGTCGGTGCTGATACAACTATGGGCATTGATGTAGAGTGTGGATGCGTTAATAATAGTGAATTCGATGAGGCAGGATCCGAAATTGAGCTGCTGGAATGTGAGGAAGAAGAAGAGGGGAACTCTACATATATTTTAACGCCGTGCGAATGCTGCACATGTTGAATTAAACGCCAGGCAGATGTGTAGCGAGTCTTGCATGTAGAACATGTGTAATAGCTAGGCTCTGAAAAGAGAACAAACAAATAATTTCATTGTTAGATGAAGTTTTATTTATATTTATTGATTTAAATAGGTAGGCGCATATGTGTATGTATGCATTTACTTGTGTGCATGTATAATATTACATATATATGTCAATCAATAATGTGAAACTGAGAAAATATGTGCACGATAAATAATTTTAATTTTAAATAAAATCAAAAAACTTGAAAATAAAAAGTTTAAAATTGTAAAAATAAGTCCTTAAGTTTTCAATTGTGCTTAGTCCCCAACTGCAACTCTAAATGTGCATTTAGCGATACAAACTAAATGTAAGTTAAATATTTTTTCAAATAATACTCGTAATAAATGTTGCATTCATTTTATCAAAAACTTTCATCTGAAATTAGTTGCTTCTTGCGTTTACTAAATAAAAACATATATTTACAAAAAATGCATAGTCCTTATAGATAAAAAAACTAACCAATTTACCACCCATTACTCTGAAATGTGGTTTAAGTTCACGTTGATGTGTTTTATTAAAACCAAAAATAAAATTGAACTTGTTAGGATATGTAAAATTTTATTGTTATTCATATACCGGTTGTAAATAAACCAAGGCCCATTTTCAGAATTTTTTATTTTTCTTATATCTAACAACCAAAAACAAAACCATAAGAGCAGCAGCATTTCCAGTCAAATGACTAAGGCACATTCAATAAGGCCTCTGGAAATTATTTGAAAAGGTACTGATATTTAAAATAAATCTTTCCTTAATAGCCACGACATAATATATATACATATATGTATATGTATATACATATAATTGCCGCGTACACCCTTACTGGGAGTTTGGCTGAACTCCTCCTCCTATTTGTGATGTGCGTCTTGATGTTGTTTCACAAATGGAGGGACCTACAGTTTCAAACCGATTCCGAACGGCAGATATTTTTTATGAGGAGCTTTTTCATGGCAGAAATACACTCGAAGGCTTTCCATTGCCTGCCGAGAGGCGACCGCTATTAGAAAATAACGTTTTTTTCATTTTGGTATTTCACTGAGATTCGAACCTGCGTTCTCTCTGAATTCCGAACGGTAGTTACGCACCAGCCCATTTGGCTACGGCGGCCGCCAGTCACGACTTAATACCAACACATTAATTTGTATTTCTTGAAAAACACGGATTTATTGAACAGGTTAATCGCATTACCAATGAATTAAGAAAGGCTTTTTATAATCTTTCTCAACGTTGGCCAATAGTTTGGCGTGAAGAGCTTGGACACAAATTTAGAACCTTCAAACTTCCATGGCGCCTTCAAGTGTACCTCTTTGGCAGACGATTCACTGTAAGAGTAAATGATTTTATTACAGAAGAATCTGCGATATCGGCTGGTATACTTCAGGGATCTGTTATTCCCATAAGTAGAAACGTGTCAACTTCGAAATTCGCGGATAATACCACGATTGTGTATCGAAACAAATGCCTAACAGAGGCATCAATAGCCTTGTAAGCCACCTTAAGTTTGCAGAGTGTGGATGTAAACATCCAGGTGTTGTTTCGAATAATGTAAACATTACCCAAGAAAGCGACCTTGTGTCTACTTGGATAGACGCCTTACTTGGAAGACACACATTCTTGGAAAAGTACAAATACTGTAAACTTGAAAACTTCAATCTTACATTCGTATAACGAACACTGATACCTACATTAAAACTATACTACAAAGCGCTATTAACAATGCCATTACAAACCCAATATGGGGCACTACCTGCAGTGAAATTCACATATTTTAACGATTTTCGTATTGTTATCTTTCTTCCACAATTTTAACGAGTTGGCTATTTGACGTTTCATTCCATCGATAACACCAAATCAGCTGTTGGTTAACAAGCCGATTATCGCAAACTAGACGACAACAATTTCGGTGCAATTACTCAAACGAGAAAATAAGAATTCGAGTTTTTAATTAAAAGGTAAAATTACATTATCAAACAGTTATTAAGTATTAGGTTTGTGATTTATCGTAGAGAGGAAGTAGTAAGCCTTCAAACAATGGGTCGATGGTTGCTTCGGGATGTGGACAATTTTTTCCATTTGGCTGCAGGGGAGTAAAACGTAAAAGAAATTCGGATTGAGTTGCTCGGCTTTGGCGTGGTTTCTTTTAGGTATAATTTCAAATAAATAGTTAACTTATTTTACTTATTTTGCACAAATATATGTAATTGAAAAAAAAACACTCAAAACTGGATTTAACAGCGTGGATAATATATTTTCTATATATGTATGTACATTGGCACAAAATCAATCGTCCAATTTGGTTTTTGATTAACTTTTTACTAAACAAAAAAAAAAAAGATTTTGAGTCATGAAAATCTTTATTTTGACCCTTACGCGCTCCATTGTTTATTGTATGTATACTGCAGCTGTCTATTTCATAAGTGCCAAATATAATTAACGTAGGACGCGTTTGCAAAAATTATAAGTCTTCCGATAGGGTGATAAATTTTGCGCCAAAATGAATAACAAAATGTTGATTGTTAGACATAAAAAGCTAGAATATATGCGTATGTAGGCAGTGAGACTCATATTGTAAATCTGTATTTGTAATAAATCGAAAACATTGATAAAGTTGCTTTTATTTAAGGGGGGGTAGGGTCACAAAATCGAAATTTTTTTTCTTCACTCATCTTATAGTAAATCATTTCAAGAATGCTGTGTCAAAATTTTAAGTGGATCGGAGCAGAACTCTCAAAGTTATAGCCTTTGTAGGAACTCTACCTCGAATGCGGAGCATCGATAATTTCTCAGAGTCATTTTTTCAAACGCGTTTTTCCCGAAACGACTTCTTAAAAGTCGGTGCCAATCACAACTCCGAAACTATTCAACCGATTCTTTTCAAATTTGGCACACGTTTTCTAAATCAAAAATACCTCCCCCTACACTGTTTTTTTTTTATTTTTTTTTTAAGGTTGTTTTTCACTTACAAATATGGCGAAATTTTTCGCCAAAAATGCTCGTTTTACGTTTTTTTGCCACCAAAACTACAAAAATAAAAAAAATAAAATTTTTATTAATGTAGGGGGGAGCATTACGTCATACTTTAACTGAAAAATTCGACTTTTTTAGTTTCAGATGATTCTACGACGAATGCCGATTGGCACCGCAGAGCACCTCTCGAAAAACATATCTCCAAAAAAACTCTGTCATGGGCTTATTTGTCAATATTTTATTATTAATATTTTTTAAAAACTTATTGAAAAGATGTACAATAACATGTAACTGATTTTATTAAAGTATCTTAAGCCATATTTCTGTAAAAAATTCACAAAAAAAGTGTTTTTTTTTAGCGCTAAACCCTACCTCCCCCTTAAGCTGCTGCTGCAGCGCGTAAAATATTTATATTCGAATTCTCTTCATGTGACTGCTTTTAAGTGAAGTTTTTACATTAAGCTACTCAATAGAATTGTACGGTGTGACTAAGACAGATAGCGAATTAGCTAAACTCGGAACAATGAAAGATATTAGTTTGAAAGATTTGTTTTTCAACAATAAAAGCTCTAACAAGTCCACTCATGAGTAGGAGTCGGTGCTCGTGTACTACTTTTATTTGTATGTTTATATGTAAGTAGTTGTGGTTAAACTCACCTATTTCTTATCAAATAATGGTTTTGATACGAAAAGTATGCTTGTTGCATACAAATGATCACCAATTACTACAGTGGATGTTTTCTATCATTTCAAGTGTAACAAATGTTTCGGATATCTTTACATCGGACTTCCCCTCTCCTCTACTCCACAAAAAAAGGCAATGTGTTAACGAACCACAAAGTAGTGGATGAATCGAATGGTTTGTAAAACATTTTCCTGCAGTTAGATACGGCTGCACCAATTTTTTTGTTTTCTTTTTTTTTTTGTTTTCATGGGTTAGCCGTATCCTTTAGCACGTACATGCGAATGGGCGTGATGTGTAGGCATCGATATAAAGGCATATGTATGTTCGTACATGCAAGGACGACACATTGCGGTATCCACGGACTTGGCAAGTGTACACCGTCGATTGTCAACGGCTATCTTAGAAGTATGCACACACATATAGTACATACCAACATGCGTATCCGAACATTTTCTTGCACAATACGTGTCTTAAGCGATATCGCTACGTTTAAATTCACGACGGTGATGACTACACCAGATGTTACTTTAAAGTGAATAATTGTAAATTTTACTGTGCAATTCCACATGGACACTGAAGGCATTATAGAACTTTTTTTATTAAAAAACTAAAACATTTGCCAAATCGAAATCGGAATGCTACACATTTAACATGTAACACATTTGTAATGCCACTAAATTTTCACCCTGACTTGGAAAAAGCTAAGTTAAATCAGTAGAGAGAGACATTTATTTTGTACATACATATACACCTATGTTTGCGGTTATGGACTACTTGTGTTGAGCGTGTATTGCCAATTATTCAACACATTGGCTTATGTCTATGTATACATATGTATGTATGTATATTTCAAAGTAATAGGACATTTGTTTGTATCTTGCACGCTTACATACATACATATGTATAAATCAATTTTATATTCAAGCCGAAGCGTCTTCTCATCATTTTAACATTCAAACACACATGTGATCAAAATAATAGGTACATGTTGGAAGTTCTGACAGAAATCAAAGTTCATTATTTATTAATGAATTCAGTACAAAAAAAGGTTATACTCGTTTATTATACATACTTTACCATAAGCAAAAACTTAAAATTTTTAGCACAATTCTGCAATGCTAAGAAAAAAAAACCAAAATTGCATAAACCGCCATAAAAAGCTGCTCAAAAAATAGATACATTACAGCATTTATATTAAAAGAACTTTGAAATGGTATAAAACAAACTTTTTGTTTTGTACAAAGTTAGTAACCAGTATATCCACACTTTTGCGATATAACTTTCGATATCCTTCTTGGCATGCTCCTAATTAGGGATCTACACGTATCTTCACTGATTTCATACCAACATTTTTGGACTACACTCCACAAATCTTGCTTATTTGTAAAACTTTGTTTGCCCAACTTTTGTTTAAGGTACCCCCATAAGTTTTCAATGGGGTTTACGTCCGGGGATTGGCTGGGCCAAGTTAGAAGGGGAACTTTGTTATCCTCGAAAAACTTTTTAAAAGCTTGGAGTTATGTTTTGGGTCGTTGTCTTGTTGAAAGACCCAACGCAGTGGCATGTTTTCCTCCGCATATGGAAGCATTACTCTCTCCATTATTTCCCTGTACTCCAAAGCTGTCATTTTGTTTGTTGTCTGGAAAATCGGGCCAACCCCATACCATGAAAAGCAGCCCCATACCATTATGCACCCACCTCCATGCTTTACAGTCTTTTTGGTAAACCTGATATGGAATTCTTTGCCTTTGGGACGTCTCACATGTCTCTGACAGTCGTTTCCAAACAGGTTTATCTTAGTTTCATCACTCCATAAAATATTTGTCCATTTCTTTTCACCTTCAGGACCGGACCAGTTTGAATGCTATTCAGCAAATTGTAAACGCATCTGTACATTTTTTTTGCGCATAAGGGGAACTTTTCTGGCTAATCTTCCAGGAAGATTTGCTTTTTGTAAACGCCTTCTTACTGTCGGAGGACTTACAATGTTGCCGATTTCTGCAGAAATCACCTTTGAACAGCAAAATGGATTCATTTTTGGCATAGCTAATATGCGACGATCATCACAATCAGTTGTTTTCCGTGGTCTTCCACGGGTTTCCTTGTCGGTTTTAACTTTAAGGCATTCTGTACAAAATTTAATGACCGGTTTATTGATTTCGCTATTTCTCGCAAAGATTTTCCATCCTTTCTAAGGTTCATTACCAATCGTCTCTCTCAGATGTACAGTGACTTTTGCGACCCATGGCTGCATAAAAAATTGTTTTATTTTTGGTAAGTAAGCTTCTACACATAATACCCTTACCAATTCGAAGCAGAAAAAATTAAACAACGTCAATAAAAATTTACAGTTACGGCAAGTGACGCTTTGTTTTTATACAGAGCAGAGTTGCCCGACATAACACCGCAAGTATGGTTAACAACTAGTTCACAGAGATGTTAAAGTTGAACAAAATACTACTTTTAAATATATCGTTTCTAGTGTACTTATTATTTTGATCACATGTGTATATGTACACGGGAACAGATTCTTCAATAGCTAAAAGAAGGTTAAATCCAAAATATTTTTTTAGATAAGTACTCAAAAATGACCACCAGGTCTTTGCCGTGCAAAAATGCATGCACAGCACCTCATTAGATGAAAATGTGTAATCACCTTTAATTAAGGAACATAATGAAATGAAAACTTAAATACAATTTTTTTCGAATTAATTGCTCGATATGAATGTTGCTTTGTATATCCAAAAATATTCACTATCATATACACGAAATTAACAATTTTACTAGCTAAATAGATAAACATTTTGAAACAAACTGTTTTAGCAAATTACGCATACATTCATATATCGATGCATTTGTACCTACATTGTATGTAAACCTATGTTTTGAATGGGTTGCAACATATGTAATGCAACACTCGAAGCATTACGGTTATTGATTTTAAATCTGAGCATATTTCGAATATCTTTTGTGCAAATGATGCAATATTCCATTTCCTCTTGCTGATGGCATCTTTTGGCATCACATGAATAAACAATAAATAGTGTTTTTGTGTCAAAGGTGAAAAATGGAAAAATGCGTTACATGATCTCCGGAGATGTTGGCATAACCTCGGTGCCCCTTTGTACATCAAACACGGGTAACTTTAGTTCATTAGCGGAAACCCCTTTCCATTAGGGTACATATAAGCTGCTATTGAGTGGCAGCAGCAGCAAAAACAAATGCAAATGAAGCAGTACCGACGACAATTACTGCTGATCGCAAGCGAAACATACTCGCGTGAGATGAGCATCGCATTGACAATGCACATACGCAGGGATGTACGTACATATATATGAGGGTAGTTAGTTGAACAAGCGTGAGCGGCAGACGCGCCAATAATTAAAAAGGGTTGGATGAATCCTTATTGTATATGTGTGTTAATATATGTGGCTTTTTATGGTGAATCCTTCACTTCCACTTTTTATTTTGCATAAATTACAAGGAAAAGAATTTCGGAAAAGGTCGACATATTCTATGAAAATGAACATAAAAATAGAAAAAGTGATGGCATCCTGTCAAATAGTAGATTGGCGCAGTAGTGTCTGTTTTACTTCGAAACCATTTTAGCGTTTGTTGCCAGTCACGAGTGTGTCACGCGCCTACTTTACTTTTACCGATTATTTATTCCGCATTGACTCCGGCTCAAATTTGATATACATGCATACTGTATGTAGGGACTCTTATGAAAAAAAGCAAAAAAATAAAAAGTAATGCTGCTTCACAGCTTTGAATACACAATTATGTAACAGCTGATACGGTTCAGCTAAAAAAACGGAAATAGGGGAAATAGTATGTTGGAAAAACAAACTTGGCCAATCGATATCATTTATCAACAAAAAACGCTAATCTCAAACAAAGAATTATTATGATTAACCATGAAAATTTGCTCATGCATGTATGTATGTATGTATCTTACAATAAAAAGGATCTAATCTAATTCCACTCACGGAACCGCACACCACAAATTAGAGGAGGAACCCTGCTAAACAGCCAACAGATTATGTACGCGGAAATATGTGTATATATGCGGCCACCGTAGCCGAATGGTTTGGTTCATAACTACCATTCGGAAGTGCGTAGGTTCGAATCTCCGTGTACGAAGCACCAAATGCTAGAAACATCTTTTTTTAATAGCTTTTGCCCTTAGGCAGGCAATGGTAAACCTCGAGTGTATTCTGCCACGAAAAAGTTCCTCATAAAAAACATCTACCGTTCAGAGTCGGCTTAATCCTGTAGCCCACTCCATTTTTGGAAAGACATGAAGACGCAGGCTTCAAATAGGAGGAGCTCGCTCCAATCAAGAAAAAGTTTGCTAGCGTCAATTATATATACAGTACCACATATTCGTGTAAACGCACTCTTAATTTTACAACCTTCCACAAAGAAAAATAAAATTGCGCACAATTGTTCCCGAAATTGTGCACGATGTGTTTTGCTGATCAATGTTGTAGTGGCATCTTCATTATGAACTGATCTTTTGTTCATCCCATGGTGTGCAGCCAGCTCCATAAATAAACAAGAACCACAGCTATTATTTGTAGAAAATAAACTCAGAAAAACGTGTCATCGTTTTGAAACAAATTATTCCGAATGGCTTTAGCCTAATTTTTTATTAAGTAATTAATGTAATAACAATGGAAATCCAACGTAGAATCTCTTTTGCCAACAAGTGCTACTTTGGACTAAGTAGGCAATGGAGTAGTAAAGTGCTCTCTCGACGAATAAAACTAACACTCTACAAGGCTCTCATCATGCCCGTCCTAACGTATGGCGCAGAAGCGTGGACGATGACAAAATTCGATGAAGCGTCGCTTGGAGTGTTTGAGAGAAAGATTCTGCACGTTGGCGACGGCGAATATCGCAGGCGATGGAACGATGACCTGTATGAGCTTTACGACGACATAGACATAGCGCAGCGAATAAAGATCCAGCGACTACATTGGCAGGGTCATGCCGTCCGAATGGATACAAACGCTCCGGCTCTGAAAGTATTCGATGCGGTACCAGCTGGTGGTAGCAGATGAAGAGGAAGACCTCTTCTGCGTTGGAAAGATCAGGTGGAGAAGGACTTGGCGCGCTTTGTTAAACTCGGCTAAAATCGCGTGAGCGGTTATCGCGCCAATTAAGAAGAGAAAAGCATAAAGTAAAGGTAGAAAAAAGAATATGATGTCGCTGACGTATGAAAGTGGCCGTGACCATTAATTTTTGTGTTAAACTATATTTAGAGCAAGATTTCATTCGAAGAAAGGATGAATATATATATTTTTTTTAACATTTAATACTCTACTCATCATGAGGGTTAGGTGGAGCAGTACGCCTGTCTTTAGAATATTTGATATAACTCTTTTCCACTGAAAGTACATGCTTACAGTACATAATAAGTTTTAGCGATAGTAAAGAAAGTTTACCAGAAAGTCAGCTGAGAAGGATGTTCTGGCTATGCCTAGGGAAATTCGTATTACAATTCGTGGAACAAGAAAACTCAATGACTAACTACTTCTATAATAGTCTCGGAGAACCTAACATTACACACCAAGTAGACAAAGACTGACTATACGCCAAACTGATTTATAAAGAATTATCTAAATGACCTTGTTTCGTTGAAACGGCTCGTTTCCTTGGACTACTAGTGACTTTTCTAATATAGGTATGTACGTACATATTGTAGCAAACCGAGAAACTTCGCGAACCGACTGGCAACAATACTCAGCAAATGAGATACCGAAACAAAAACATGAATTCCCCTGAGGCGAGAAATCTAGAAATTATGATAGTTATTAGGCACTTGTATATGTAAAAGCAAAGGTGCATGCACTAGGGTATTCAGACTGAAGTTAAGCGGGTGAGCGTGTATACGTTACTATTAGTAGCAATCAAGTGATTCGCTAAAGAAATCAAATTGTGTTGCCATTAATTTGTGACTTTTGTTTAGCATTCCAGTAATCGAAGTCAGAGGAATTATTGTGAGACATTTTATTTGGATAAAAACGTAACAATTCGTAACAATATGCATCTTTAATCGAATTGGAAGGATACTTTGTTTATAAAATTTACTAAATTTAATCTTTCAAATTTATTTACTTCTTTTTAAAGTAGTCGCCTTCAACCAAGTGCACAACGGGTTTTCTAATTCTTCAAGCAGTCATTAAACACGATTTCTGAAAAGGCTTTCACCACACTCAGTGACTCACGTTTAGCCTCTTTTATGCCTCTTCTATGGAATCGTATTGATATCACAGTTTACTAGTCTATTGAATAACCTAAGTCAGACCGAAATTCTGCACAAATGTTATCACTTTGTGAGTAGGTTCACTCAATACAAGTCGTATAATGGCTGTACTGCGAACCTTCAAATATTTGAAAGCAACCAACCAACCCAATGGCTAACCCGTCTAAGACCGATTGATATTAATAATGCTAAATGTTTTTAATCTGCAAGTAATACATAGTTTTAATACCCGATTTCTTGAGTTTTCTTGCTAAATATGATTTGTCGATTTATTTTGCCAAACGAAAAGAAAATAAGGGGTATCCAAGTGAATAGCCAAAAAAGCGTAAGCATCTTAAAGCTTCACTTACTTTGCTTTAAATATTCAATACACAAAAAGATCCTTAACAACCTCTGTTAATCCACAGCATCTTTGACCGCAGGGTCACAGCATTTCCGTTGAAAGCATTTCGAGTGCGAGCAGCAACGGAAATGCCAAATTGACAGACCAACCGACCGCCTGGAGTTTCGATAACAGTGAAGAACAACGAGTGAATCGTATAAAAACTGATGAATGGGTTAAGCCCCCACATGATGCGGTAATTGTTTTGGTGTTTTGTGCTGTTAAGCCTGTTCAGATAAAGGATAAAAGTTACATATGCATGCACATACGTATGCACACATACGCGCACTTAAAAAGTGCACAACAAGAATATTTGGTTGGTCCAACAGTGTGAAACCGAATTTTACGTTACGAATACTAGTAATACACGTGTGTTTTTAAAAATAGCTGACTAAGCAAAATGCATTTTTTATCTATGAGTGGGCCAAGAAATTATAGAACAAAGGTTAATATCGTAATTTCCTACAAATATTGTAGGTTTAAGAAATGTAAAAAATTTAATAATAAAAACAAGTATGGGAAAGTAAATTCGGTACGGACCGAACTCTGTATACCCTCTCTATGTATTTTAATAATTTGTACTAGAATTTTGGAATCAAAAAAGTCATAAAGAATACGAGTTATAGCTTGTAACATCAGAGGAACGGATGAAAAATTAGTCTTAATATATAAAAAGTGGGCGGGAATATTATCCGATTTCAATAATATTTATGTGGGGTGTAAATGAGGTGGTCAGCAACACGTTTACTAAGATTTGGTGCGTTTTATTAAGTCGTTATCGAAATTTTATTTGTGTCGCACTTTTCTTCGCACTTTGTATCAAATTTGAGTAAGTATAATAACTGTCTACCAGACAAGTTTTTTGTACTTGGGATGTCAAGCTTAAGAACTTTAAAAACCATTTTACATTTTACAACTTGAGTAAGTTAGGAAATATGGTAATATTAACTACTTCTATACCCCAATCACTTGCGAAAAAACCAATAATAGACAGTTGCAAAAAGTTTAGTCATGAAAAACTTAGTGCACCCAAGAAAACATAGAACAAAAAAAGTACTCAGAAAATATAAAAAAAGGCAAATTCCTTTTTTCTTTGCGATTGGCCATAAAGTCTATAAACGAAATTCTAGCAATATTCCTATATGCAAGTATAACTACTTGGAAGCATTAAATAGCTTACGATCGAAATGGGGTCGCTTAATTTTTTGCTCTCCCGTTTAAATTTTTCGCTAAGGAGGACGAATTGAATGCGACTATTATATCATTGTCACTCTTGTTACTGAGAAAATATATTTGCATTTCGGTTGAACAAGTATTACCGAAAAGTGGGCACAGATTGCTGAAAGGTTATTCACTAGAATATAATTTGGAAGTATGCAATTTCCTGCTGGTCATAACAAGGTGTTAACGTAAGCATTATAGGTATACGAGTATATTATATTGTATTATGTTGTGTATTTTTTATGCATGCAGAATATTTGCATGCACAAAACAGGAACTAGCAAAAAATATTTACTTCCTTGGTTTTTGTACTTTTGCCATCTGCACTGCAGAGCTCCACGTGCTTA
>JAYXIM010040910.1:0-19295 GCA_037575425.1 Anastrepha fraterculus
ACGTTGACCCAATGCATACCATCAGCAACGGTCAACATATTCCAAGAATTAGAACTCGTCACTCGAGTGCAGTTGCAACGCAGTGGTAAAATTAGTATAAATAAACACGTTTTCTATTTAAGTTTAAAGTTTTTAACTTCAACATTTTCTTGATCACTCTTGATCTGCAATCACTTGTTTTTATGTTGTTTGTTCTTTTCAACTCATTCAAAATATGTATTTAATTTAAATTTAAAAGATATACTCGAACTTCAGAGACCCTGTATGTGTAATAAACATATAATTTATGTGTATACGATTTTAATTGACTAGTAAAATTTATTTAATACAATAGTTTATCATTCATCTTCGTTTTTAAAGGGTGATCAGATTGGAGGTACTCTTTTCCGATAGCGTTTTTTGACAGATCGCGCCTGACTACTGTCAAACTAAAAGCATAATTTTTTCAGCATTCATTAACATTTCATCATGGAAAAACCTACGTCTCAACAACGTTTACAAATCGTACAATTTTATTACGAAAATCGACGCTCTGTGAAAAGTGCTCATCGTCTGACTTATGGTGTTCAATGTTGAGGTCAATTTTTGGCTTAATGTCTACGTCAATAAGATAAATTGCAGTATAAGATAAATTGCAGTATTTGGGCTTCAGAGCAACCCGAAGAAATTCAAGAACAAGCGTTACATCCATTGAAAACAACCATTTGGTGCGCCCTATGGGCTGGAGGAGTCATTGGTCTATATTTGTTCAAAGACTAGGCTGGCCCAATGTAACAGTGAATGGCGAACGATATCGACTCGATATCGATAAACGAGTTTTTGATGCCGCAATGCCGGAAATTGAAGCCCGTGATCTCCACAATAATTGGTTTCAACAAGACGGCGCTACTTGCCATACAGTCCGTGAAACAGTAGATTTAATGTGTCGTCGTTTCGGTGAGCAATTTTTCTCTCGTCTCGGATCAGTGGATTGGCCACGAAGATTGTGTGATATCACACCTTTGGACTTTTACTTGTGGGGGTATATAAAGTCTAAATGCTTTGTGGAGAAATCAACTTCGATTGAGGCATTGAAAGCCAACATTAGTCGTCTCGTAATATCGACCGAAGTCCTCCAGTGTGTCATTCAAAATTGATGTTTACGGATGGCCGAACACAACAATTGAAAGGGATTATCTTAAAAAAATAAGTGTCGTGAATGGTTATATACAAAAATAATAAAGATTGCCCAATCAATTTGAATTTTCGTTGTTTTATTTCAATTTAAAATCCGATAAATTAATCAGCCTTTATATACATATGTACCTATATACTTAATTTTTACATCCTTCGTTGGTTATTACACGGCAACGGATTTCGAACCCGACGCTACCGAATGGCAGTCACGGACCAGCCCATTCGTCAGGGCGGCCGGGTCCATATAAAATAAATTCACTTGCATCAAAGATAATCGCTAGCAGTTGCGTTTCAACGCACAATTTTTGGACCTTATTTTGTGGAGCTATTTCAATTGTAACTAATTCTTTTTCTTTATAAGGCGTAGATGTATAAGTCGGGCGCTCCCTAGCACAAGTGAAAGCTAATAATTCAAAAGCATTTGATGGCTATGCTCAGTGATTAGAAATTAAGACTTGAAATGGTATAATATATATGTCGGTATACGTGTATATCTTTTCGAGCTTGCACCTAATAAAATTACGATTAAAAGTGTTTCATATTATGATAGCTATCCTTTAAATGTTTTTGTGTGTAGGTATGTATGAGCATTGTATTTAATATTTTATTAATTTACAGTTCTGATTTTTCGTTTGATTTTTTGGGCCCTTGACGGCCAGTTTCGCCGCTTGACAAAGAGTGTGTATACAGATGTATGTATGTATTTACAGGCAACTGGGTGTGAATGAATTTTAACCATGACGATAAATAAGTCAACATGTACATATGAACTATGAAATACTTAAGTAAATAAATGATAACATTTATTGTATTTTGACAATTATCCTATAGCAATTGCTTTTTGCGAAATCTTATCGCTTTATAACTTCAATCATTAACAATGATGACCTAGCGGTAAAATTTTCGGCAAAGTTTCTCTGATTTTTTCGTAAAAATGGTTTAATTAGATGTATAAATAATTTATTATTATTATTATTTATTAGAATAATATAAAATATTACACTAACTTAAAAAAAGAGCACACTAGTTGCTTGGGCCTTCGGTGCTATAAATAATAAATATATTATGTGTGTATAATAATCGCAACAAGTTTTTATACAATAGTTCCTTGCGGTTAATAGCGTAAAATGACTATTTCCAATTAAGACTACCAAACAATTTTTTTGATGCCAAAACCTACTAATTTTATTCAAAACAGTTCCCATCTTAATACAGCAGTGTCTAAAAGTGCATATGTATGTTTGTGTTGAATCGTCGTTCGGGAAGTCGGGAAGATGTTAATACGCTTCTACGCTGGCTTCTACAAACACAAAATTTTCGACAATTAAAAAACTATTTAAAAAAACAAAAAATTTATTAAAAATAGTTTCCAAGATCTATCGATGACATACTTCTCGAATGTCACTCATTATTTATGTATACCCTAACAACCGCTTTTAAATCGCACTTGACTCTTGTGATCTCTATCACGGAAAAAATAGTCATCATCAGAAACTTAATGTTCCGGTAAAAGTTGTATCGAGTCTCAAAAAAGGTTATTTTTAGCCCTTAGTTCGATGCTAATTTTTGTAACGCTATCGCCACCGCACTGACACATCTTACGGAATAACTGCCTTTGCATTGATTTATATTACATAGACTTTGACAAGATATCAATGAAGGATTTAATTTTCCATCGAAATTGCTAATTGATACATTTATTTTTAAAAATACTTGTCTTGTTAACTTTGAAATGCACATTGTATGTATACCAACCACGCTCAATATTTATTTATTATTATTTATTTACTTTTTATTATTTTACTTTTATTATTTATTTACTTTTTACTCAATATTTATTTAATTTTTATACTTGATAAACCATATTTAAACCATCCAACATACCTATGTATAAGGAAATTGAGTAAAGATTACTATTTTGTTTCCCAACTTCAGCAAATTTACATATATCGAAATTTATCAAAAGAACCGACGCAAACACTTGATTATGTGTATTAAAAAAATAGATGGCATAACGCTCCACTTGTGCTCTATAAAAGTAGCATTTGTCATAGATTATCTATATTATTACTTTTACATTCGCGCATAAATTCATAATATGTTTTAGTTAGGCGTGCACAAGTTCGTATGTATTACTTGTACGTAAGTGTACGCAGTTCGCAATTTCCTAGACACTCACCTTGTGCAATTCTGACGGCGGGCATTTTAATTCTCATCTTTCCTGAGTTGGCGATTAATAGGATCTGTTGAAGCCTATCGCAGGGTTTATCCACATTAATATACACTTTGTCCACGGCTCCTATTTGCTAATTGCGTCGAGAGTTTTCGTTCCAAATTAATGTAATTCACATTTACACAAAGTGATATGTAAATAGCATTTCAGGAATCAGTCTCTATATTTGCTCACAAATTTTGTTTATTTTAATTATTTCTTGTTCTAATATTCACGTCCGTATGTGTCGCGTTTAGTTCCCACATTTGGTTTACTTATTCGAATTTCAAAATCACGTATTAACACTTTTTACATTTTGCAAATAGAAATATACATACAAATTTACTTAAAACATTTCTTATCTCATGCAGCTTTTAATACAACTTTAGCGTTTATATTTTCATTCTATCAACATACACTTTACAGGTATATGCAATATTTGTATGCATTATTTTTACTAACGATAGGAACCTTGTACACCTTGTTTTTTTTTTTTAAAGAAATAATTAGCAAGCGATCTTTGTTTTGCTTAAATAGTTTTTATTCCGGAGATGTCGATAATTTGTGGATTTTTTTGCAGCTTTGGTAAATGTGTTTCTGTTTCTGTTTTTGTTTTTCTTTTTGTTTTTTTTCGTTTGTTTTTATTTTTATTTTCACTACGTACATAATTTAGTACTCGTATATATGTATGCATGTGTATACATATATGCACACAGGGGTTTGTATTGTATTTTAGGGATTGGTATGTTGTTGTTCTTATTACATATTTTATTACATTTCTACCGTTTCCACCTTGTCCAATTTGACAATTCGATTCCAATTAGAAAACTTCATAGAACCACTTGTAAGCGAGCGAGAGAGAGAGTTAATAAAACAGTTACCGGCCACTGATTTAATGTTGGAGAGAAATATACTATAAAATCATATGCCCTTCGCTTTTGCACTTCCTGAGTGCAAGTGCGAGTATGAGTGCGTCCGTACACGCCGATGTCCTGCGAGTGACTGTGGCCACATACATTGGGATAATTCAATTTTATCTAACGGTTTTTACACTTTGATGCCAATTTGAAAATTTGATTTTGGTTTATTGGTTAGGTTGTTTGTGGCGGCGGCCGTATCGATGGAGGTGGCGTTGGTGGAGTCGACTTTTGTGCTGGTGGAAGTAGCTAGCGCGACTGAATTAGCGACGGGAATGGATAAGCAGCTGGCAATCGACGACGTCGCTCACTTGGTTACATGCGATGTGATAGGGGTGACATGTTATTTTCCGCCACACTCTCCCATAGACATGTCTATCCACTTATATATAAATGTATGTGCAGGTTCATATGCTTTTACGTACATATATATTCATGTGTGCAACTTGTTTGTTGTTTTTGTGGGTGGACACGCGCTCCGTCGCCACTTGGTAGCACTAACTCTTTCGACTGCAGCTTCTGTGCGACGGAATCACACACGATTTTTGATCTGCGAAAAATTAACACTAAGCTGGACTATGTTGGGTGAACGGTGCACGATGCTGGTAACAATACTAAATTCTTCCATACAGGTAAATGGCCACCCGCTTATGTTTCGTACCGGCTTTCGTACAAATACTTTCGTATACAAGCTGTTTATTTTCTCATCTCCGAATTTCGATGTGACACTAGACTTTGGCGGTTTAAGATTATTTTGCGTGTAAAGTGAATATTGTTTTTTTTTTTGAGACGAAAACCTAGTGCGATCTGAAATTAGAATAATTGCAACCGTATCGGCAACACTTCTGCATAGGTAGCGGCATAAGTATGCGTATATATGTATGTATGCGTATGATATAAACCGCGAAACAGACGTTAATGCAAATTGACGCAGAGATATAAAACAATGACACTGCTCGTAAACTATTGTAAGAAAGCACGTCCTCACAACGCGACAGTCCGTGTGCATCTAACTAATAAACTCACATTAGTCGCATCCGTCCATTTACCATCTACCATTTACCATTCATGCGGCTACTGCTCTGTCATTCTGTCGCGTTTGGCTTTCTTTGTTAGTTTTAGCTTTGCTCACTTCTCCTTCACCGACTAGCCAACCGGCCGACCTTTCAGCTCGGTTGAAATCGACTTGACTCGAAAGTCGCCACTCGCCACTCACGAGCTATACGTATGTATGTATGTATGTACGTATGTATGACTGACTGGCCTTACTTGCCTGTTCACTCGCGCTCACCACATACACTGTGATAAAGTGGCGCGGCGGCGTCAACAACTGTGTTGTGTTGGTGGTGACGGTGACGGTGACGGTGGCGATGACGACGACGACGGCTACGGAGATGGCAAAAGCACCATAGATTGCAGCAAAGCCAGCGACAGGGGTTTCTCATGAGCGCACTTGCGTTTCGGCATTGGAGTAAGATATGAAACAGTGCCGTGGAATAGTAAAGAGCGGACTGGTGTGTTATGGTTTCTATGGCTAGGTAATGAAGTGAAGAGGTGTGGAGTACAAGCGTTTGGTCGCGCCACCGCACAATCTATACTGCGACAGCGTTGCTACTTTTTGCTGGAAACTGGAGTGAGTAAATGGACTATTTGTGTGCGTGTGTGTTCGTCTCTAAGCGTCCGGAGAACGGATGGCGGAGGACGATTTGTGTCGTCTGCTCAGAAGCACATGTACAAATTCGTATAAACCTTGATGTTATGAATGTATGTATGTATGTTTGTAGTGCACATGAGACTGTGCATGTGGCAAAAACAGTGTTGGTGTGCTGAATAGGTGGCGGCGATGCTGCTGCCATTGATGCTGTTGGAGATGCGTACAAATGTATGCATGTATGTACATCTGTATGCATACAAATACCTACATACTTGTGTCTGGCTGTGTGTGCGTGTTCATAAGTATATAGTACATGCTGGTTCAATATTTTGTTTTGAGTGCTGTTTGTTTACTTATTGCTTTGACAATACTATTTTACGGTTGCCGCACCTTGCGTCGCTGGTCTGACCTCAACTTTGGCAATAACAGTAATATCATTGGAATCTTACACATATGAATGTACATTGTGTGTGTGTGTGTAAATTTATATACTATGTATGTATATATATATATGTACATAAAGTATTATGTAATTTAGCTATATATGAATATAAATGAATATGATTACAAATTATGTTGAAATTTTTGTTACATAGATTTTATAAATTCATTTACAACATTATTCCAGAACTACTATCTGCGCAATTATGCACATACATACACATATGCACATATACTCATGTACTTAAACATAAATAAACGACTATGTATTTAAATCAGCATCTCCTTTAGAATCAGAAATCATTTATGCCCGGTTTTTCAAATTACGCCTTTTTAACCATCTAAATATTGTGTTGTGAGTATTCCGTCGACCACAAGTCAACTTGAATACAAAAAATCATACAAACATACAAAACAGATATCTTGTCTCACCATACCGAGTGCCATTTATGATTGCCCCTCTCGCGTTGCGATGGTAAACCGACTTTTGGCGTTCACGTTTAATTTTTCTCGGAGTCTTTGAATCAGTTAGTCGGTATGTAAGTGCATATGTGTAGGTATTTGACAATGGATTTTTCATTTGTATGCATGTGTGAATTTTATGGATGTCCGTGGATACATATGTGTGTACAGTAATATGTACCTACGTACTATGTATATGCACACATACATGCACACGTGAATATGAGCTATACGCATGCATATGAGTATTTAGTGTTTACATATACGAGTATATGGAAATATAGGTACTTATTACTCCTATGAACATATGCACATACATAGTATATATATACATACATATGCACATAGTGTATCCATGTACATGAAGCAAAAATATTGTACGTGCTCAAATAAAAGGACATCTGTATGCTTATATGACGGATCTCCATACTGTCCAGCAAATTGAGATAAAATCGTATCAGCATACTCATATGTACGTTCGTCCACAAACATACTCTTAGAAAGGATTTATGTATATATGTATGTATATACTTGGAGGCAATTTTGTGTGTGTATGATTTAAGTTTACACTCATCTTCGGACATGCAGCATTCAGCAGCTCTTCTGAAGAAATATGCATAGAAATGCATGCGTGTGGGTATATTGGAGAATGTACATATGGATGTTTGTTTTGCGCCGCAGTTATTTAGCTAAACCATGCTTATGAGACTTATCAAGTTTCTCAAAGCCGACTGAATGGCGGCAGAATTGAAAGAAACAACGACAGAACGAGTAAGTGAGAGTCCGTTTGAAAGTAAATAAAACAACTATACACTGTCACCATATGCGCTCGTATATCTCACTTGCATACATACATATATATACGTATAAGGAAGAGCGAATTAATGGAAACACTCTATATACACATATCCAAGCGAAAGTAAAGGCATACAAACTAAGCTTCATATGCCCATATCGCATTTTAGTTTAAATGCTAATATGACTCTCTTTGCACTCTTTTTTCATCTAGTCTCTCTCTATTTCTTCTTCTTACAAAAATAATGTCCTGTACGGTAATTTATTGGAAGCACTAATACATACACAAATGTACAAATAGTGACCACAGCTTGCACCTCTTCCTACAAAATACGTACCCACCTCCCTCCACTACTAGCATCAAGTGGAAAGCCACCGAACTACCCCTTTTAGATCTGCTTCAGCGTGAAGCTGTTCTGCAGCAGATTCTGCTTGACGGGGTGGGCGTTGCTGCTACTGCGCTGCTGCGCTTCCGTTTCCGGTGAAATAAACTGGTGTACTTGCGAGAAAGGTTTATTTGAAAATACAAATATTCTCTTTAGAATTTTCTCTTTTGGTTAAGGGGTTGTTAACCAACTCCAATGAAAGAGTGCTTGGATAAACAAACATAACTAGATATATGTATGTACATATGTATATATATTTGTGCAGATGTAAGTATGCATGGTGCATGCATGTTTGTAATTATGAAGAAATGCGATTCATTCAGAGAGCAAAAAAGCTGGAAAGTGTTTCTAACCCTTGCTGTTATCGATGGACATGTACTCGCACATATATGTACATTTTCTTATCAGTTGCACTTTTCCAGCTCTGTGAGTCTAGTTGTAGAAGAGATTTTACCTGTACACAAGGATGCCATCCAATTAATATGTATATCAAAAATAAAAGATTTTTAAGAAACTTATTTGGACATATGTGTATAACTAGTGTGTATGTATAATACAATAATACCAATATAATATAATATTAAGCTGATGGCCTAGTAGCTAATGCTTTTTAATTCTTTGTGATTTAATTCATTACTTTTCCAATTTTCAAATAAAAAAATAAAAAAAAAAAATATAATACAAAAATGCAATCAAACCGTGTAGATATTTCAATATTTATACTCAAAGAATTTATAAAACTTTATCAACTTATTAAATGTCGCCATTCGCGAGAAATATTAAAAATATGTGCCTGTCCACCGTTTTGCACGGTAGAGAAATTTTTTATGAAAAAAACTGTGCGAAACTGGGGTGTTAACGGGCACATTATGTCGCAAAAACCGCACTCCGCATGCCAACTTGTCCCATCTCTTCTGTACGACTATCTCATCTGACTATATGAAATCTATCTTACCTTTTAGGCAAGATATCATTAATAAATTCCCTCCCTAGGAGTCTAGGCTTCAGGAACGGTCATAAAACGGTTGCAAATCTCGACTAAATCTCTCTGACACAACTCCAAAAAAATCTTCAATCGTCGCTGCTTGTCCAAGTGAGAGAAAATTTCCTTTTTATGTGCAAATGGGCATCTCTTCCAATTCATTATTCCTTTTTCTTTCTACCCCAATTTAGTTCTTCGGTCTGTCGGTACTAAATTTTCAACTTTTCACATATTTTCGGCCAATGGGTGCCCCAGGTGGAGTTCCGTTTTACAAGTCCCCTTCCTTGTCTAAGTACCTGAGCCCATTTTTGTGCCGTATATAACAACACAAAATCGGTCGATCGTCAATAATAACAATCACAAGTTATATAACGGTAATTTTCAAAAAGGCAAGAAAACGTGATGTCTGTTATAAGTGTAGCAAAATTACACAAATTTCATACAAATGATGAACCCAAAAAAATAAATTCGGCGGAATTAAAATTGTGAAAAATGGCAATACCACGCTGTTTGGTAAACATTTAAATAATTTTGATAATGATTTAGATAAACTCACCCTAGCTTGGTTCACTTATTGCTCCTCACCTCATTTAGATCTGATATAATGGTTGCGAAGATAACACAAGCTTTCAAATTTGCCATACTTTTTTTGATATGAGACTGGTTTCCAATGCATTTTTGTACGCTCAACACGATTCTGGAGTTCAGTTGGGCTAAGATCATCAAACTAAACACTGAATATTCGTCTTGAATTTCGCCATTTTGAATATTGAAAAACTGGCTCTGGACATGTAATCAGAGTGCCCAAAAACACCAGTAGTCATTTTTATGAGCTTATGTATACATATATATAATTGTGCGCACACCTTTTGGCTGATGGCATAATCCTACTGGCTCAGTTTAAATAATTTGCAGTCGATCACAATCACTGACTTTATTCAAAGTTGTTTATTTTATTGGAACTTGCAGTTATGATTATTATAATGTAATGATTGTTATTATGTCAAGATTTAAGTTGAGTATAGAATAAAGTATCTACCGTGCCAAGTTCTTGTGAAAAGTAGGTGAAAAAACCTTAAAAACACGATTTATGCATTTGGAGTAACCTGAATCGAATCTTCTACATCGGAAACTTTTTCTTCTTCTTAATTGGCGCGATAACCGCTTACGCGATTTCGGCCGAGTTTAACAAAGCGCGTCAGTTGTTTATTTCTCGTGCTAACCGGCGACAATAGGACAAACCAAGTGAAGCCAAGTCCTTCACCACCTGATCTTTCCAACGCAGAGGAGGCCGCCCTCTTCCTCTGCTACCACCAGACGGTACCGCATCGAATACTTTCAAAGCCGGAGCGTTTGTATCCATTCAGATGACATGACCCAGCCAACGTAGCCGCTGGATCTTTGTTCGCTGCGCTATGTCTATGTCGTCGTAAAGCTCATACAGCTCATCGTTCCACGCCTGCGATATTCCGTTGCACGCAAGGTCAAATCTTACGCAGAATCTTTCTCTCAAACACTCCAAGCGTCGCTTCATCGGATGTTGTCATCGTCCAAGCTTCTGCGCCATACGTTAGGGAGCCTTGAAGAGTGCTACTTTTGTTCGTCGAGAGAGGACTTTACTACTCAGTTGCCTACTTAGCACTTGTTGGTAGATTCTACGTTAGATTTCAAGGCTAATATTGTTATCGGTGTTAATGCTGGTTTCTAAGTATACGAAGTCCTTTACAACCTCGAAATCATAACTGTCGACAGTGACGTGGGTGCCGATACGCGAGTGCGCCGACTGTTTCTTTGATGACAGGAGGTACTTCGTTTTGTCCTCCTTCACCACCCATTCGCTTTGCCTCTTTATCAAGTTTGGAGAAAGCAGAACTAACAGCGCGGTTGTTAAGGCCGATGATGTCGATATCATCGGCATACGCCAACAATTGTACGCTCTTATAAAATATTGTGCCTGAGCGATTAAGTTCTGCGGCGCGTACGATCCTCTCCAACATCAAATTAAAGAAGTCACACGACAGCGAGTCCCCATGTCTGAAACCTCGTTTGGTATCAAACGGCTCAGAGAGGTCCTTCCCAATTCTGACGGTGCTGCTGGTGTTGAACAACTTCATCTTCCAAAACCATATTAGTTTTGGGGGGACACCAAATTCAGACATCGCGGCATACAGATAACTCCTTTTCGTACTGTCGAATGCAGCTTTGAAATCGACGAAAAGATGGTGTGTGTCGATTCTCCTTTCGTGAGACTTTTCCAAGATTTGGTGTATTGTAAATATTTGGTCGATGGTTGACTTTCCAGGTCTAAAGCCACACTGATAAGGTCCAATCAGTTGGTTGACGGTGGGCTTCAGCCTCTCACTTAATATGCTCGCTAGAACTTTATAGGCGATATGTAGAAGACTAGTCCCGCGGTAATTGGCACAGATTGCAGTATCGCCCTTCTTATGGATTGGGCAGAGCACACTTAAATTCCAATCGGCAGGCATGCTTTCATCCGACCATATTTTGCATAGAAGCCATGCCTCAGGGCACCTTACCAGCTCCTCGCCACCATGTTTGAATAGCTCAGCCGACAATCCGTTGGCGCCCGCGGCTTTGCTGTTTTTGTCGCGTTATCGCTATTCTCACCTCGTCATGTTTGGGGAGCGGAACGACAATTCCGTCGTCAACGAGTGGGGTATCGTGATCTTCACATTCTCTGTGACATGCGCAGCTATGTTTGGCAGTTTAGCAGGTTCGAGAAGTGTTCCCCCATAATTTAAGATTGCTGTGGATGTCAGTCACCAGTTCGCTGTCTTTGTTTTTACAGGAAAACGTCCCGGTCTTAAAACCTTCTGTAAGCCGCCGAACTTTCTGGTAGAATTTTCGGGCGTTGTTCTTGTTGGCCAGCATCTCAAGCTCCTCGCACTCACGTATTTCGGCCTCTTATTTCTTCTTTCGGATAATACGTCTCTCTTCCTTTTTTAGCTCTCTGTAGCAATCCCACATGGCTCGGGTTGCGCCCGATTACAGCGTGGCTCTATAGGCGGCATCCTTTCTTTCTGCGACAGCATGACATTCCTCGTCGTACCAACTGTTTTTTTGGGCTCGCCGGAATCCGATTTCTTCTTCGGCGGTGGTACGTAGGGAACGAGAAATGTTTTCCATTGTTCATGCAAGCCGGTTTGTTGGGCAGTACTCTCTGAGAGCAGGAATGAAAGTCGAGTGGCGAGCCTTCTGGCTGTCTGTTGTGATTGCAGTTTTTCGATGTCCAACATTCTTTGCGGAGGTAGATGTACGTTTTTTGCTGCACAGAGGCGTGTGCGCAGTTTGGCTGCATCAAGGTAATGATCCGAGTCGAAGTAGGGTCCTCGGATTGTGCATACGTCTAAAACACTAGAAGCGTGTCTTCCATCTATCACAACATGATCGATCTGGTTTCGCGTTTTTCGATCAGGAGAATATGAGGGGTCATCATGTTGAAACAAACGATCACCATAGTCCTTGCTTCAATCTCAATTCACAACAAACCGGCAATCGAGGCTCTGTAGCACTCTCGAGATACATCGGCCCTTAAACAATCATTTGCATATATTTCAATCCAAAGTAAATTAAGTTTTGAGGATTGTTTTATCTCTGGTTGCTGTCTACATCTTAAAAAATGTATATCCTTATTGGTGTATAGTATTACCACAAAACATATGTGTATTTTCGGACCAGCTATTAAGTAATGCGGCTACCGTGGCCGATTGTGCCTTCTGTATGGCACAGGGGGAAACTGTAGAACATTTCGCGCCTTGTTTGAAACTCAACTCGGTGGAAATGTTCTCTGAAAAAACTGATATTACAAGGTAAGTCGGGTCTTAATCGGAGTTTTATTTTTGATTTGTTATTTTTTGGCTGTGATGGCCTTTTAGTGAAAAGTTAAGGAGGGTGCATTTAGCAATATTTAGATTTTTGTGCATATTGAGCTGTTTTTGTCAAAGGAGTCGCATTCAAAAATATCAAATGTACGTTGGTGTTGTTTTAGCAGCATACAAATTCCCCATACATATAGAGGGAATGCTGCTGAAGTGACGGTCCGTGGCCGGATATAAATCTGGATCTTTCAGGTAGAACCGACTGTCTCGGGAACGTCAAATGTACCTCATATGCTTTTATTTACTTAAATTAATTTTTTAGCCTAAAATAACTAATATCCTTCAACTCGTAAACTTTTCGAAATAATGGAAATTATGTTAGTGAAATGAATTTATCACTATGAAATATTTATTGAATCCACTTCACAAATTACTGTCTTACAGTCAAAATTGCGACAGTCCAATGTGCCCCAGATTTAGATTTTAACCTGCTAGTGGTAGCTATTTCAGGCATGTAACTTCCAAGTGTTAAATAAAGTTGTTGTTAATACTTAGTTAGACATATTGCAAATCGAGAACACAACCGCCATTATTATTATTTGAAAACTATGTTAAATATTTAGTTTATATTTCATGATTTAATACTCCATGTAAATTCTGTGTGCTCGAGGCGTACACAACATAGATCCCCCAATCTTAAGCTCACAGTATTGCAAGACTTTAAAGTAGAATCGGTATGCAACTCTTGTATCGAGGAATTTTACGACGAAACTCCACTCCATGCTTATGTATAGCTTCGCTTCCCTTGGCTTGCAGCAAGAATAAAAAATTAGAACTGCGGTGGAGCCAATATTTTTTCGCATTTTGATTTTTATTGTTTTAGAAATATGTCAGAATCCATGAAGATCAATGTGAATTTTGGAGCACCAGTCCTAGAATTTCCCTTTCTACACCCCTGTAGTTAACCATACGATAGAACGAATGATTAAAAATATTTTTGTCGTATTGATGAACATCAAATTGTAACATTAACCCTGATGGAAACTTTGGAGTATATGGTCCAACTTTTTTTTGTTTGTATCATATCTTACGAAGCCAAAGTGTTTTTATATGAAATCTTAACATAGCGTTCCATTCGTTCCGAGAATTGAAGCATATTCATTTATTATGTCCTTAGACTATTTGGTCCTTATAATTTTTAATCTTCATCTTTAATAGATTTGGAGCTACAATCGTACAATCGACAACGTGGACAAAACATCATATGACATTTTCCCTTTATGTGGAGAATCTGTTTAGTATATGTATTAAAATTTCAACAAATGGGGGCCCAAAGTTTTATGCCGCCTCCCAATGGCAGATAATTTTTGATGAGGAGCTTTTTCATGGCAGAAAAATACTGCCGAAGGGCGAGCGATATTAAAAAAAAAACATTTTTTATCAATTGGTAGTTCATTCATTTGGTTACCACACACAACCCCCATTCATAAAAATATATTTATAACTTAAAACAAGTAAGGAGTGCTAAATTCGGTCTGGATCGATCTTTATAAATCCCCGGTCGTTTTAATAAAATTTTATTTAGGCTGGCTGCTAATTTTTGGAGTCAATCAACCTCATAAGCAATGAGAGTTTTACTTGTGATTCACGCAATTACCCAAAAGTTTGTGTAGCGCCACCCAGTTTTCAAAATTTTATTTGCGTCGTATGTTTGTTTTTTTATTTTTTGGTCATCATTTTTACCAAGTTTGTAATTTTGCTTAATTTATAACAGAGATATCACGCTTTTTCATGTGGGAGGTGTGCAGGAGCGTAGTCATCATTTTAATCCAAGTGCAGTAATGCGACGGGGTTGATAAATGGTATACATCCGAATATTCCGTTTCGGCCACAATTATTGTTTATAAATAAAAATCATTTAAAGATTTAATTAACTAAATTTTTCTCAATTTTTATTTAAAAATCTCTTCATTTGTAAGATTTATAAATTAAGATTTGCTAAAGTGTTGATTTCCTGACTCTGTCTTATAAATTTATATAACAGATTTTGTAACATGTTGCAGGAAGCTTTGTTCGATCTAAAGAAGCTGTTTCTGTCCGATCTTCTATGCCAAATACATATGTAAGTGAATGTAATTTTTCATACGAGTTTCAATAGAATATAGTCTTAGGGCCTACAAATTTTGGTAACATTTACAAAATATTTAGCGGCTATTTTCAAAGGAAAAATTACTTTAAGTATAATATAGTATTATTTTGTTATCAAGAGTGAACGGGAATTTGAATGCACCACTGCAACTGAAAAGCTTACGCATGTGTACTTGCATAAACAAAGATTGTATGGGCATGCTTGTGCATGCATGTATTAACGCGGCATACCACAAAGCATTTTAATATGAGTATTAGTCGAGTGCACTTCGGCAGTTGCAAAAAACAGAGTGTTGATTGCCGTGAAACTGCGCGAAAACAGGCCTTTTGTTTTGAAATCAAAAACGAAAAATACTTAAAGTGCAAAAATTCCACCACTAAGTGATATAAATATGAACTGCTGGCTTATGTATGGCATATAGTAACATATATCCCAGCGTTACCAATTTTTTTAAATAAGATTCTTAAAAATGCCCCTTTCTTAATTGCAATTTTTTCTTTTCTCAATTTTTATTTTTTGTTTTTGTTGAAAATCACAACTAGCAAAACACATTAATAATGGATCCTGCTATCAAAATATGTACATAAAGTGTTATCAACATCAATAATATTTTTGTTCTGTGTGGGGCTTAGTTATTGCAATATATAATATAAATGTGTAGGGTTTTATCGACGGGTTGAAGGGCATCACCAACATTATTTGGGTGCCTACAGCTGCCTTTTGATGATCAGAGATCAATAGTTTTTGTTAAACTGCAGTTCGCCTCTGAAGGCTAAACAGTAACTTTATGCATCAAGTATTTTGACATGTGCTCCGAGTAAATGACTTACTTAATTTTAAGGTATGCCCATGAAGGACGTATGCAGTGTAAGACAAGGGTTACAGCTACATAATAATTGCGTGTAAAAAAAAAAATTTGTAAGAAAAAATTTACTCGCTAAATGGCGTTGTGGCACAGATATAAAAAAATGAATTTATGGTCCTATTCGGATCACACTCGAAATATTGTTATATATTATCTTCGTTAAAAAAAATTGGTTTAAGGACAACTAACTTAGTAAGGTACCACATGATGCAAATTATGCCCTTTAGTACTTTTTGTATACAATTAGCCAAAACTTAGTGGTTCATTTTTTTCTTTCATCGCCAGTGCGAGCTATTATGCATGCATATCTACTAATAGAAATAATTTTTATTTTTATTTTAGATGTATCTATCGCGTATTACTCTGACAAAAGCAAGGGAACTTTATTTTCAGAGATCAGAAGAAATAATGTCCCGATGACTAGATTTTCCAAATTTTGAAACGAAAATTTCACGAAATATTTATCAAATCTTAATCTTTGATATACTGAAAAGTTTGAACAAAATATATAATTCCCTATATTGAAAAAAAAATAATAATAATAATTGGTAAACAAATGCATTTTATACCTGGAAGCCCGATCATATGTAAAAATGGCGGGGATAAGAATGGCGAGAGGTGGTATCCAATTGTATGTCCTTATCAGCCGAGTCGCGGAACCTTTATTAGTTGCACCTTCGTCTGTGATGTTCACCGCTACCCATGTACGAGTATATACATACATTCATAAGTCCATAAATCTTCAAAGAAATCGTTTTCTAGAAAACTCCGTTGGGCACAGCAAGAGCTAATATATTTAATACTCCTATATCGGCAGTAATCTATGTTTGGTTTCAGCAAATAAAGGAAGATGTACATTTTGCGCAGACGTAGGTGTTATATAATATGTTTAGTATATGTGAATAAATGTGGCAAATACATTCAGGCGAGTGATTTCATGTATTATTTTTGATATAAGATGGGTCGGTTTTTCTTTTTTCCCTGAAAAGAAGTATAACAAACTGCTCCGCAAACAGTTTCTAATCGGGAGCAGGTTTCACCCATGTAGACACTGCTTGAACCAGAACACCCTTTTCCCTCTTAACCCAACCTGTCGAAATAGTAAGTTTCCTGGGCCTACCATTAGATGATCTAGACGAAGACGACTGGTAATCTACACTACAATAACAGGGCTAAGAATACTGCTACAACAACAAAACCGAAAGCCATTAAAAACTTTGGGATAACTACTGTATGCCAAATTTGAAATATGTATGCAAAGCTGTTGCCATACGGAAAATATAAGCATAACATAAGCCGTAACGAGTTTTAAGTCGTGCTAGTGTTTTAGTCCAAAGGCAAATTTAAAAAGCTATGCCAAATATATAATATGAATCTGATAGATATTCCTTGTTCTGAACTTAAACAATTTAATAGAATTTTATGATTTCTTCGTTTGCATTTTGAACTGAAGGAATAATATTCAAAACCTATTTTACTTTAATGTTCTAAAAAAATTTTGTGTAATATCATAACAAAATATGTTAAAACGCTTCAAGTTTTTATAAAAGCAAACAACAAATTTCCAAAGTAGGGAAGATAAAATGAAGTAAATAGACAAGATTTTCTTATGAAAGTGAAGTATTATAATTAAAAAAAGAGAGGGTAAAGATTCATCAAATTACAAAAGACTACTTAAAACGATATTAGAAAAAAGTTAACATATGTGGATGAAAACAAAGTTAATAATAAGCAAAGTTTATAATTCACTAGAATTGAAAATATAAATTTTAAGTAAGATAAGAAAATTTTTGAAAAAAAAACACCTGGCATCTGTGCCGTTTGTTTTTTTTTTGGTAAATGAAATGGTTATAATCATCATGATGGGAATAGCATTCTTCTAGAGATTTTGGGTTTCGAAAAACACTGGCTGGTTATCGTGCTCCAGGGTCGCTCAATAATGATTCGTTGTAGTTCGGCGGACTGAAGTGGTGGGCCAGATTTGCGATGTAGGCAAACGTTTTGGACCGAAACATCGATAAGCCAAGTTTAAATTGCGAACAACCATTTTCTTCTCTGACTACGCTCCGATAAGGTACGCATTGACATTTTAACCCATTCGTTCAACTCCATCCATACCAGCGTTGTATCAGCTGACTGTTAAAAAATACTGTTTGCTTTTCTGATTCGAATGTCGAATGCTTAATTCTTCTGGCAAGGTTTTTTTCTTTTTTTAATAAATAAAATAAAGTTTTTGAATACCTTGAGTTAGACTGGTGACTCCAAAAGGCCATATGCCCATGTGTTTTATCAATTATTTACAACATCCATTATGGACGCTTTGATTTCCTCTTCTGGCACGGTGACAGAGAGTATACTGTTGTCTTCTAATCGAGCCATTATCTACAAACGATAATACGCAAGTATTCGATATTAAGACTTTGCTACGTAACGCCCTCAATTTATATACAACTTAAAACATGAAAACTAAAACTTTTTGTCAGAAAATATTTTCCGACCTTTAACAAAATACCATTGCTTAAAAAATTTTACGGTTGTGATCACATATTTTCAAAGCAAAGGAAAGGTAAGTCCTGTCCGCCATTTGCTATTTTTTAACTTCACTGAATATAAGAAACTAAACGCTACTGTTTCATTCCATAACTTACATAAACCGAATGAACGGCATAAAACGATTGAAGGATTCCTCTTCAAATATTTGCGCCTTCATAAACAGCAATGTAACGCAATTTTCTTTTCTATTAGGCTAAATTCAAATATTATGATCATGATACATGGGCATATGTAACATAGGTCATGGTGAGCTAAGTAAGTTTTATTTTTATTTATTTATTATTAGTATTAAAAGTAATAAATTCCAATAGTCTAAGTAGACAATTTTAAGGTTGATAGGCGTTAAAAATAGGGCAGTAAAATTAAGCTAACGGGTTATTTTTAAATATTATCTTTTTAAACAATTGGTTTAAACAGCTGACGCACCTTTCGTGTTTTGTGTTACTGTCAAACATCTTCAGTTTGGTCTATAATTTAACCATGAATCGTCTTACAAACGAACAACGCTTGAAAATCATTGAATTTTATTATAAAAACGCGTGTTCTGTTAAGAAAGTTTATCGCGCGCTTTTCCCATTTTATGGTCAGTTTAATCGGCCCACTGAAGCGGCTATTCAATCTATTGTGGCAGCATGGCACGTGTAACATGGAAACCAAATGAAGGCTGCATACTCGAGTTTGGAACGTAGAAACGTCTTATACAAAATCTTCTGCGTATAAGCGTCGGAGAAATCGCAACTACGACGTCTAATAAAAGAAAGCATGGCGTAAGATTTTCGTAAGATATTTCTGGACAAATTCAAGCAGCACTTTAAAAATGTCCAAAAATTCCGGATCAACAATTACAGCTATAGTTTTGGT
>JAYXIM010040928.1:0-28554 GCA_037575425.1 Anastrepha fraterculus
TCAAAAACGTTTTCCTGATAATACCTCCATTCTTGACCATAATTTAAAAAAAATTCATATATTTGATATTGATGACTCAGAAGGAGATTTTCGATTGCCAAACTTGACGTGCAAAAGATTGATTGTGGCAAGGCGCACCATCCTGCTGAAATCAAAGATCATCCAAGTCCATGTCTTCAGTGCTCGGTTACAAAAAATCGTGATTACCGTTGACCAGCACTGACCGTTGGCGTTTCCAGAAGCATTTTAGAAGAAAAATTTGTCACAGCTCAAAGAACCACACCAAACTGGCACACTCTGAGGAGGCATTGATTACCGACGATCAGGTGCAAGTATTCCGATCCCCATATGCGACTGTTTTGCTTGTTATCATAGCCGCCAAGGTAAGAATGCACTTCGCAAGAAAATATTATTTTGACTTATTTTGATTAAATGGACTGTGTGGCCTACACAACATTGGAAATCATTTTGCAATATTTCCCATCTTGGTTCAACCGTAAGAAGATTAATTTGGTTCTGTGGAGACATTATACTGATTTTCTGTTAAAATTTCCAGCGGCGAAGAGCTGTCATATACGATTAAAAAATACTCTGTATGGATCGCCCTGCATTAACACTTTATTGACTATTCTAGCAACTCCTCCGATAACAACTTGTGAGAATGAAAGAAAATAATAATAAATTTCATTATTGGTTTTTCGAAAGATGCGCTTGCAATTTTTGTGATATGAGATTTCTTTCCAGATCGAAGTTTGGGTCTTACCGATAGTGTTGTAAATAGCTTTGGGAATGGCCATCGTGATGTAAATTAATAATATCAGAAATCTCCCGATCCGTCAGCCAATTGAATGCAGGCATTTTTGGTAGTATTTAACAAAAGAATATATAAAAAAGTGGCAATGCTACTTTTTGATAAAATCAATTTTATTCCTGGCGGCGCTTACATTGGCAACTTCATTTTGCCACCTACACGCACACCACATATGTAAGTCATTTAGAAGGCGTACGGCAAGTATAAACATCATTGTCATGGCAGTGGATTCTACGTACCGGAACGACTCGGGTTTTTGGCTTTCATCAACATGGTTTCCGCAAAGTGTACCATTCCACCAGAACATTCACCCATGAGAGAGGACTGCCCTAGTACCGCCCGCATAGCACTAGCAATTCGCAGTGGACAAAGCTTCAGACCTGTCAGAATACTGACATCCAATGGGGATGTCTCCTTATGTCTCCCCTACAACACCGTCACAACGAGGCTTCCATGCTCCCAGTTACGGAGCACAGTAAGCAATTCTTGTTAGGTTGTTACCTTAGGAATCACCCTTGAAGGTACTTGCTAGAGCCTGAGCCATCTTCCAAGCGAGTCAAGAGACATCTCTTCAACTATACTGACGAGATCTAGAACCAAACACGACGAGATCTGACAGTGTACCGACAGACATTAAAAGACATTCATCGGGAGTCTCCTACCACTTTCCTAAACTCCCGACCCCTGAATCAATTACGTTCTGGATATTGTGCCATGGCGAACTCCTACTTATCCAGAATCGACCTCGACATACTTAATACATGTCCGGCATGTGAAGGTACCCCCCGCACGATACTAACCACCTATTCACATACCCTCTTAAAGCCATTCATCTAACACCCCTATTCCTCTGGAACCAACCTGTCGAAACAGCATGTTTCCTGGGCCTGCCGCTGGATATATTAAAAATTCTAATACTAGCAACGGCAGTTATTCGATTTATATTGAATAAACTCGCCCGACACATTCAGAAAGCTTCTGCAGCTCATCATTTCGACGTCTGTTGTAATCTTCCAAACTGGTATAATCTCCACAAATCTACACTTCTCGGATTGTTTACTTAATCCAATTTCATACTTGTAATAGTAATAATCCGTTGAATTTTAAGAATGACGTTATCTTACATAACCACTGTAGCAGACATCGAAAACCCCAAGATTATCTTATCTTCTCAATCCCATCGCGGCTCTCGAAAGGCGAAGAAGACAGCACGTGAAATAAATTAATAGATTGGGTGGAACTAATATCTCATTAAGGTGCCGAATATTTCAGGTGCATGAGTGTTTTATAAGTTGAAAATCGTTTTTACTTGTTCTGCTCCAAGCTCAGTGACCAATGTCGCGAGATGCTGGACTCATTTAATCACAATGGGTTGCTTGACTCCTATAGCAAAATAAATAATTTTGATCCATATCATATGAATGGCAAATATTCATTTCTCCTCTCACGTGAACTTCTGCTTACTTAGCCCTCCTCTATAAAGCTCTTTAAATTTTGCTAACTGCCCTGCTAATTCATACACATACGAGTAAATATACATAGAGAAACATTTTAACTAATCTTGATTTCATAACAGTAACACAATTTTGTTTTGCTTAAAAACAAAAATGAAGTAACAATTAACATTTGCTTGCGTTTCAAAAAACACCGGAGCTTGCAAAATTTCAGCAAGATGCTTTTTCTTCGCATGCGGTATAAGCAAAACGAATAGCAACTTCACACCGAACAAAAATGTGAAGCATGTGCGAAAGCATTTTCATTAGAATTTCACGTTTCCAAATCATCGCCTTTTCAATGGATAACAGCTGTATGGCGCAGGGCTAGGCAAAATCTAGCTGTACCACCCCAATTTTAACCCTAATAGCAACGAAATGCCCAAAATGTAAATTTTTTAAGTATTCGCACATCATTTTGCGCCATCTCGAATTCAATAAAATTAATATGGATGAATATATTTGGGCTTACTCGTCGTCGATGCTCAAAAATTATCTACCACCCATAGAGTGTCAAGTGCGCACTTATGTATATGGAGTACATATATAACATATAACACTTAATGCTTCATCTAATAAACGCCATATATTTTTTTTAACAAATTAGGATAAAAGTTACAAAAAATTTAATAATAAGTTTACAAAAAATGATCCATACGTCCGTATAAACATATAAATGGATTGGTAATAAATAAATATGCATACATATGTAAGTATGAAGGTATGCCTACAAAGTGTATATAAAATTAAGTATATACAGTCAAACCTGAATAAGATAGAACTGAAAAAGTGGGAGTATTTTTTTTTCTTCAACTAAGTTTCTCACCTGTAGAGATAAAGGAATTGCTCTGAGAGAGAATAAGTTTATCACCCAATTTTGATTTGCCTTTATTGATTCAGAAAAATTACCATACATATGTTGTTATTTTTATTAGTTAAACGAAATATGCGTTGGTTTCACTTAATTTCCGCCCTAGTTTATGCAAAACTAGAGTAGGCCCCGATAATATAGAATACGATTTATAGTTCTAATGCTATCGGTTCGAAAGAGTAAAGTAAATTTGTTCGTTTTAAGTCGCTTAACTTTTCAACACCTTTACCCGCTTATAATGCTAGCTGCAACTTAACCGCCAACAATTCCAACAATCCGAAAATCAAAAAAGTATAATATAATACATAAAAATATCAATCAGATATTTTCTAAAATTCCACTTCGTTCAAGCATAATCCGAATTTTAATTTTGAACATTTTCAAACGTGGCGGTATGTTATTGTTATTTCCCCGCATTGGTACGCCTCTGCCGGCTTTTTTCTTTCGCACATTCACAAATTCGAAATTCGACAAAGAAATCTAGGAGGTCCGTTAGAAAAGTTTCCGGCTTTGTTTTTTATTTCTAACACCTGACAAATTTGAATTACGCGCGCTTGCATAAGCAGAACTGTAACCTTCCTGCACATATGTGAATTTTTTTCCGCCTGTCGCTAGCGTCAGTTGCTGTTATGCACTGTAAACGTAACATGGTATTTAGTGCTCTCGTCGGTTTTTTGAATACGTCTTGGTGACGTGGAATGCTTCCACTGTGACAACTGCGTTTTGGTTTCCGGGTCGTACCCGTACACCCAGGACTCATCACCTGTGATAATGGTGTTCATGAAGTCAGGATCCCTGTTGGAGTCCAGCATGTCCTGTGAGACTTCAACACGAAGTTCCTTTTGCTCCACCGTCAGCAGCTTCGGCACAAATTTAGCCGCCACTCTTCATGGCCAAATCTTCGGTCAAAATGGAGTGAGCCTCTTCTTCAATTTTTTGGATAGTCATACGACGGTCCCGCATCACCACAGCGTTCACTTTGGCAATGACATGCTCAATCGTTCCGTTATTTTGCTTGTATTCAAGAACCGACGAGAGCACTAAATACCATGTTACGTTCACACTGCATGACAGAAACTGACGCTAGCGACAGGCGGGAAAAAAGTCACACATGTGCGGGAAGGTTACAGGTCTGCTTATGCAAGCGCGCGTAACTCAAATTTGTCAGGTGTTAGA
This sequence comes from Anastrepha fraterculus, assembly GCA_037575425.1. NCBI lineage: Eukaryota > Metazoa > Arthropoda > Insecta > Diptera > Tephritidae > Anastrepha > Anastrepha fraterculus. The sequence goes on from JAYXIM010040928.1 coordinate 4,352, forward strand.
AATAAAAAAACAAAGCCGGATACTTTTCTAACAGACCTCGTATATTATTGCCTTAAAGTGTCAGTTTCCATTTACCATTTCCTTGTAATAATTGTTTGATTTATGTTACATTATTATTTTTTTAATTAATAAAAATCCTGAAAATAACACATTCCTGCGAGGTACAGTTTCTAAAACGGCTATGGGTGTTTCTTTAAGGTTTTTTTCTGCTGAAAACGAATATGACCTTGTAAATGCTCCAGCACGTCAGGATTTTTGGCAATTTGAGGTTAAATAGGAAAAAAATGCAGATTTTGGCCATTTTTTAATTTTTTTTGAGCAAGGTAAAGTTTTTTTTTAATTTTCCACAACGGCATCGCAAAGTACTACTCTTCAGCTTTAAAATCCATTTTTAAAAATATTTTTGCCATTAATATAAAAAAAGTTATACTATTTTGAATTCGCCCTTTACAGGGGCGTTAGAGAGTTAGAAAGGTTGAATTTGCATATCTAAAAGTCTCCAATTCAAAATAGAATAACTTTTTTTATATTAATCGTAAAAATATTTTTAAGAAAGGGCCTTAAAGCTAAAGAGTAGTACTTTGCGATGCCGTTGTGGAAAATTAAAAAAAACTTTACCTTGCCCAAAAAAATGGCCAAAATATGAATTTTTTTACTATTTAACCTCAAATTGCCCAAAATCCTGACGTGCTGGAGCATTTTCAAGGTCATATTCGTTTTCAGCATAAAAACCTTCAGGAAACACCCATAGCGGTTTTAGAAACTGTAAAAAAGCGAGATTTCGCAGGCCTGTGTAATCCGTTTTTTTGTTTTTTTCTTGATAGCGAGCTCCAAATATTGATTTAAAAATGAGAAAAGAATACTTAACATCTTTTATGACGTAGAATGGAATAAAAGCATGGCACGTGACAAAAATGAAAAAAAGGTTTAGGTCATAAGAAGCAACCTAATGTACAAATGTTAGGGAATATTTAAATAAAGTAATATTTGAACGGTTTTAATAAGATATGAATGCCTTTGATATATAATATTATTAATTTCATTAAAGTTAAAGATGCTACAGTATTTTTATAAAATAGTGTCACGAGTAAATAAAACTGATCAAGTAATCATTATCTGAGCAAAGTCAGCCGTTGTTTATATTTCTTTAGGTTCAAAAATGTTCAGCTACAGAAAAAACTCGTCAGCTGAATAAAAAGCTAGATCCACACCGTGTCAATCATTTCTTCAGAGAGGATAGTATCATTTTCTTGCATAATAGTAAAAGGCAGAAGAAAGTACTTTGCTTTATATCATAAAGGTAAGAGGGAGGAAGTCAGGTTGAACACAAAGAAGACCTATGTATTTTATAAACAAGTAGTAAGATACACGCACAGGGAAAGTTATTCATACAACAACTAATTACTTACACAAATATTCATTTATTCTCAAGATACAGCTTATTGAATGAAAAACTAGTGCGTAAATAATTTTGTCCTTTGTCAAATTGTCGAATTGTGCATTCAAGAAGATTCGGAATACCATAGTTGATTTGCCTTTACGAAACCCGTGTTGGGAGAAATTGAAAAGGTCAACTGTCCACTTCCGAATGGTAGTCACCGCAATACATCCTACATGCTTGTTATAAAAAGCTCGCTTTCGGTTGTTAAAGCCGAAGAAATAAAAAGAAAATATCTATTTCCTTATAACCTTTGCAAAGTCTTTAGCTACCGGGTTAACAAATTTATTTCCGAGGAGTCTTAAGTCTTAAGCTTTAACTCTTTCCTTCTTAATTTATTTCTTCTTTTAATTAATTAATTTATTTTTTTCTTTTGATGCATTTTCTAAATAAGCCGACCTCAATAAAGTGTAAATATAATGTATAATAATATATACTTATGAACACTACCAAAGAAGAACTCAGCATTGTCTTCAGTTTCTGACCTACATACTTTAAAAAAGATTAATGTAATTAATTTTCATGAGAAAAAGAAGAAATGAGTTCATTTTTAAATTTAGCTTGCCCTTACCACCCACTTTCTCTTGTTTATCTGAAGTTTAAACAACCGTATAGCGGCATGTACCTATGTGCCAGTTTATTACGTTAACTTGGGAAACCCCATAGCAGCTGTAAACGTCCACGTCCTTCTTTTCTGCTTTCTAAGCTTTTACAGCATTTTTTGTTCTTAAAATAAGTAGAAGAAAAAATTAAGTCTGGCCGCCGTCTACACTAAGAGTGTAATGAGTCTCTAATTGACGGCAGTCGTCGATGTGGCTGCTACTATATCTAAGTACATGCTTACACACACTTATACACATACATATGTATGCATATATACATAGCGTTTTACGATGACGGCAGCTGCTTCGGCAACAGCAACAGCAACAGCAACAGCGACAGCAGCAAACGAAAGCGCGCTACTGCGATATGGTGGAGGATGTCAGTGGCACTTCCTTGCGCAGGCGAATAAATTACTTCCTCATAATATTCCGCGTCCTCAGCAAGTTGAATATACTTATTTCTAAAAGTTGTTGCTGTTAAAATTGCCGCCAACGTTGAACATTTTTTTTCAAGGTCGCTAGCGATGTTTTTTTTTGCTCTTTCAATGAGAAAATAAAAAGTTTTTGTTTGGTAAGAAAAAAACGAGGAATGTCAGTGCTCCCTTTTGCCCTACATAGTGCTGGGCTATGAATGTTAAGCGCGCGTGAATTTTTAAACGAGATAATAAAACGAAGAAGCAACAAGTTATGGAAATTTTCAAACATATCAAAGTATAAAAACGTATTTACATACATACATATATATGTACATATACACAGTAGTATATACGCAAGTATGGGTATAATTTAGATGTACCACACTTAAATATTTACTGGCGTACTTTATATAAAAATCTGCGTATTTAATGAATGAATGAAACACCGCCCCAATCTTAACGAAACATAAGTTGCTTCATCTTAAAGAAATTTTAAATGGCTCTTCTGAACCGAAACCAAATATTATGAGTTAATATGAGATTGGAGCATTCCAATTATTGAATTAATCAGAGTAGAGTATTAGTACTTTAACACCGTTATTTTCCTACAATTAAAGGAATATATTTTCTAATGGAATAAAATATTCATTCACAGATTGTGCCTAGAGGGATGTACATTTTTTCAGATTTTACAATGCTATAATCCCAGGACTTTTGTGTAAATGTGTGTACATAAGTATTAGAGGAAAGTGGGGCACCTGTGACACCTTTTTTGCGAAGCCACATTTCTCGCAAATTTTTCGAGAAAAACGTAGATTTTAAAAATTGATCGTAACTATCAGAAATTAATCTTAATATTTAACTGTCCAAGGAGTTACAAAAAACAGTGTCGGCCTCTTTTAAAAAAATAGCCTATTTGTCAAATGTTCCCCGCCGGAGGGGTACCTTTGACTTTTAAAGGGGCACATTTGACCATCGTGTTTTTTACTTTATTTTATACTTACAATAACGTAAAAAACAAGACGTTATTTCAAAAAACAAAATGAATATATTTATTTCAACAAAACATAAACACAGGCTTCTTTTTTCCATCGAAGCTGCATCAAAATATTATTATAGTAAAAATTTGTAAGAAAGAACAAAGGTAATTAAAAAGTATTTGCTTATTTAAAATAGCAGTCTCCAAAGTTAACATCAAATAAATACTTCGTCCGGCATCGAGATGTGCCAGCTGGATTAGTTGGCTGTGGTAATTTAAGTTCAATTTCACTTCTTGAAGTTGGTGCGATGTCTTCTACGTCTGGTTTTACAAACACCCTGTTAAATGTAGCAAATCTTCCTAAATAGTTTATGTTAAAAGCCTTATTACTGAACTTTTCCGCTATTTCACCAATATAGTGGAATGGCTTTTGATTTTTAGGAGCAAATTTAACCAAACAAATCTCCTATATCTAATATTATATCTTCGTCGGTTAATTTCCATTTAGATAAGTCCTTATCTTCTATGTCATAATGCCCTTCGTCGTCGGAAATGGGACCAATGGAGTTAATGGATTCACAGGAGCAAACGTTATCTTCATTTTCTTCAGTTGTATCAGACTTAATTACCTCATATTTTATGGATTTTTTATTAAGCGTTAGCTTTGTTTTGATGAAAACACAATAGTTCGCTTTACATTATGAATATTTTTTATTTGTTAGGTTCCATCATCTGCCAGCTGAACTCGTTATGATAAGGGATGTTGAACTTCTGGCCGTGTTTTAGAGGCACACAAACGTTTGATTGGCCGAACCATTTCAGGAGTTCGGTTTTGGGTCGAAGAGGCTTTGTGGGCTTTCTTGCCCGTTTTATATATTTTGTCTGTTTTCTACGTTTTCGCTGACATTAATAACTGGGCGAGATTCTTCTTCCGGCAAGTCTTCCAACGTAAACATGTCGTCACTAAAAATTTGTGAGTTAAAGGGATAAATACATGTACTTTTAAACCCTTTCAATATATTTTCTGACGATAATGAAGATTTGAATGCCGTATCGTAAATAGTTATTTGTTTTCCGATATTTGAAACAGTAAAATTGTTGAAGCTCTTCCGGCAAAATTGTTTAAATGGTCCGAATATGGACACACCTAAGGGCTGCAAACGGTGCGAGGTATGAGGTGGAAAAGAATGCATCACAATTCTATTATCTCTGCAAAAGTTATTGCTTTCGAGACTACAATGAGATGAATGGTTATCTAGTAAAACGAGAATGGGCTTATCTTTTGAACGATTACTTCGATAAATAGTTCTGCAGTCATCCAGCCAGCACTAATTAGGGGTATTTCAGTGGAAATATTCAACCACTTCAACAACAACATCCAGCCAGATTTTGAGTTCAGAGCCAATGAACCTGAGAAAGATCCATATGTGAATCTTTCGTTGAATCGTATACGATGAAACACATACACCGGGGGCAAATGGTTTCCACTGGCTGCTGAGGTGGCTTGAGACACTGTTCTCTGACCTTATAGAGCAAGAGTTTATTAAAAAAACCAGGAAACCGATATATAATAAATTTTCTGGGTAGGTACTACGTGTTTTGTCTCAGATGAACTGAAATACTTACCTTAGGAGGTTCTAAGACCGTAGTTACTCCAGTTTCATCGAAGTTATATATATCCCTTGGCTGGATGGAGTATTTTTTATAAATCCCCCTGAGGTTTGAGTAAAATTCTTCTACAGCTGATTTTGTAAAGTCCGAAAGTCTTACTTTCTTACTTAAAGGCTTACTTTCTCTGGCTTTCGCAATGAAATAGTTGGGTTTCTTTTGTGAAAAGTATAAAGCCTGTCCTTACTTGCTTCCTTAGTAACATTCCATCCAACTGGAACGGTGATCTGATTTATTTTAGCATAATCATTAACAAACTTTCTGAATGTCTGGTATGACAAGCCATATGCGTAAAACGCACATTTCTTTATATAGTAAGCAAGCTGCTCTTCGAGTTTCTTTGTGAAGAGTTGACGCGATGAATATTTAGTGTTGTACAATAATTCATCGTCCGAATGACTATTACTAGAGTCCACCGTAAGTTTAAGTGGACCTTGACGTTTCATCCGCATTATTAATGTCGTTCTTTGGATGCCGTTTTTTTTTGCTGCCGAAGTTTATGTCTCATCTCCATTTTTTACATCATTCATGGCTTTTTTAATATTTTCTTCATTTATTTTTTTTCCAAATGACTTTTTCTTATAGTTTCGTACCATTACTGTACAAAAGTCATATATAAATAAGTCAAACTACTTACATTTACCAAACATATTAACATAATTATAACATGGGGCACATTTGACATTCGTCAAAAGTACCCCACACTCAAAAGTAAAATGTGCCCCAAATGACTTTATCTACATTCATTGATTTGATTATTTTATTCTTAAAAACTTTTTGTTACTTACCGATTTTTTTTCAAAATTAAAATCTCGAAGCACCAGTTAATAACTTTAACCTTTAGAAAACAATTGCTTTTATTCCAAATAATGCTTATGTGGCGATACATAAAAATTACATCACCCAATTGAAAATCACTGAAACACGTGTTGCTCTGCTGAGCATTTAAGGAGAACTGCCAAACTACATATAAGCACGTGTTGTTACATATATTAGGCTGCGTACAGTTCTGTATTTGCGAAGTTTTTGAATCATTTTGACACCAAAAATGTTAAAGTCAATGCTGCCCCATAGTCACAGGTACCCCACTTTACCCTACTTGGCAAAAATTTAACATCACAAAAAATTCCATCAATATTGTTTGAGAAGCTCTCTTACCATAACAGTGAAAGTCCTCATTACCGAACACTCATCGTCCCACTGTTGTTTTTGTACATTTAGAGGAGATATTCCTTTATGGGTGGAGTGGCACAAAAAATACATATTACTATTACATATAGATAAACTATCATACATGCTACAATACTACTTTAATTGAAGAAATTTTGTAATAGTTGATTTCTTAGTTAAACATTGATTGTCTCAATTTTAAATGTTCATTTTGAAAATGAACGGAAAGTGCCTTTTTTTCAAACATACAACAAATTTTAACGAGTAGATTCTTCTTTGAATTCACTTATGTACACTATATCGCTTCAAACTGAATTTCTGTAAGGGTCTTCAAAAAGAGCTTGTTACTTCGTTACTTGGCAATTTTACGTATATCAGATTTTTGTAAATTTCACACTTTCGTTTCGCTCAAACGCCAAGCAATTAAGCTCCTCGGTCGCAAGATTGGCAATTGATAATTGGCAAAATAACAATCAAATGTTTGACAATAGGCATTTGATGGTTAGATGAAGTTTAAGTTTAAAATAAATGAGTAAATAAATCATTTTTGTAGTCAAAATTCTATGGGGTTCAATAGAAAATATGCGCTGTTGCGTGGATTTTATACAATTAATTGATATATACAAATTTATTTACCTTCTATCAAAGTAAATTATTATGCTATTATACTATGCATCGGAATTTAAAGATTTTTTTTATAATTATATGTGTATATGTACAATGAAATTGTTATAAATCAGAACAGATTTGTCGAACTGCCAACTGAATACAGGTAACCCTCCTATAACGCGGTACTTCTATAGCGCGATTTCGCTATAACGCGGTTTGCGAATTGCGGAATGTTTCTTATAACGCGACTCCTACAACGCGATTTTTAAGCATTTTTTAAATACATATTCTATAAACTGTATTCTATAAACACACAATTATCAAAAATTACTTGTGTATATGTGTATATCTATTATTCGTAGTCTCATAAAGAAATAATAATATGTTTGTATTATACATATGTACATACTAAAAGTGTTTGAATGTTTGTATGCACTATGGAACTTTGCAAACCGCAATTTTTTCAAGCATTTACACACACGTTTTTAGATAAAACAAGGGGTTTCCCCGAAAATTAACTCTTGAGCACTGTTGCCAACTCCCTCTGAGTAACGAGAGCTAAAACACCTAAAAAAAAGAGCTAAATTGGCAACAGTGCTGTTGAGAATGTTTTTGGAAATTTGATTTGGTTTAGTCATTCACAGTAAGTCGTGAAGAGGAGTTGAAACAAATTTTAAAACGTTTGTGAAACCATTTTTCGTATAATAATAATTTTGTAAAAATCAAGATAAATAGATTTTATAATCGGTGAGTTTCTGTTAAACTTTTTTTATAACTTAAATTAATTAATTTGTAATTTAGGCCATAAAAATGCAAAAAGCAAAGGAAAACGCATCATTAAAACGAAAGTTTATCACGATTGAAACCAAAATTCAAATTTTGAATCGGATTCAAAATCAAGAGAGAATAGCTGATGTTGCTAGACATTTTAAATTAAACGAGTCCACGATAAGAACCATAAAAAAAAAGAAGATAAAATTAGAAATTCGATATCATCCGGATCATCGGTCCTCGCAAAAATCACTTCTCGGCCAAGGACGAAGATAATAGAAAAAATGGAACAATCGCTAAAGGTATGGATAGAAGATATGACGCAAAAGCGGTTGCCTTTGGATGGGAATATAATTAAACAGAAAGCATTAAAAATATTCAATTATTTAAAGGAAACAGGACAATCAACAACCGACGAAGATAACCACCAATTCGTGGCTAGCAAAGGTTGGTTTGAAAAGTTCAAAAAAGAGCATGCTCTACACAATTTGAAAATTCAGGGTGAAACAGCATCCGCAGATGCTGATGCGACGAATAAATATCCTGAACAGTTCATAAAAATTATTGAAGAACATGGTTATTTGCCAGATCAAATATTTAACGCTGATGAGACAGGTTTGTGGTGGAAAAAAATGCCATCAAGAACTTTTATTTCGAGGAACGAAAGAGGAGCTCCTGGCTTTAAGGTTTCTAAGGACCGAATAACATTGTTACTTTGCAGTAATGCATCTGGTGATTTTATAACAAAACCAATGTTTATTAACAAGTCATTAAATCCACGTTGCATGAAAGGAAACAATAAAAACAATCTTCCAGTGTATTGGAGAGCAAACAAAAAAGCATGGATGACTGCCAAACTATTTAATGATTGGTTCTATCATTGCTTTGTTCTCGACGTAGAAAACTATCTAAAAAAAGAACTTGGCATTTAAAGTTTTGCTACTTTTAGATAATGCACCAGCTCATGCAACTGATTTAAGTCATCCAAATATTCAAGTTGAGTTTTTACCGCCCAATACTACATCAATATTACAACCTTTAGATCAAGGAATAATATCAACCTTTAAAGCATACTACATACGCAAATCATTTGAATTAATATTAGAGAAGATAGAATCATTGAATATAACGGTCAAAGAAGTCTGGAAACAGTTCTCAATTTTAGATTGCTGTGAAATCGTCGGCAAATCACTCAAAGACATTCGTCAATCAACACTGAGAGCTTGCTGGAAAGCACTTTTGCCAGAGGTTGTAGTACAGGAAACTGTTGTTAATCTCGTTGAGGATGAATATGAAAACGTAGTGAGACTGGCAAACGTAATAAAAGGCGATGGATTTGACGAAATAAATGTGGCTGATATTCGAGAATTAGTTGTGGACGACGAATTAAATGAAGTAGATTTAGCAGCAATGACAAGTGAAGCATTATCGATTGAAGAAAGCTCTGACGACCTCTCTGACACCGAAATCAAAAACTTTTGGAAGAGTATGTTTTGGAAAACGATCCTCTAAATAGTAGAGCAGAAATTTTCAAAAGAAATCTTGAACATGATTTATTTGCCTACCAGGAAATCTATAAAGATTGACGAAGTAGGACAAAGCAGACATCAATAAAAGAATTTTTAAGACCAGCAATAATAGCTGAACCGGATCAATGTGATAGTGGGTCAAGCTCGGATTTTGAAATAGGACGACCAAGAGCAAAACGTTTGAAGCAAATTATAATAAGCGAGGACGAGGAAGCGGATTTGTAGAAGGTTGAGATTTAAAATCCTCTGAAATATGTAGATTTGAAAATCCGTGTCTATTTTTCCCAGATTTTATTTTCCTTAGTTTTATGTTATTTAAATAAATGAATTGCTTTTCGCTGGTTAATTAAATGAATTAATTTATGTTTATATATTGAAATAGACAAATAGAAAAATATCTTTGAAAAACACATTTTTTTTTATTTGATGAAAGGTCTAATATAATTAATTCGGCTGAGAAAACTTTAAAATGTTACTTGCGTGATATTGTTTAAGAAAAGGAAAAATGGAGGGGAAAAAAGTTTCCTACAACGCGATTTTCCTACAACGCGGAGTTTTTCAGGAACCAATTAATCGCGTTGTAGGAGGGTTACCTGTACTCCTATAGTTCTTTTGCATGAGCAGTAAGCGGTAAGTACAGTGCACATTCAGTTTTCCCCATCGGGACCATCCAGTTATTAGGAATAAAAGCGTTTCTGTTAACGGAAAACTTCCATGGAATTGGCTGATATTATCGTTTGTCCGGAGCAATGCTCGAGATCCGAAACACATAATTGTTATGACTAGTAGCTCTCATGGGGCAAATAACTAATATATCCACTTTTTTGATGTTTTATGACTGGGCTTACACTTCCTAAAATAGAAAAACAAATCATTGAAAAATATCCATATGCCTTATATGTATGTTATTTACAGCCTTGTTTTAAGGAAAATGTAGGTATCTTAAATGAAAAAAAGTATATTCAAATTAGTTTTTCCCCCAACAAACCGGGCTCAGTAAACAAAAATGTAAAAATTTCAATTTTTAATACACAATAATGCTTAAAACTTGTTTTTAGGTCAAAAACTACCATCAAGAGTCAACTAGGGTTGAACGAAATTAATCTTCAAATAAAAAGTTTTGGTTTACAAAAAATTTTTAAAATAAGAATTTGGTACTCCCTTTAGGAAAGTTCGAGATTACCGTGCTTTTGAGACAGGAATTCTTCTTTGAAGTATAAAAATCTTGATAGTTTTCTAAATGTAGAATATTAAGACACTATAATATTAAATGCATAACTTGTTTGTGAATTTTTTATTAAAATTATTTTAAGTCCTACAGAATTGTGTTACCACTTTGCAGCTGATTCCATATAGGTCTTCCTATTCGGTTTCTTATAGTTTGGGATCTTGCTAAGTTATGGGGTGAGGCGAAAGAAGTTCCGTTCGCACTATCTCTAATTGGGTAACCACTTCTTCGTTTGCTACTTCCTCACATAGTAATGAGAACGTGGTGCCTTTCTTCTTTCTTATGCCACACATACATTTATCTACTTAGGGCATAAATGTGCTTTAAAAATCTCAACTTCTTGATCTTTGATTTGGATTTGGGCCAAAGAAATATTGCCTATTTTCCGATGACCGTTTTATATGACCAAATTTGCGAATATATTTGCTTTATTTCTGTTATGAAAATATATACATACATACATATATGGTACATATGTAAAGGGTGTTTTTTTAGAGGCTAGGTTTTCAAGATGAAATAAAACGTATATAATTTAATGTTATGGCCAAGAATTTAGCTTTATTATAAAAATAAGGGTTTGCCATTATGTTTTAAAAATGATTTCGGGCAAGTGGCCGCTGCGGCTGGCTCGAATAAATTCCAACCGAGAGGCCCAATTTTCGACCACTTTTTGCAGCAATTGGGGCCGTATGTCAGCAATAACGCGCCGAATATTCTCTTCCAAGACGTCAATCGTATCGGGCTTATCTGCGTGGACAAGCGACTTCACATAGCCCCACAAGAAATAGTCCAGCGGTGTTATATCGCACGATCTTGGAGGCCACGCCACAGGTCCACGGCGCGAGATAATGCGCTCACCAAAAGTTTCCTTCAATAAATCGATTGTTGCGTTGGCTATATGGCATGTAGCGCCGTCTTGTTGGAACCAAAGGTCGTCCACATCAACATCGTCCAATTCAGGCACGAAAAAGTCATTAATCATGGCTCTATAGCGCTCTCCATTGACTGTAACATTATGGCCGGCTTCATTTTTAAAGAAATATGGACCAATGATTCCCTCTGCCCATAGAGCACACCAAACAGTGACTTTTTGGGGATGTAACGGCGTCTCAGCAATGGCTTGTGGATTATGTTCACTCCAAATGCGACAATTTTGCTTATTGACATACCCATTCAACCAAAAGTGAGCTTCATCGCTGAACAAAATTTTCTTGTGAAAATCGGGATCGGTGGCCATCTCGTTTTGGGCCCAAATTTGCAAACGTTGTTCAGGTGTAAGTCTATTCATTATGAAATGGCAATCCAAACTGAGCATAAATCAAGTGACAGCTGTCAAAAAGACCATCTACGAAAAAAGGAGTGCCAACTTGAAAACCTAACCTCTAAAAAAAACACCCTTTAGATAAACTATCATGCATGCTACAATACTACTTTAATTGAAAAAATGTTATAATAGTCTTAATTAAACATTGATAGTCTAAATTTTAAATGTTCATTTTGAAAATGAACGGCGAAGTGCCTTTTTTTTCAAACATACAACAAATTTTAACGAGTAGATTCTTCTTCCAATTCACTTATGTACACTATATCGCTTCAAACTGAATTTCTGTAAGGGTCTTCAAAAAGAGCTTGTTACTTCGTTACTTGGCAATTTTACGTATATCAGATTTTTGTAAATTTCACACTTTCGTTTCGCTCAAACGCCAAGTAATTAAGCTATCCGGTCGCAAGATTGACAATTGATAATTGGCAAAATAACAATCAAATGTTTGACAATAGGCATTTAATGGTTAGACGAAATTTAAGATTAAAATAAATGAGTAAATAAATCATTTTTGTAGTCAAAATTCTATGGGGTTGAATAGAATATGCGCTGTTCCGTGAATTTTATTAAATTAATTGATATATAATATACAAATTTATTTACCTTCTATCAAAGTAAATTACTTAAATTATTATGATATGTATATATAATTATTATGCTATTATACTATGCATCGGAATTTAAAGATTTTTTTTTTAATTATATGTGCATACAATGAAATTGTTATAAATCAGATCAGATTTGTCGAACTGCCAACTGAATACTCCTATAGTTCTTTTACATGAGTAGTAAGCGGTAAGTACAGTGCACATTCAGTTTTTCCCAAGTACCCATTATCGGGACCATCCAGTTATTAGGAATAAAAGCGTTTCTGTTAACGGAAAACTTCCATGGAATTGGCTGATATTATCGTTTGTACGGAGCAATTCTCGAGATCCGAAACAAATAATTGTTGTGACTAGTAGCTCTCATGGGGAAAATAACTAATATATCCACTTTTTTTATGTTTTATGACTGGGCTTACACTTCCTAAAATAGACAAACAAATCATTGAAAAATATCATATGCCTTTTATGTTATTTACAGCCTTGTTTTAAGGAAAATGTAGGTATCTTAAATGAAAAAAAGTATTTTCAAATTGGTTTTTCCCCCAATAAACCGTTAGGGCGCAATACACAAAAATGTAAAAATTTAAATTTTTAATAGGCAATAATGCTTAAAACTTCATCCGGCATTGCCGCTACTCTTTTGGAACTAGGCCGAACCGCACACTCTACATTCAAGCTCCCGCTGAAAATCGCAACCGATGATGATAAAAGCGTCTGTAGTGTTTCTAGACAGAGCAATACAGGAAAATTGATGCGTGACGGCTCATTAATAGTCTGGGACGAAGCTACCATGTCAAACATGATAAAATCACTGAAAACTTTCATAATAGAGTGCACAATACTCACAGGATGTGGTACCGGAGAAGATGTATTGATTCCCCGAATCCCTCTGATACCATCGGATCTACCATTCCAATTTAAACGCTTACAATTTCCGGTAAAGACATCTTTTGCAATGACCATTAATAAATCTCAGGGTCAAACCTTCAACGTTGCAGGCTTAGATTTGAGTGTTGACTGTGTTTCACATGGCCAACTGTATGTCGCTCTTTCAAGAGTAACCTCTAGAGAAAACATGTTTGTATTGTCTACTGGCAAGAAGGCTATGAACGTTGTATATAAAGACATTCTGTAATATAGTAATTGTTGTAAAAATAAAATAAATACATATGTAAAAATGCAAAAAGTTAATATGCAAAAATGTAGGGTATGAATTTAGATATCCCAAAGATAGCAGGAAATCTTCATGCTAGTGGTGGCAAACTATCGATAGTCGGCACCATCGATAGTGGGCGATAGTATTTTAGTCCCTATCGATAGTGAACGATAGTATTTTTTCTCACCATCGATAGTGCCGATAGTGTTAGACTTTCAATAGTATCGATTGCGTTCAATAAAAATTAAATGTAGAGTACAGAAAAAAACATTTACAAAAATTTAATTAATCCAAGTATTTTTATTTAAAAAAATTAGCTTATCTGCATTTTTTTCTTTTATGCGGCTTCTTTTTTCAGTTATAACTAAACCGGCCTTACTGAAAACTCTTTCCGATTCAGTTGATGTGGCCGGTATACATAAATATTTTGAAGCCAACTTCTTTAAAGAAAAAAAATCATTTTCAATTACCTACAAATAAAAAAAATTCATTATACATATTATTTTTTTTTTAATTCATAATTTTAGTTTACCTTCCAAAAATCTAAAGGATTTGAATCTTCTGCCGTATTTTCTCTTTCTAAATATTGACGCCTGAGAATGATGGCATCCGCTTTCTTCGACTTTATTTTCTCCGCATTTTTCTTCTCTATAAATGCGAAAAGAGAAACACTTTTTGGTGGTGCATTATTAGTTGAAGATGGCGGTTCATTTTCGAGAAGACTCATAACTTCATTATCTAAGCGAATGGTTGCTTGTTCTGCGTTGCTGCTAGAAATAAATCCTTCACGCTTAAACCGAGGGTCGAGAAGTGACCCCAATCGTGGAGCAGTTCGTGTTTCATATTGAAACATTCGCTTTCTCAGTCCTTCAATTAAGTTTTCGCATAGAGTTATGGCTTCAATTGTTTCTATTTGGCATTTAATTTCATACATCCTTTGATACAGGCCATACACAATGGGTATTATCAAAGACAAGGTAACATTGTTCCCACAGCAAGTTTTTGTAGCTTCATTGAAAGGACGAAGCAGATTTTCTATTTCGCGTACATAATTTTTTTCATCAGCAGAAAGAGGTGGAGGAGCTTTACCTATAGCTAAAAGAACAATAGCGGCAGCATCGTGTAAAGTTAACAATCTCTCTAGCATATTATATGTGCTGTTCCATCTTGTGGGTATATCCTGAATCAATTTCAATGGTGTTGGTGTATTTTGCGCTTCTTTCAATTTTTCAGTCGCAATAGAACTGCATTTGAAAAAGTGTACAATATTTTTACATTTTGTTATAATAGGCTTCAAATATCCATCCTCCGCCTTCAGCATCAAAGCGTCGTGCACAGCGAGATTTAAAGTATGTGCAACGCAAGGTAAGTGTGCAATTTTCAATATATCACATGCGTTTAACATTGATTTTGCGTTGTCAGTAACGATGCAGATAACCTTATTAAAAATGTTCCACTTTTTTAGCACATCAGAAACTGTATTTGCAATGTTTTGTGCATTGTGGTTCAAAACGTCATTTAATTTTTTTGTTTGCAGTACAGCATTCTTCAACACAAACGATTCTTCGATAAAATGACATGTCAATGTTATAAATGCTTCATTTGCGGCAGACGTCCAAAGATCCGTAGTGATTGCCACATGCTCAACTGCATTCAAATGTTCTTGAAGTTTGATTTTTTTTTCGTCATACATATTCTTCACAAAAACATTTTTCAATGTATTTTTGGACGGCAACACATATCTGGGATCCAAGACTTTGACGAAGTTGCGGAAACTAGTATCCTCAACTAGATTAAATGGTTGCATTCCTTCACCAATCAAACTTGCTAGTGCAACGTCAATGTCAGCTTTTCTTTGAGAAGAGCTATCATATTCTATAGCCCTTTTAAAAAAAGAACTCACTGACCGAGAACTTGTGCGACAGCTTGACGAAGTTGTTGAAAACTCATCTTCGTCTTTTTCAATATTTGGATGCATCCTTTTTAAGTGGTCTCTTAAATTTGTAGTGTTGCCACTAGTCTTGTACTCACGAGCACATTTAACACATTTTGCCAGTTTTTTGTCATCCGACTTATTAAAATATTTCCATACCTTTGCAAACATAAAATAGTTAAATGTGTTATATAAGAATTAAGAATTCACTCACTGAAGATATTTTAATACGTGCTTTTTTGCCACCACGTTCTTCTTCGCTTTCCGAAGAACACACGCATTCGACTGCATTTTCTTTTGCTCCTATTAAAAGTAATAAAATCAATCTTCACACGGCTTAATAGATATATTTTCACCAAATAGATTATTACCTTTTCCGTTTATTGTTATAAACTTGTCCATTTTGAAAATTTCTTTTAAGCAAAAATAATATTACAAGTAAAAGTGAAAATAACTAACGCGCACAAAGAATAGTGATGGTAAATTTTCACAGCTGGATAAAGTAAAAAACTTCGATAGTATTTTTTCGATAGTTAAGGACCATCGATACTATCGATAGTGCCATCGATAGTTTGCCACCACTACTTCATGCTATAAAGAAAGGGGAATTGTTTTACTCCAAATTTAACGCGTGCGGGCCACGGGCAGTAATGAATAAGCCAAAACTACTGGATCGATTTTAATCATTTTTTCAGTGAGTGACATAGGGTATATATTTTATACCCGTGCGAAGCTGGGCGGGTTGCTAGTGTTATATAAATAATAGGGTATACGTTTCAGTAATAATGTAACATGTGCCATACAGCTCGACTTGCGAGAATAAATTGTATTAATGATTATCTTCCATTCTTTAATGATATTTACTCTACTTAGATCTATACGGCCATGTTAAGTCACTTTAAACTTGGCCATTATATATACCCTGCCGAGGGGCGACCGCTATTAGAAAAATGTTTTTCTTAATTTTGGTGTTTCACCGAGATTCGAACCAACGTTCTCTCTGTGAATTCCGAATGGTAGTCACGCCCCAACCCATTCGGCTACGACGGCCATTACGCTCTGGATATTCTAAGTTTGTTTTCACAAAAATGCAAATTATTTAAACTATCAATTATTCGATCATTGTATTTAAGTAATATACTATTCCACAAGCTGAGTAACTAAATTTTCTTTGTAAGAGTTCGATAAACAAAACCCACAAACTACATACGAGGAAAATTGGGAGAATCTCGATTATAGTTTTGAGTGATGATTTGTGACTCCGACGATTGCAGCACTCGCTTTCTGAAGGATCAACAAGAAAAAACTCTTTATCTCGTCGAACTTTTAAATATCCTGAAAACTGCTGTACTATTAGAACATTATTGATGTGAATTTCGATATTACTATTGATAAATTTAAAACCTCAAGAGTCACAAAACTTTAAAAACATATTTTTACTGGTTGCGGCAAAGAAGATTGGTTCCATATGGAAGGATGGTTCCATATTTCCAAATTTCAGCAGAATTCAAACCTGCAATAATGGAAGAATGGCCGTAGACATAGCCCAGCAAATAAAGATCCAACGTCTACGTTGGCTGGGTCATGTCGCCCGAATGGATACAAACGCTCCGGCTCTGAATGTGTTCGATGCGGTACCAGCTGGTGGTAGCAGAGGAAGAGGAAGGCGTTGGAAGGATCAGGTGGAGGAGGACTTAGATTCACTTGGTGTTTCCAACTCGTGGCGGTTAGCACTAGAAAGAAACAATTGGTGCTCTTTATTAAACTCGGCCGAAATCACATAAGCGGTTATCGCGCCAACCAAGAAGAAGAAAAATGGAAGAATGGCAGAATGGCAGAATATACCGAACAAATACGGCGTAAACAAATTGGTTCATTCCATAAAAAACGGCTTTAAAATGTTATTGAAACTAACGGTTATCATACAGGATGCCGGCAAAGAAAACAGATCCGTAAACATAATTCTAATCATTTTACAGAAAAAAGCGGGTGCCCATGAACGTTTTGTCCTCTTATTACTTATTATAAAATGTAATATAGAATATCCCATGCGCATTGCTGCTAGAAGCCAATTGCGCAATTAAATAAGCTATTCCTTCTCCTCGTATTTTCTTCATATCGGCACTAATAATTAAAGAAACCAAAAACAACGAAATATTCCACCAATGTACAATAATTTCTATGAAGAAAAACCCCTCAAAGCAGTATTGACAGCTGATTGTCAATTTTGCGATTGTCATATGTGAACGGGTAGACTTATTTGGAGGATTTATAGATGATTAATGCATATGTGAACGTATTATAAGTTGAGATATAAGTATATATACGACTGTCAAATATGTTGGCAGGCAGTCCAGTATTAACATAGTGTTAAGAACTACCCTAAAATTAAATTCATAAAAATAATTTTTTATATATTTTCCAAAGGCAAGCAAGTCTTTAACTATCAACCAAACCTTTAACTAGCTGCGTGCTATGTATGTACGAGTTCTTTATTGAGCCACTCATAGTTTATATTATTAATGAAGAAGAACTCCTAATAAAAGAAGAAGAGAAAAATTGTCTCCAGAAGAGATCTTCAATAAATATTAAGAAACACAATTTTTTACTTTATTTCGACGACGAAATCAACATTGCTATAATTATCTTTATACAAATGGTGCCAAGCAGTTTTCTAATTCCTGGGTCGGCCTCGGTGGTGTTATCAACATTTTCCGCGATTAGTGTACCAGAGGGTATCATTTGACTCGCCATTATACAATTGGATAATAATGCATTAAGCCACCATTATAGATACCAAACACAAAACTGTCAGAGAACATATTTTGAAGCGTAATATCCTATTTTAGTCGTCATATAGAATGACCCCATACAAAGTATAAATTAGGCCTCTTCTTTTCGCCAAGCGTTAGCAAGTGGCGAATAGATGAAGCAACTGGTATAAATGAACATATATTGTCATCGCGGGAATAGAACTGACTTTTTTTCTACCATACCAATAGGGTATGCTTTAGAGAGCAATACAATGAAATTTTTTTCGCTCTAAAGTGCCTTTGGACTCTTCGTTTTCCAATCCATCAAACACAAATTAATCAATAACGAAACTACAGCAACGCACGAGTAATTTATTTGAGAACTAGCGGACCCGACAGACTTCGTTCTGTCAAATAGATTTTGAATGTGGCAGTTTATAAGTCGACCTTAAGACGTTTTTACTCTGCTGACCCTCACACACCGCCCTATCATCATGGTGTCGGTTCTGTTCAGGAGTATCTTCGCTTCCTCGAAATTTGGCCACCCTTTGGGACCCACTAAAAACCCCGACTGGGATGTCTGCCAGAGGGCTTCAAACTACGAGGGGAACTTAAGGTTCAAACCTGATTGAAAAATAATCTAAAGGGATAGTGGGAACCTATAGGTGACAAATATTTATAAAGTGGGTGCTTCAGTGACAAAACATAGAGATTATTAATTATTTATTATTATTATTATTAACATAGGGTTAAAAACCGATATAATAAAAAATAATTAAATAAAAAGTATATAAGTATTTTCAGTAATCGCTTTATTGTAAATCAAGTGAGTCATAATTATTAACCAAATCTGTAGTGCTTTATGATATACAATGTTTTTTGTTTGATTATATGGTGAATATACAAACAAATCTGATGGTTTTTCAACACTGGAACAGGCAACATACAATTGACCATGTGAGAAACATGGGTTTTCTAGATTAATTAATAATGCTTGTCTTTTGTTATTCTTAACATATGTTTCTCTTTCGTTCTTCTTTAAATACATGTGTTTTATCTTTCGGTATTCGTAAAATATGTTTGGATTTGTTCAGCCCTGCATGATTATTCTTAGAATTTACTTAACTATTTTTATTTATTATTTGTGAATGAAATATTCCTTAATTCGTTCTGAAACTAAAACAGAAGAAAGAATATTGTGCGGCCAATCAAATCAATAGCTCTTACATTTTCTGACTTTTCAATTTGGTCAGGTTCACGATATTATCACTTTTGTGTAAACGCATTAGATCCTCCAATGCGAAGACGCACACACACGAAAGCGCAATATTTGTATGGGAAAAAGAAAAGGGCTCTTTTAGGGTTTTCCCGGAAATTATTCGAATTTTTCTCGCCGTATAAACCATCCTTGGACTTCAAGGAACATTTAAAAAAAAATTGTTAAGATTGGTCCATGCGTTGTTGAGTTATGCGCTTTCCAACACATTTTGCGATTCATTTTTATATTATAGATTACATTTTTTACCAAAATCGACTAACAGTGATTTGCTGTTTGTACCTTTACCGTCACGATAAAATGGCCTATAGGTTAGAAAACAAAATTGTTTGCCCTTTTTGCGTCCAAAAATACAATTAATTTATTTAATGTATTTGATTTTATACACAAGCAATCTACGAACACGAGCCAGTTAGTTATAAATTTCTTTGGTCAAGATTTTAAAGCAATTGTATTTGCCTCGGAAGAGTATAGTCTGGTTCTTGAAACCAGTTTTTGGCAATTTACACAGCGATCGCCAGAAATTTCCTATTGTACTTTTTGAAATTAAATTGTCTGACACACAATTGACGACACAGTCGGACATTTAGTTAAATTATATTATGGACGTGACTATGAATATTAGAATATTTGACTAAGAATTGGGTATAAATACATGCACAAACAATTTTATGATTCGTATTTTTTTTTTTTTTTTTTTTTTGCCTCCTTTATTAATTACACCTGTCGTATGACACTAAGTAATTCTTTCTGCAGCTTGGATTTTATAACATTAATCATTATCAATATTACATTTGGGTTAAGTTTTTGGGTGAGTTTACAAGTGTAGGTATGTGCATAGCTTTAAATTATTCTAGTTATCAGCTGGGTTGGGGTTGGTCGTTTGAGCCGCCTAGAGTTTGCCCTTTCTGCTGTTGGGAGTTGTCGCATGTCATTATTGGAATGGTTCATTAAACGGATAATATGATTTGTGCTGCGTTTGCGGATGATTTCTGCTACTGTTTCGATGTTGAGATCGCGATGAATATCTTCGTTTGGGATGTACCAAGGTGCATTGGTTATAGTTCTGAGTATTTTTGATTGTAGTCGTTGAATAATGTTAATGTTACTTTTGCTTGCAGTACCCCAGATTTCTATGCCGTATGCGCAGATTGGCACAATCACAGTTTTGTATATAAGTATTTTATTCAGCAATGACAGTTTCGAGCGCCTGCCAAGTAGCCAATATAGTTGTCGGAATCTGTTTTTTACCTCATTTCTTTTCATCGTAATATGTTCTTTCCAGAGAAGTTTGGAGTCAATAGTCATTCCAAGGTATCTTGCTTTGGTGTCTATTGGGATTTGTGAGTGGTTTATTGTCAGATTCTTGTGTCTTACTTTCTTGTTGGAATAAACTACATGAATTGTTTTGCCACTATTGATTTGTATACCCCAAGCATTAAACCATGTTAGTGTTTTGTTCAAAATATGTTGTAACTTGTTTGTTGCTGCTTCTAAGGTTTTATGAGTTGCCAATAGGACAGTGTCATCTGCAAAAGTTGCTATCATGTCGATACTTGCAGGCAGGGGAATATCAGCTGTGTACAGCACATATAGTACAGGCCCTAGTACACTGCCCTGAGGTACACCGGCCTCCATGAGTTGAATATTAGAGTATTTGTCTCTATATTTCACATAAAAGTATCTGTTTGCTAAATAGCTTTTCATTAACAAATAGTAGTCGAGTGGAAGATACTGTTTAAGTTTAAATATTAATCCCTTGTGCCACACGCTGTCGAAAGCTTTCGCTACATCAAGATACACAGCAACACATGTATTTCTTTTGTCAATTTCTGATAATATTTTATTTGTTACTCTATGTACCTGTTCTATTGTTGAGTGTTTTCTACGAAATCCAAATTGGTGTGAGGGAATTAAGTTTCGCGCCTGTAGTATGGGGTCAAGGCGGTCAAGTATAAGCTTCTCAAAAAGTTTAGATAATGATGGTAATAAACTAATTGGTCTGTATGAAGAAGCTTCAGAGGCATCTTTGTTGGGTTTGGGTATTGCGATGATTTCAGCAACCTTCCAAGGCAGTGGAAAATACTTCATTCGTAATGCTGAGTTAAATACATTTCTTAAGTACAGAGTTGCTTTGTCAGGTAACTCCTTTAGAATCCTTCCTGTGATTCCGTCATATCCTGGGGATTTATTTACGTCAATTTTTGTCTCAATTGCTATACGAATTTCTTTTGAAGTTATTTTCTTGATTGGTATATTTATGTTATTTGTGAGGTGGGCATGAAATTCAGAATTGTCAATGTCTTGGTTGTTATGTTGATTTGTAAATGTTTTTTTAAAATGATCAGCGAGTATTTTTGCTTTTTCTTTTGGTGTTTTCGCCCAAGAATTTGTACTTGTCCTTAGAGGGGTTGGTGCATAACTGCGTTTTCGATTTTTTTGCAGGCCTTCCATAGTGTATAGTTTGTGGCTCTAGTAGCTCCCAGTGATGCGATATATTTTTCAAATTTTTCGTCCTTGTCCACTTTTAATATATCTTTAATTTCTTTTGCTGCTATATTCAGCCTTTTTTTGATATCTGGTGAGCGTGTAGATTGCCATTGTTGCCTTAGCTTTCGTTTTTCTCTGATTTTGATTCGTATGATGACCATTATTTTTGAAAAAAAAACGACCAAGTGTCTTGGCACAGATTCTATACATTTTCGATGAAATTCGTCAGGTATTTTTCCCCATTCCTCGAGTAAAGCAACCTTAACTTCACTTTTTGATGGGATTTTGTGTTTTCGCACTTTATCTTTGAGACAGGCTCACATACTTTACAGAGGGTTTATATGAGGACTTTGTGGAGGTGTTTGCAAATACTTTGTGTTGGAAAGTGGATACTTTAACATCATAAGCTGTATGTTTGGGGTCGTTATCGTGTTGAAACAAAACTCGTTCCTTGACATAGTTATTTTTTCTGCACTGGAATGTAAATTTTCATTGAGAATGTTATCTATAAAACCTAGTTTTCCAGCTCGCTGAGCTGATATACGAGTATAACCCCAAACGATGACAGAAACTGCGCCGTACTTAACAGTGGATTTAAGATTCTTGATTCGCAGGTCTTCATTTGATTTCCTCCATATCATACGAAGGCCATCCGATTCAAAAATGTTATACTTGCTCGAAAACTCAAAACTTCTTGTTACATACGTGTTGGCGAAAAAAGTCGTTATTCTTTATTTATTTCTATATAACCGGCTTTTTCCGTGCGACAGTGTCACGTATGTATTTCGTAGATTTTCCTTCATTGGGAGGATATAACTAATTTTTTTCAGTGTGTATGCGGACTTCCCTTGTCCGACACTTGTGGGACCAAAATGAAGATGAATTTAAAGAAATATATTTCTAACAAGCAGGACGGTCCTCGCAAAAAACCGACGAAGGTGGACCCGACTGCTGCCACAGCTGCGGGCAAGGTAGTGGTCAGACCGCCATTAATAGGAGACAGAGGGGGCTTGAGCGATAGGGCTGGTCCCAGCTCGAGTACTGCAGGAGGCAGTAAAAAAGGCCAACGTTGCATTATATACTTGCAAATGAGCGGTCGGTATTAAATGGGGGTTAACACCTCACGTTACTCATGCTCTATACACTTCTGTAGTTAGACCAATCTTAATACTTGTATGGTGGCCATCTGCTCAAAACGGTGGCTTGGCCACGCCTATTTTTTGCACACTCTGAACAGTCACAAATAAGAAATTGACTATTCTGTTCCTAGACTTACCTTCGACAAGCTCTTCAGGATTAGTATACCGTCAAGAAGGGAGTGGCAGACACCAAAGCCATGGAGAAGGGGGGGAATTAAATTTTTAAACAGATGGTTCCAAGCTAGACGATAAAGTTGGCTATGGAGTATTTTCGAAGGAATTAGGACTGCAACTATCCGTTCGACTACCAGACTACTGCAGCGTTTATCAGGCAGAGGTTCTAGCTATAAAAGAAGTAACTACATACCTACTATAAATACGCATGCCGTAACAAAAACGACTATAATTTCTCGGATAGCCAAGCGGCCATTAAATCAATGAATGCGGCTATACTAAGATCAAAGGTTGCACGGGAATGCCGAGCAGCCCTAAATGATATTAGCGTCGTATTCAAGGTCAGCCTTATTTGGGTTCCGGGCCAGAGAGATATTGAGATAAACTATAGAGCTGATGAGCTAACCAGAAAAGGTACTGCTCTTCAACTGTTCCGTCATTAAAGTACCATTGGAATACCTTTGGCCACGAGTAAACTAATAATAAAAACCAACATTACTCAAGAGGCCAATAGGTCATGGGAAGATGAAGATACATGCGTAACAGCTAGGCTACTATGGCCGCAAATAAACCAAAAAGGGACAAAGGAGTTGCTTAGCCTCTCAAGAGATGATATCTCGAAGGTCGTGGCTTGTGTCACCGGTCATTGGCTATTTGACAGACATTCCTTGAGACTAGGAGTATTCTCCCATGGATATTGTAGAAGTTGTAGAGATGAGGAAGAGGAAGAAACAGTTGAGCACTTCCTTTACAATTTTCCAGCCTTAGCTAAAATCAGAGCAGGTTGTCTAGGTAAACACGTTTTCAATTCTCTTACAGAACTATCTGGCGCGGGATTATACCAATCCTGCGCTTCATAAGAGCCTCAAAATGGTTTCATGAAAATAAATAAACAAGGTTCCCGTGTCGCACAGTGGTATCACAACGGACCTGTAAGGTC
>JAYXIM010040929.1:0-13857 GCA_037575425.1 Anastrepha fraterculus
TATGTGAGTTGGTCATACGGACCGACTACCACCATAAAAAAAAAAAAAACTACCACCATAACCTAACCTAATAATACACACACTTGGGGCTACTACCACGTTAAGCTAAAAATAAGTAAACAAGCAAGGCAAGGACACAAAAGACCATGAGGTCGAAGTGCAAACCTCATACAGATTCAAATATGGCCCAGGAATATAAGTTAAAACTCCGTTGCAAGGTGGAATGAGCTTGAATTTATGTGGGTGGGTTCGAACAAGTGGATGCATTGGCGATCAGGGGTTCTCTGGAGCGTCATATTGCACATGAGCGCATTTTAAAGCCGATCGAGGCGAGAACAGCCAGGCACAATAGGGTTTTTATTAACCAAGTATTTCATGAAAAGGTCTGCCAGAGTGATAGATAAATTCCTTCTCAGATAAATGAGGAGTAACCTACGAGAACCTATTCAAAACACCATAATTTTTTTGTGTGAAATTAGTTTTTATTGATTTCAAAGACAAAATTGTTCAAAAATGATTACAATTGTAACATATATTCATTTTAGTTCGATATGACCACCTTTCGCCTTGACTATAGCCTTCAAACGGTCAAAAAATGAGTTGCATGCTGCACGAATGTGATCTTGAGGTATTTTGGCCCATTCGCGTATAATCGCTTTTTTCATCGCAACCATACTCGCGTATTTTTTAGTCCTCACCTTGCTCTCCAAAATGGACCAGATGGACCAGTCCATCGGATTTGCGTCTGGCGAATTCGAAAGCCATTGTGTGGACGAAATGAAGTGTGGAACATGATTTTTTAACCATGCTTGGTTCACTCGAGCTTTATGAGACGGTGCCGAGTCCTTTATGAGACGATGCCGAGGTGTATTTCGTTCAAGTCGAGCCTTCACTTTCCGAACCATTTCTGCGGTTTTTTTTGGTCTACCTCCATAGCGTTTTGCAATGCTACCAGTATCATTGTAACGTTTTATAGTGCGATGCACAATCATTTTATTCACTTTGAGGTGACTGAGCTCACGAACAATGGCTGGTTGTGATTTTCCAGCCAAATATAACGCAATCACACTATTACGTTTGAATTCCATCACAGAAAAAAAATTGAACAAAACTGAGACGCAAATGCTTTTGCTGGCTTATAAACAGTATATTGAACTGTCATTAGAACAATTTTGACATCATGAGCTGTTTTACAGATACAAGCAGTGTGAAGTTGATAACTTTTCATATCGTTCACCCTGCAGATATTGTTTTGAGAATAAGAATGGTACAGATCATTTTCTTCGCCGCTGTGAGGCTTTGAGTCGGATGCACTGAGAGTGGACGAGCTACACTCTCTTCAGGTCGCTACACGAAATAAAGATTATTAAAAAATCGGGAAAATTTGCACAGGAAGCCTCACCCCACCTGTCTCTCTCTATCCTCTAAATCGTCTCTCTACCCATTAAGTGCAATTTGCAACATTGTTCGAGTGCTAGGAAATTTTCCGGTTTTACAATTCCATTCTAATTCTCTAAATAAAGAAAAAAATTAACCAACCCTAAGAAAATATAATGTCTGTAGGAAAAAGTTTTAACTAGGTTTCACTCCAGTGAGTCAACTTTTTGCGAACTAAACTTTTCGTTGAGAGCTGGCATACTGAATATTTTTGTGAGGCATTTTAGAACCAACGTAAAGTGGTATCTTACAACTTATTTTGAGGATATTAGCAACAAATTTTCATTAAGGAGTTAAAATGTTCAACAAAATTATTTTAAGAAAAAAATTCTCCAGAGATATCCAAAGACAAGCAACTTTTAATGATTATAGATTCCGCGTAGATTTCTATTTGTTTTGAAAATATGTGTTTTTAGGGTCCTATAAGAATTTTTAAAGTAAAAATGTAATTATATTAGTCCCAATCATATATGTACATATATCAGTAAAACAAAAACGAAATGTCATACCGATTTCCATCGAACCGTATTTGTAATAGGTTTCCAGATTTGTCAGTGGTTGCAGAATTCAATTAATTAGTCACCGCACCTGACCGCATCACCATGCTGAGATTTAAATTTTTCAATTCTTAATTTAAAAACTCGCGCTAAAAAAATGTTAGGTAACAAATAATTCATGCTTAGAACATCTCGAATTACGTACCGAATATCACCCTTAGCAACTTTAGCTTCTTGAGGCGCCTGCGTGCCATTGTAACGGAAGGGTGAATGTAATCAAAAATTACAGATTGCAAAAAATAATGGTCGTTGTGATTTGCATGGGTAATAATTTTTAGCAAGCTGTCAATCCGAAATCGAAGGATATGCATATGCACGAATGTCTGTTGTTAATTAAAGGTTTGCACATTTCATATTATGCATGCGCATATGCTCTGTATGTATGTATGTATTGTGTGTATGAATGTAAGAATTGCAATTATTGATCGAATGCATGCCAATACTTCTTTCCCACACTCGGCAAGCACGGCTCGCCCAACTCTAGGTATTGCAATTGCACTAAAGAAGATAAATAACGGGCGTTTCATGAAAACACTGCGCAGCAAATTAGAATAAGCTGCATTAGAAGAGAATGGGGTTTAGCCGTAAGATTCTCTTATGTACAAATATGTAAAAAAAAAATTGTGCGCAGTTGCAAATCGGCATACCCATGGTGTGCAAAAGGGGTGAACCTTTAGAAAAACAAATTGGAGTAATTTGATTATGCGCGAGTAGATTAAAAACTTTCCTCCGGACAGAGTGAAGTTTCTTTAACTTTCTTTTCCTTACTGATTTGGGATGAATTGCACAGGTTCGATAAATTTGTCACTATATAGCAGTTGAGGGAAAGGGCAAAGAGTGGTCGCGTAATTTTTTGGTGTGTTAAAATCTTTCAAGCTGCATAATTTGCATTATACCTAGTCCTGCCATAAGTTCTGTTACAAGTTATGTACGTTGTAGATATGAAATTAAAATACTTTTTTAATGATGTTAGTTTTATTTAATTCTGTAATTTTTAGTATTTTTTATTTAAAATTTAAAATTTGTAGTCAAAATGGTCAGCATTTGCTTTTATACTAGCCTTGAAACGATTAGGAAATTCAGCCATTGGAGCAGGCACGGTTTCCATGGATATTGACGTCGCTGCTGGAACCAAAGATTGTTCTCTAATTCTGATCTCAAACTGTAGCCCAATGGATTCAGATCTGGACTTCCAGACGATCAATCTTCTGTGGCTATGATCCAGGAATATTGGTTTTTAGCCACAGCTGGGTGGTTTTTGCCTTATGGGCTGGAGCGGAATTTCGCTGGAAGATCCAACGCTCTCCATTGAAGAGAGTACTGCTCTACTGCTTTGCCACGTCTTCTAAGACATCCTCGTGGTACACTTTTGCCCCGGTCGTAACTTCTTTTTCTTAGAGATAAAGAGACTGAATGGTGGCCACGCTGAACTTTTGGAACAACATTTTTCGCGTCCGAACCGCGTACCACCGAAGAAGCTCCTTGCATCTGTCGAATCTAATTGGCCAATTATGGATCTGGCCGATACATTCATTATGAGTATGCAATGCATACGAACAAGAGCAGAGATAAGGAAACTTTTTTCTGCGAATTTGTTCTCGCTGTATGTATTTTAAAATTTGCCACAGAATTTATTCAAAACTAAGTATGCATGTACATTAGTGAAGGTACATTTTTTCGGTATCGTCTGAGCAAAGTTCTAAAGTTAATTTTGAGCCCCCAAAATTCAAAAGACGATATATAATTATAATCTGCTTGATAAATCCACGCAACTCACAAGCGACTCAGTTAATTTATTTGCTCAGTTTTTTAAATAACATTTTGCTCAAGATTGCGGCACTTTCCATTATTACTAGTTCAATATTAATACCTCGATTAACTTTGTGTATCTAATTTTTGCTTGTGATGATATTAGAATTGGTATTAAAAAGCCCCTCCTCCTATTTGTGGTGTGCGTCTTAATGTTGTTCCACAAATGGACGGACCTACAGTTTCAAGCCGACTTTGAAAGGCAGATATTTTTTATGAGGAGCTTTTTCATGGCGGAAATACACTCGGAGGTTTGCCGTTGGCTGCCGAGGGGGACCGCTATTAGAAACAAATTTTCTTCATTTTGGTGTTTCACCGATATTCGAACCTACGTTCTCTCTGAATTCCGAATGGTAGTCACGCACCACCCATTCGGCTACGACGGCCGCCAGACAAGCTAAATAGTAGAGCTATTATACTCAAAGAGTATTTCTGTTTACATTGAACTCGTTGAAAACGATGATTATAACAAAATTTGAATGTCTTCGAAAAATCAAGAAGAAAAATATAACATCGATACCGGCAATACCAACCCCATTTACTTTTATTGCAGAAAAGCATTTTAATATGTCATCAGTCCGCATGTGGACTTTCTAAATTTTTTTTCGCCATGGTTGCGTTGAAACGATATGCTTTGATTGCCTTTTACCGATGACAAAAAAGTTGTTCGTTGTTTCTTCAAGGCTGCACTTGGTTCTTTGCTCGGCAATGACGCCCAAGGATTTTGCGCCACAACGTATTTGTCGGAAGAGAACTATAACTTTAAGAATAGTATATCCATTTACTCTCCCGCGTAGCCGCCGCCACTTTATTTCAAACCCTACGAAAATATTACCAATTTTCTACAAAGAGATTGTTTTTCCATTACTGCTGTTTTTTTGAAATAAATAATTGGCGCATACACTTCTGTTAGATTTTTAGCCATACTCCTTCTATTTGTGTTGTGCGTCTTGATGTTGTTCCCCAATAGAGGGATCTACCGTTTTAAGCCAACTTCGAACGGCAGATATGTAAACATATGTACACTCGGAGGTAGTTAAAGACTTGGAAGATAGTTAAAGACTTGCTTGTCTTTGGAAAATATGTACATATATGTATATAAAAATTATTTTTATGAATTTTGTATTGTTGCAAAGGACAATTTCCTTATCGGTAAACATTTTTACATGCTTAGTTCTAAGTGGTGTGAATTTAAATAGTTTACAATGATTATTTATGATAGGATATTTGTAAGTATTTCCCTGGTTGTGTTCGTACGTCTGATTCTTTTAATGGTTCTCTTGTGGGATTCCGTTCGAATTTGCCGTAAAGACAAGCTGTGCACTTTTTGTTATACATATGTCTTACATTGTTGTTTTATGTTCGGCCAATAGTATTGTTCTAATAGTTCTTTGACATTACTTTTTTATCCCTGTGTGCTCGCTCGTGTGTTTGTTTAACTAATTCTAACTGTCTATCTGGCTGTGTTATGTCTTCGAGTTTATTTGGTGTATTTACGAATCTTATATCTGTGAACGTGTTTTTTATAATTTGTCCGTATCTAAATAGATCCTCAGCTGTTGTATGTATTGCTGCGATTTTTTTCGGCTGCAAAAACCTTTTTAATTCGGATATCAGATAATATTCGTCAGTAAAGGTTATTGTGTGACGTATTTTACTTTGAAATATAATACGCGAACTTGTCTCATTCTTTTGTATGTTTAGTATCAATTCTATTTGGATACCGTAGGCATTTAGCGGTTGGCGTACTGCCTTGATTATGTCGTTGTATCAACTAGCAGATGAGTGTACAGTACCTATAGAAGATGTGTTAATTATTTGTCGTGACAAGGCGTCAGCTACAACATTCTGTGCGCCTGGTTTCTACACGACTTTTGCTCCATAATCTTCGATAATATTTTTCCATCTCTTTAGTTTATGATTCGGATTCTTATCCGATACGGCGTAAGTAAGCGATTGATGGTCGGTATATATGGTTAAGTCGGCTGTGCCGTATATGTAAATTCGTAATTTTTGTAGCGACCATATAATAGCGAGTAACTCTTTCTCGTCGTTGGATTTTTATTTTGACTCAATACAGCTCCAATGGTTATTGGAAGCGTCTGTAATGAGTTCAAAAGCTTTCTCATAATTTGGCTGGAATAGTTCCACCTGTTCCTTTAAGGTACTTGACCACCTTGGAAAGCTAAAAAGTACAACATATTCAATAATTTTTTTTTCATGTTCTGTATAATATATTAAAATAAATTTTTTTTTTAATTTTTATTTAGAGCTTATATAATACAAAAAAAAAATTGATTTATTAAAATTTCTTTTTTTAACATATATCCAGGAGGCGCCAAAGTCGAGGCCTGAAGAAAATCATGTCTTGCGGCGGACAGTTAATCTTAGAAATGGTAATTTTAAAACAAAAGAGAGAAACAAAATTTTCAAAAGGAAGGTTCCTTGCGTGAGAATTTACCACAAACTGACAAAAAAAAAATAATAAAAAAATGGCGGATGTTTGAAAAAAAGTTAAGAAAACACCCCTGTTTTTCACAATGTTATGCTTAAAAAGCAATACTTTATTAACTTTTTTTTTGCAAAATGTGGTAAATTGGCATACAAAACATCTTAACAAATAAAACAAGACCAAAATCATTAAAATCGGCTAAGCAGTTTCGGAGATAAAGTGTCCGCCATTCGAAAAAAAGTAATTTCTGGAAAAACGCGTTTAAAGTTAAAACTTGCTATTTTCTTTCCGCTGAGTCAGCAAGTAATGAGTGCAGGATGCGCCTGCACATTTTCACTGATTTCACTTTGTTAGAATTCGAATTTAAAAAAACAGTTTCAGGTGATGATTTTTAAAAGTATAAGGATTGAAAAAATGTAAAAAAAAAAATTTAATTTTTTGAAACTTATAAGGTGGTCAAGTACCTTAAGCAGTTTTTCAGTTTATTTATTGCTTCTATGGCCGTTTGGTCTAAACTAATTTTTGTGTTCTTACTTTTATTTTTTCCGATATGAGAATTATCTCCTTTAACATGTAAAGTTAAGGGTTTAGCTAGAGCTGCATAGTGTTTTACGAATTTTCTATAATATCCACTAAGTCCTAAGAATCCTCTAAGGTCTTTGAGGCTTTCTGGTATTGGGTAGTTTTCTATCGTTTTTATTTTATTCGGATCAGTTGAAATTCTATGGTGCTTTACAATATGACCTAAGTATTCTATCTCTTCCATGAAAAATTTTGACTTTTCATTGGACACTTTTAAGAAGGCATTATTTAATGCGTTAAAAATAGTTCGGATGTGTTTCATATGCTCTTCATAGGATGAGAAGTAAATGATTACATCGTCAATGTAAATATAATATATGCGAATTTACCTATGAAGTCGCTCAGGATGTCATCCACACATCTTTGGAAAATAGATGGGTCGTTTTGCAATCCGAAAGGCATTCGAATGAACTCATATTTACCTCCATTCACACAAAACGCTGTTTTCTCTGTGCCACTTACTTATATCTTAATTTGATGAAAACCGGACTCCAAATCAAGTGTAGTGACAAATTTGGCTTTCCCTAAGTTTTGCATCGTAATATTTATGTCAGGTATTACGTATCTGTCTGGGAGCGTATGTTGGTTTAATTTCCTAAAATCTATAACCATAAGTCTTTTGGGTTTTCCCCTCTCATCTTTACCTTTCTTATGTACGATTAACATGGATGAATTGTAAGGGCTGCAGCTTTTTTGTATTATTCCCTCTTTCAATAATTTGTTAATTTCCTTATTTACGAATTCTACGTCATTAATATTACTTGTATATTGTTTGGTCCATATAGGATTCTTTGTATTTGTCCGTATGCTAGCTTCAATCCTTGTAGGGAAGGGTAACGGTCCTATGGCATTATTGTCCTTCATCAACCTATCGATTTTTGCTCAATACGTGTCTATCCCTATATTGTAATTTGCATAATTTTTTCCCTAATTTCCGACTTTCTTAACACCTCCAATGTCATCTTGTTTACATGTATAACCGCGTTCAATTTCTTTATTCCGTTCCATCCTAGTATCAAATCAAATCCATTTATCTCATCTACCTCAAAGAAATCTAAATTTCATTGATAAACTTAATAGTTTGTTTCGTATTAATTATAGAATTACCATGCATTGATATCACTTGTAATGGTTTTACTTTTTTGGTTACACTAAATTTTAAAGTTTTCTTAACATAGATATGGGTTGCACCTGTATCTACTTAACCATTATAATTTACTTTCCCATCATTCATTGCTATACTGGGCAACCCGTTTATTAGTTTTATACTTAATTACTAAATGATTTTGTCTACCTGTCTCTACAATTGTGCTAGAGTTGTCTTCTTCGGATGTTAAGTTGTTGTTCCGCATGAGTTTTGGTTGTTTGTATTTATTGGTGAACTGGCCACTGTTACCTCGTGGTCTTTTCCAATTTTTATTGTTTCTATTCACATCGCAGTAGTTGTTTTGATGCTGAGTTGGTTGCCTGAATGTTGTTTCCATGGGTTCTGGTTTTGGTACTTGTGATGGCGGCTGGTTATAGTTATATTTCTGCTGAATCATGGTGTTCACGTCGACTTATTCCATAACGTCAATGGTGTTCAAACTTCTTCGTGTGTTAAGTTTATTACGTTTCTCCAAAGATTTTCTCATCTGCTACTTTCTATGAGAATTAGATCACTGTTTTAGTTTTTTTAATGAAAGAAACACGAATAGTTTTTCTGTCACTAAATTTTTTATTTCTTTGTTCACTGTATTTTCCCTTCTTTTCCTTACAGCCTTTAATTTTTTTTACATAAGATTTTGTCCTTTATTATGAAGGATTATGTATGTATGTCCTTGCTGCGACAAGGATGACTATTTTTTAGTCCGCTCACTGGAGCATCAATGTATATGATACTCCTGGCAGGATCGCCAGTTAAAGATTTGGTTGATAGTTAAAGACTTGCTTGTCTTTGGAAAATATGTATATAAAACTTTATTTTTATGAATTTAATTTTAGGGTAGTTCTCGTTTGATGTTTAACGCACGGAGATTCGAACCTAGGCACTCAAGAGTTGTAGTCAAGCACCAATCCATCCAATCCATATCGGGCAGAAATAAGTTGACGTTTGTTGCACAAAAATGTGAATTTTCATTGGTCGACACCTATGTATGACTAAACAAGACTCAACTGACAACCTGACTTTCTGCATTGGAAAAATACACTTATCAGTGTACACTTATCAGTGTAGAAGGAAAGTACGTTTTATGTATGCAGAAGGCATTAAAAAATGTTTACTGGTGCCGAGTATACATATGTATGTACTCGTATGTGTAGTTTATATACGCTCAACATACATGTGTTACTCACAAGTTTACTTTGAACCAATTATTATTACTCTTACATGAAAAACAATTTGTGGTAACCAGATAAACTTTCAAATCCAAAGACAGGATTTACGCGTATGTAAAAAACAAAAATCACGATGAACGCCTTCGTATGGAAATTCTTTTCCGGCATTTTAATTCAATCTTACCGATAATATTCAAGAATCTCAATCTTTTCTACTTCCAGTAGTTTATGAACCGCTCTGGATAAACTTCAGAACGCAATAATCTCAAATATTGATACGATTTTTCTTATCCTTCTGAAATTTAAAACTTTGTTATGTATATTCTTACTCGTACACGTCTATACAGATCTTAAATATGTACATTTGTGCAAACTTATACATATATGTATAAAGGGTACATAGTCAAACGTGAATATATATACATACATAGGTACATGCTAATTGAAACGAAGATTATTACATCTGCTGCGTTATGCGGGGAGCAAAAAATATTATATATGCTCTACTTTGCTTGTTATGCAAATTTTTAAATTCGGTTGCGGGATTATGGAAAACACATCACCCCTCAATACTTCATTTATATTGCAACTGTTTTCAAAAAAAGGTATTCAACAAAGGAACCGAACTGCACGATGAAGAAATCGCAAATGCAATTTTCTATGTGACCCCTTCACACCCCTTGATAAACACTCACACATACTTATCTACAAATATGTTGTGTACTAGGTTTAAAATGAATCCAATGCAAATTTCAAATTTCTATTGCTGCACAAATAGAATTTGTAATTTGAATATTCAAATTATATACCCGTGACTTTCCTTTTTTATTTTTATACATAATTATGTAGAAGTGTTTGTTCATGTTTACTTTCGTCTATTCCATTGTAAAATTCAATAATTTTGCATATTGCTCGCAACGCAAGCCTCC
The DNA here is from genome assembly GCA_037575425.1 of Anastrepha fraterculus. Classification (NCBI taxonomy): domain Eukaryota; kingdom Metazoa; phylum Arthropoda; class Insecta; order Diptera; family Tephritidae; genus Anastrepha; species Anastrepha fraterculus. The sequence goes on from JAYXIM010040929.1 coordinate 10,083, forward strand.
TATAAAAGTGTCCTTTGCATACGGGCATGTAATTGTAATCCTTCCGCTTTTCACCCTTACGTTTTGAAATTCCAAAACATTAACACTGGCGTGCAGTAGATATTGTTCATATATTTTTCTCTTGTACGCATCAGGTATCAATGCTCCAGTAGTGTACCGCCTATCAGGATTATTTTCTTATACTTTGAAGTAAAATTAAAATCATTCCTACTAATGATGCATGGTGGACTCCAAGCCAAACACAACGTTTTAAAAATTTCGTTGGCTATCTTTCACTTATGGAATGCAAAACTTTCATGAAATTCGAACGAAGTGCCAGTATGGATATCGAAGAAGCCGGTAATAATCTTGTAAAACTTTTTGTGTGACCTTAGTAAACCTTTACCGGTTTCAAGAAAACAAAATGAACCCGAAATTAAAATTTAGCCGCGGCTACATTAGTCGATCAGCCTAATTTTTCACTACTTTTCCTAATAAATCTGGCCGTATGGCGCCAACGGTGGCTTGAATATTGCAACAAATTAACCGATTTGTGCGGTGTATGGCAAGTTGCGCCGTCTTGTTGAAACCAAATGTCGTTGATGTTTAGCTGATATATTTTTGGAAACAAAACTTCTATCGGCAGGGTTCGATAGCGCCCGCCATTTACCATAACTGCAGTTCCCTTCTTATTTCGAAAGAAATATGGATCGATGATACCGCCAGTGCTCTATGAACTTCACGAACAGATTTTTTTTAAGTAAATTTCCATAATTTGGAATCGTTGCTCTGGCGTTAAACGATTCTTGATGACTTGCCAACCCCTACTGAACAGAAATGTCAACACAGTTTGCCATTCTCAGCTGTCAAACCAAGATTATCGATATCGATAGTTCTCATGCAGCTAAAAAACACCCGGTACAATGAAAATAATCAAAATAACCTTAACAGATAAGTAGGTAGGTAGGGTGGATGTCGTAATGGCACACTTAGACCTGTAATACATCCATTGTAATACCAGTGGCTCTTTTCATTACACCATAGGTTCCTTTTTAAGGCATTCTGTAGCTTTTATAAAAGAACGAAGCTTCGTTAGTTTTAGGTGCGCTTTATCCACTACATCCGTTAAGAATGCACTACCAAGAGTGCGGAGTCTGCTTCTAGCTCAACCCCTGATTATGTCCTCTTATTCCGTGTTAAGACAGCGTCTACAAAAATCATAGTATGGAATGGTGTATCCACTAAAACAATCCCTCCTCCTCTTCTGGGAGACTCCCTTCCCGGAACTTCCTTGCATTACTTCGGGAAGGCCCAGAACGGTGCCCATTAAATGGACCAATATTATTCACCCATTTGTAGCCAGCTTAATGCTATAGACTCGTCTTCTAATGTCTCTGTGCCGTCATACCAGTGGTATGTGTGGCATGCACTCAAGTTCCTCTCACATTGGCTTATGGATGTTATCTGCAATCGAGGCATCTGCAGCAAAGAAGATGTTGTGGAATATTATACCGTCTTATGCCATCGTGAGCACATGACTCGGCCGTCTGGGATTTGTCGTCAGTTCCTAGACAGTCCACCTCCTATCGAGGGCTGATTTGTTTTTCTCTTCGTTTTACGCTGCCACTCCGCGCGTTGCAGGTGCAGCCTTATCCGCTTTGCAAAACGTTTAACTGCAGTCAACAGTCATTTGATGCACACATGTTATTGATTGAGCTGTCTGAGCTCAGCTGTTCTCCCAAGACTAACTAACGTGATCCGCGCTTTCTATTGCATTGTTGCAGCTTGAACAGAACGGAGTGTCCTCCATGTAAAAACGATGGATGTACTCCAAGAAACAACCGTGACCGCTCAATATTTGGGTTAAACAGTGGTCTACGTCTCCGTGTCTTCTGGTCACCCATTGGCTAATTTTGGGCATAAGTCTGTAGGTCCAACGTCCGTTAACAGATAAGTCCCATTTGCTTTGCCACTTTTCTAACTTTCTCTTATCCAAGATTACTCCTAGATATTTAACTTCATCGGAAAGACCAAGTGTCACACCTTTCAGTATTGGAAGACTGAGTCCATCCAATTTCCGTTTTCTCCTAAACAATACTATGGTGGTTTTGTTTGGATTAACGGAAAGACCTTGTCTCGTGCACCAGTCATCGATTTTGTCCAGAACCCTCTGCACTTTCGTGCAAAGCTTTCTTGGGGATTTATCCGATGTTAGCGCACAGATACCGTACGCATATGTTTGCACATGAAAACCGAGTTCTTGCATATCCGCTACGAACAAGCACCACAGCAGCGGAGAAAGAACACCCCCTTGGGGACATCCTTGCTTCGCCCTGACGGTGATTAGTTCGTCACTGTTCTCACCAGCGGTTAACAGCCTCTCAGAAAGTATGGAATTTATCCATTTTATCTTGGTTTGATTAACTCCGTGTCGTTCGGCAGAAGAACATATTGAGCAGAAAGTGGTATTATCAAAAGCCACCTCAATGTCCACGAACACGCCCATTGTGTATTCGTCAGCTTCGAGTCCGGCTTCAATCTTGCTACCAAGATGGGGTAAGGCTGATTCACATGATTTTCCACTCTGGTAAGCGTTTTGATTTCTACTAAGTGGACTTCTCGGCAATACCCTATTCGAATATGTTTCTCCACCACTCGTTCTGGACTTTTCAACACGAACGATGTCAAACTGAGTGGTCTAAAACTTTTTGCTAGGGAATAATCACCTTTTCCTGGTTTCGGCATAAATACAACTCTTACGCGTCGTAACGTGGTGTGTTGCCAGTGTTTTGAATTACCAAATCAGATGGCAGGAAAAAATCCAGTAACATTAGACCTCTGGGGTTGCATTTGCTGCTTCCCCATATAATGTTCTGTGAATTTGCATCACAGCCCACTATTAGCCCCAGATTAATGGATTCTGCATACTTGACTACTTCTCTTAGCTCCTTCGAAGGAGGTGGCTGTAAAGAGTCGTAGGGTAGTTAGGCCGAAACTATGATAGCTTCGACACTGTTCCCACTCTTCCAGTACTTTATTTTTGCAACAACGATATCTCCGGAGCATAGCTCTTTTAACATCGTTGTTCGATCAACCTAGACCACAGATACGCTTGTGAAATACCCATGGTTCTTGGATTAGTATTATGTGGGGGTTTGTTTGCAGTTTTGCATACCTAGGGCACAGGAGAACCGTAGACGCTTTGCTATGCTGCAGATTTATCTGTGTAAATATTACTTCAGTCATGAGACTGAGTATATTTACGCTTTGTCCTCCACTTTATCTTGGACATGGAAATGGATTCGCTCCAGATGTAGGTGAGGACGGCATCCGTACCTCGACTTCAGCACCTTGAGAGATCCAAGATCGATACCCAGTACCATTTGGGAACCCGCCTCTGAAGTGGTAGCGGATTTCTGCCTAGTGCATGAGTATACTCTCCAGAGAGTCGTGTCAAGAGCTTTGTTTTGAACACGGATGCGGAGGAGTTCTGCTGAACTACAGGAAGAACCCGGAATCCAGACACTCGCTCGTACCAGCCTTTCTTTGCTACTCTCAACAAGAATGAACTTGCTGTTTTCGCAGGTCGGAATTTTTGCTATTTCTTTTTCCAGCCATTCTCGGGAAAAAACATTGGAACAGTGCACCTTTACGATGCCGTCCACCTTTACGCCGTCGGCTCGACTTTCGACTCACCGATAGCTTTCCAAAGATAAGCTGTCAAGATGTCTTGTTGCCCTTTGGACAGTAGATCGTCTTGTTTGTCGATATGTATCTCTACCGTCATTGCTTTTGC
>JAYXIM010040946.1:0-59514 GCA_037575425.1 Anastrepha fraterculus
AAAAACATTCTTTGAAATATATTTATGCATCTTGTATTTAAATATCTATCAAACTCGTTTCCTCTTTCCAATTTTATGACTAGTACTAAATTACTATTTTCAATTTAAATTCTCATACTTAGAAATATATACATACATAATTGTATGCAAATCTAAATTGTTATACATGTGAATGTAAATATATAAGTACATGAATTGGGCTATGCGATACCATTCACAAGTACCATCTGTGGAATGACAGAAAAGAAATACTATGATTTTATTCCTCCAACAGTCTATTTAAAATCTTGAGAGATGGGAGAAAAATAATATTTTTGAATACTTTGCTCATGAGTTTATAGTATGCGCATACTTACATACATATAATATGTGCCCTTATACATATATTTGTACATATTTTTGATATGCAATTTTCGAATGAAATTTTCTTCAAATAATAAATTGTCATGACAGAAATACCATATATATTATTTTTTTTTTCAAATCTACATGTTGAAATATTCCATGCATATACATTTACCAATTTTTCTCATCTAATTTTTCTTATGCATCACTATTTTGCAAGATACCATAAGTGTTTCTGCTGCAGTCACACAACATTGACTACTTCATCAAAGCGTGCCAAAAATTTTACTCCTGAATTCAACCGTGAAAGCTCTTCTATATTTGGTTTTTTGTTTGCGTACCTTTACCCAAATGCACATAGTATATATATATGTGTGTAAGTATGTATGTATGTGTATATACATACATGCATAACACAAAATGTACGACTCAATCATCGTAACTGGATTTGTGGAAAACTGTGCAGATAGACATGAATTTTATTTGCAAGCAAACCACTTTGGCAATCTGTTTATCCATATAGTTATAGCAAGACCTGAAATAGAATAAATGCTACAGTTATGATGATTGAGATTTCCGTGAAAATGGAAAATATCTCATTTACATACAGTATTGTAACAACAAATCCTGTTTTACGTGCTCGAATAGTTATTACCAACGACTTTTTGAATGTGTATAGACAGGATGGTAGAGAGTCATGATTAATTAAATCTAATATTGTAGAAGAATCTACTTGGAGCTGCAAAAGTACAAAATTCTTTCAGGTACAATCCAGGCACCTAAATTAAGTGCGACAAATATAGTAAAAATAGTAATCGCTTTGCGAAAATCCTTAATTTTTTTCATATCTTAGCTTACTAAGAATCTTTTAAAACACCAATATTCCTCACATTTTCTGTTTTTCTTTACTATTATCTTTATTCAAGAAATCTAAATATGTACGTGTATGTACGTGGAAACTCCTTTTGTTTTTTCGTCGCAACTGAGAAATTTAAGGTGTTAGATCTCTTTGTCTGATCTGTCTTGCTTTGTAAAAAAGTCCCAAGGATGATATCCAAATAAGAACTTTTGATGAGAAAAGTGTTTAGAAAATATTTTTGATGTAATGTGTGAAACAAATACATACACCCGAGCCACTAAGAAGTAAATTGAAAAACAAAAAATTTAAAATAGATTCGTATAGTATAAAGCAAGTGTCGGATTTGGTAAAATGTAACATGGGCAATTTTAGGCAAAGTATAATGGCTTATTTGATGAAACTTGGTGGAGATGATAGGGAGGGGCTCAAGAGCAACTTTTATAACTCAATATTCCGGAAATAATAGTTTTGTAATTATTTGTCTTGAAAGTGTTTTCGGGAACCTTACTATAGTTTGACACTTTATCATATATATTTTTCTAAACTTCACTTAAATTCACAAAATATGCACTTACACGCGTATTTCTACTTATTTTGATATTTATTTTGGAAATATTTCTATGAAAATTAAGTGCAACTGCATTTATCAATATCATCACCTTCAAATTTAAACGAGAGTAACAATTCATTGGAATTGACAACAGTAAATTGTTGCCGGATGCTTGCAAATTAAAATAAAAATATGAACAAAAATGAAGTATTTCAGTTCAGTGTTGATGATGAAGATAGGGGCTATTGTGCATCCTTACTACACACACAAATATGACGTTTCAATTTTTGGTTCAATAGAAAGGATGAGTATCCTTTTTCTAAAGCGCGGAAGGCCGCCTACGCAAAAAAGAGTTCTACGCAAAAATACTGTGGGTGGCGTAGCCCGAAATGGACTTAAGAGGGTTATTTTTTGTTCTATGCAAAAATTATACGAATTTACAAAAACCCTTCTAGTCTACGCTCATGTAAAAATCAATTTTAAATGTTTATCTTTTCGAAAAAGTTTCTCAATTCTACCGCAATTTTATTGAAAATAGAATATTTCAAAATTTGCCACGAAATAAGCCCAGAAAGACGTCAACGGCTGATGACAGGTTGAGTAAGGCAGACCCTTTTTTGACCTGGACCGAATTCAGAGTACAAATGGAAACTAATTATGGGATAGATATATCAGCCCGAACTGTACGAGAACAATTTCAGGAAAATTGTTTGAAGATCTTCGAATCACTCGACACATATACATATATTACACAACATTTGAATAAAGATCCTCATTTTTGGAAATTAATGGTCTAAAATAACGAGTTAAAATTGCATGTTTTTGGGAATGATGGAAGACCCCACCTGAGACGTTCGTCACTACTGAATTGAATCCGAATTACACTAAGAAAACAGTTAAACACGATAAGTCATCGGCAATGGTGTGCTACATCATCAGGTGTTGATCCGATTGTTCAAAAAATAACTCCGAACAAGCAAGCAAGCTAACGAGAACCCAAACTCTGTTCTCGTGTGGTAAAAGGTTGGATTATCCCAAACTCTGTTCTCGGGTGGTAAAAGGTTGGATTATCGCCAATTTTATAAAATCTTTTCAGTGGCCCTATAGAGAATCTGTGGGAGGTCCTAAAGAAATCAGTAGTAAGTTTTCCTTATAGGAGTAGATTATCCAGGAGGCATGGCACAAGATCACTCCGGGTCAAGGCCAGCAGAAAGGCTTTCCAACAAAATATAAGTAGTACAAGCTATAGAGTTCTTCAAACTATAAATAATTTTGTTGTAGCATGCATTTTTTTTTTAATTTTCAACCTATTGATCAACTTAAATTGAAAAATGCATAGCAATAAGCTGTATACAAATCTTATTACTTCAAATTTTCAACTTGTTCCCCTTTGTTTTGTAATAAAATACGCGTTTTTGCAAGATTTAGTGTTGTAAAGGGTATTTCAAAAGTAACGCCTAGATGTCAGCAGTGTATAATTCCTGGGCGGTACCGTTTTATGTTATCTTTTACCTTTGTCAAGTAGCCAGATGTACAAATTTATATGATGAACAACGCGCTGAAATTATTGATATTATGAAAATGGTCGATCTTTATCGCATCGATACCGCAAAATTCGTGTTTTTTTTGGTGGAAATAATCGTTCGAATATGTCGACACTTCAAAGGCTGGTGAAAAAATGTCGAGAAACGGGTTCTGTCAAGGATAGAAAAAGGCTTTCAGACCAAAAACTGGACGTTCTGTTGAGAAAATTACTGCCGTAGCGCAAAGTGTTGCTGTACAACCTTCAATATCGATATCTCGACATATATCGATGCCACAACAACAAAGGCATTTATTAATCGACTGTTTGGCGGATTTTAACAGTAGACATGCTCATCTTCTTCTTCTCAGCGTCACAGTCCTTGGTGAGCCATAGCTTCCTTCACAGCTTCTTGTCATCGATCTCGATTTACAGCCACTTCCCTCCAACATTGCACGCGTATTTTCTTAAGATAAGCTTCCACATCTTCTAGCCACCTTTTCCTCGGGCATCACCTTTCTAACCACATGTCTCAGCCATCTAAGTCGTTGAGACTTAATAAATCGTATTATAATTTCTGTCTTAACTATGTCTTCCAGTTCGGCATTGTACCTAATGCGAAAAGTGCCATCTGTCAGTCTAAGCGGACTATAGGTCTTTCGGAGCACTCTTCTTTCAAAGCAAATTAGCTGTTTTGTCTCGTTAGCTTTCAGCATCCATAGTTTACAGCCATATGTAAGCACGGGTCGTATCAATGCTTTATAAATTCTTAATTTTTGCTCTCGCGATAATATTTTAGATCAGAGTAGTTTTAGATTAGCATTATATGCTTTGTTGGCTGCTCGTATTCTGTCATTGATTCCGACATGTCTTGGTTGAGTGATAATGTAATGCCGAAGTTGGTGAGCTCATTTACACATTGGAATTTGTATGCTCCACACTCCAGATCATTGGATACGGACCATATATTTAGTTTTTTCTGCATTGATTTTCAGTCCAGCTAGATGTATTCTTTCCTCCAGCTTTTTGAACGCAGCCTGCAGCTCATTTTTAGTTTTTGCCATTATTAGTATATCATCTGCATAACCACACATTTGGAACGGCTTGTTGTAGATGCTTCCATTCGGGTTTTTTTAGTATTTCTTCAGCATATTGGCTCAGCCTTAAATATAATATATTTTTGAAGACCTTGCATCCTGAGTTCAGTAGCGATATGCCTCTGTAATTTTGACAGTTTTCTTAATCGCCTTTTTTATGTATCGGAGCAATAATAAAAGGTGGCGCAAAAGTAACCTTGCGATGTTTTTTGGCTGTAATTAAAAAAAAAAATTAAAAACTTTGATTTTTCTTGTGGATTATTTTTATTTGGTCTTTTATGAGAATATGATGTCATGTAAATGGCCGCCGCCACAGTTGATTGCTATTTGAGCCCTTTTTATGGCATTTTCCATCACTTTGGCCAAAACTTCCGGCGATAGGTCCTCACATTCTTGACGGATATTGTATTTAAGAGCTGCAAGAGTCTGAGGCTTGTTGACATAAATCCACGACTTCAAAAAGTCCCACAAAAAGAAGTCTGGAGCGGTCAAATCAGGCGATTTTGCTGGGCAGTGCAAATCGCCAAAACGGGAGATTAGGCGCCCGGGAAATGCATCCTTCAGCATATCGGTTGTGGCACGTGCAGTGTGTGCCGTTGCACAGTCCTGTTGGAACCACATGTTTTCCAATCCCAATTCATCAAATTGCGGCAAAAAGAACTCGTTCATCATTGCTCAGTAGCGCTCACCATTCACAGTAACCGTTTGGCCCACGACGTCTTCGAAGAAAAAAGGTTCGATGACTCCTCCAGCGAAAACAGCACACCATACAGTGACTATGAGCGGGTGTAATGGCTCTTCGTGGGTTACAGTGCTCCCAAAGCGTACATTTTGCTTATTTACGTACCCGCTAAGATGGAAATGGGCCTCATCACTCATGATTATTTTTGATTAAAAATCATCTTCCTCTTGGTTGTGATTAAGGATGGCTTGAGCGTATGTTGGACGCGATTGGCGGTCAGCAGCTAACAGCTAATGCACCGTCTGGACTTTGTACGGAAACATCTTCAAATCATGCACCGAAATTCGCTGTAAAGACCGTCGACTGATACCGCAGCAATATTTCGCATGTGTTTACTACACAAATGTCAAAACAGAACTGACATTAGGGGCCAAACGCAAAATTTATAGCATTTTCTGATAGGAGGATTACTTTAGCGCCACCTGTTACTTGTCAACTATTTTCTAGGTAAGGTGTTGGTTTCCCATATTTTTATTACTAGGTTGTGCAGATCTTTGGCCAACTCTATTCCAACATATTGTAGGAATTCTGCTGGTACCGCATCATCGCCATTATTTTTATAATTTTTCAGTTTGTTTATGGCGGATTTTATTTGCTCAAAATTGGGGGTGCTTATATTCACCGCAGCGGTCTGCAATTCTGGTGTTTCTCCTTTTTATCTTTGTACATTTAGAGTTTCATTGAAATGTTCCTTCCAACGATGAATAATTTGCTGTTTATCACTTAGTGTGCTTATGCTGGACATTTAAATGAGGTCATTTTTTACATATAATTGTTAGGAGCTGCTAAAAAGAATATACATTTTTACTTGTTTTATTTTAAAACAACATCTAAGCGTGTATTTTGATAGACTCTTTACTATAGCGTGAAAGACCCTTTGCTTTACTTAATTTTACAATGTTGGCCGCCGTAGCCGAATGGGTTGGTGCGTGACTACCATTCGGAATTCAGAAAAAAAGTAGGTTCGAATCTCGGTGAATGACAAAATGAAGAAAACGTTTTTTCTAATAGCGGTCGCCCCTCGGCAGGCAATGGCAAATCTTCGAGTGCATTTCTGCCATGAAAAAGCTCCTCATAAAAAATATCTGCCCTGCAGAGTCGGCTTAAAACTGTATGTCCCTCCATTTGTATAACAACATCGGCCAAAAGGCCCAACATACATAAATATCTATATTTAGGACGCCACTTTTCATTGCCTTTATATACTCATTGCGTACTTAATAAAGCCCTTAAATGAATTTGGATAATTGTTTTTTAATTCCAAAAGATGGGTCAATTTGTTGCACTCCTGTGGGCTCCTAATCTCTTCAAGATCGGAGGTTACCCGCACCCAGAGACTAAACGACCTTGCTTATGGTTTATTTTAATTAAACATTAAATATTAAAAGCAAATACATTCACGAAATATACACAAAAAGATACTTTCTCCTTTTCCTTTACCGCATGTGAAACAATTCAATTATGTACATACATATATTTTATTTTTATATTTGCCTATTAGACTTTCGATATTGTGACGGTCTAGATTATTCACATAATTTAATCACCAAAATATGAAGTCCTTTCAATATCTTTAAAAATTCGAAAAGCACGGATTGAACATACATATGTATATGGGTACGTACATATCTACATAAGATATACCTATGTGCATATGCATGCAAACATATCCACACAGTAACTACATAAAATATTACCACATATTAACATTCAATCCACATTCCGGTCAATGCCGTAAGATATGTTACGAGTATATGAACGTTTCCTACGCCGCATTTCGTAAATAATTGAATTTGTAAATGCGGCTAAAATTAAAAATCGCGCCTCCAGGTAAATGTAGTGATATAGTTATATTTGAATTGCACTTTCTTATGTATAACATATAAATAAATTAAATAATTTCAATGCCAAGTTTATCCTTCATACTTAAAATTTGTAGTACATTGCCAAGTTCCCATTCAGAAAGCATTGAAACCCATACATCCACGCATACATACCTTACTGCATACTTAAAAAAATCCATTTAATGCAACGCGAGTATAAAAAGAGAATGCACATTCATGGCATTTTTTATTTAAGACTCATTCGCAGTTCTCTATTTTTTCTCGCTTCTCTTAACAGATAATTTTAAAGAAGTCATATCCCAACACCAACCAGTGAAACTAAGAAAACGAGAGCGAAAGTTGAAAGCAGTAGAAGAAAAATAAAATGTGGAATATTTTTTCTTTAATAAAAATGAATGAAATAATAAATATAACCTGAAGACTTGTAGGTAACAATACTGAAAAAAGTCATGCGCTCTGTTCTTGGCGTCACATGTAACTTTTTTAGAATTTACTGGTGCTTGTGAAGCGACTTCAAGTTCGCGGGCTCTATGCACCTAACAGCATCTTACCAAATCTGCCAGTAACACTCACAATTTTTTTCGCTCTCTTTTCCTCAGTTTATATGAAGTGTAACCAAAAAATCTACGACAATGTCGGCAAGTATATGCATACAAACATACAGGTAATCATGTGTGGGGATATATATGTACATACATTAATGTGTTGATGTCCATATGCGTGCATACATTTGTTTGTATATAAGCACATTCAATAACAAAAAAGAAACGTGGAATTACGTTTGTGTTGGTGATGAGTCAGGATCTGAACACATGCGCAGCTCGGTCAAACACCCATTATGTGTCCGAACTATCATATATACATACATACATGCGAGTACAATTCCTGAATTGAGTATATATTAATGCTGAGACAGCCAAGTTACATGTCCTGCTTGCACGTACTATACTTTAGCGTCCATGTACTCTTGCAGGCTTCGACCTCAAATATTAGAATATGTGTGCCCATATGTGACACCATATACGTCCATGCATGACGGCACACACATGTGTGTGTTGCTTGTACACCGCTATTTAGGGGTGGTTGCAAGGATATTAGGGGCGTGGCTTCACATATGTGTACGTTTGCTATCAAATATAACAGAGAGCCAAAACTCTCCACGGATAAAAATCGCACCGAAACCTTTAGCTGAGACATTCGGAGAGCTCATCAAACATTTCACAGTAAGTACACGTCTAGGATAAATGATATAATGTATACTAAAAAGGTGTGTGACTTTGCTCAAGACTGTATCAGAGGAGAATGTTATGAAATAAGAAAGCGCAAATGCTACTATTAAGAATTTTTAGTACAATTGTGATTTGAAAGATTTGTACAGGGTGGGCCATATACCGAATAATCAGCCGAAATTCCGATATTAATTGGCCGCCTCCTCGGAGCTGTGATTTAAGCCCGTTGGACTATTTTTTGTGGGGAGCCGTTAAGGACAAATGCTATGCGAACCATCCAGAGACGATTGATGCTTTAAAACACGAAATCGAAGTTGCCATTCATGAAATTGGAGCCCAAACAATCGAAAATGTGCTTAAAAATTGGGTTGATCGAATGGCCTACTGTAAAGCCAGTCGTGGCAGTCATTTGAACGATATTATTTTTCATTCATAAATGACAATGTTCAATCTTCAAAATAAAAAAAAAGTTTGAAAAAATATTGATTATTTTTTTTTTACAGCCGATTCAAAAAGCAAACTTTACATGGCCCACCCTACATACTTATATAAAGGGTTTTTCAATTGGCGCGGGTCGATTTTGGCGCCCTGTGGCAGCCATTTTGTTTTGGTGACATCTGTCAAATCTTTTGTTTATTATTCAGTTGTTTATGCCAAATCATCATGGCAAGTTACACGATTGAACAGCACGTTCAAATGATAAAACTTTATTATCAAAATGAGTGTTCATTAACGCAAACGTTGCGCGCATTGCGCCCATTTTTCGGTAGACGTGGTGGCCCTTCCAATTTCTTATGGCCCATATTGAACCATATGGACCTAGACGACATGTGGTTCCAGCAGGACGGCGCTACGTGCCACACTGCAAACGCCATTTTATTCCATTTCAACATCTACCCGCCCTTATTGAAAAACCCTTTATATAAGGTATGCCGTTAATAGTGGAAAATAACATCAGGCAAATGACCACCACGGGCGGCCGCCGTAGCCGAATGGGTAGGTGCGTGATAACCATTCGGAATTCACAGAGAGGTCGTTGGTTCGAATCTCGGTGAAAGCAAAATTAATAAAAACATTTTTCTAATAGCGGTCGCCCCTCGGCAGGCAATGGCAAACCTCCGAGTGTATTTCTGCCATGAAAAAGCTCCTCATAAAAATATCTGCCGTTCGGAGTCGGCTTGAAACTGTAGGTCCCTCCATTTGTGGAACAACATCAACACGCACACCACAAATAGGAGGAGGAGCTCGGCCAAACACTTAACAGAAGTGTACGCGCCAATTATTTATTTTTTTTAAATGACCACCACGACCACGCTTACAGGACAATACCCTTTTCATGAAATTTTCCATAACCGAATTGCAAAGTGGTTGCCCTATGTCTTCGATAGCCTCACGAATTCCATCTTTGAGGTCTTGAATCGACCCTGGGCTGTTGGCGTAGACCTTTTCTTTCACGTAGCCCCAAAGAAAAAAGTCACAAGGTGTTAAATTACAAGATCTCGGTAGCCAATTGTGATTACCTCTTCGGGAGATAACACGGCCCGGAAACTTTTCCCGTAAAATATCAATGGTTTCGTTGGTTGTGTGGCACGTAGCGCCGTCTTCTTGAAAAGAAACGTTGTCCAGATCAATACCATCCAATTCCGGCCATAAAAAATCGTTATTCTTCTCTCCTGTTTAACACCTAACACCTGTTATTGGAAAAAGCTTTACCAAGATACCTTTTTAAAACTTTTGTATGAAAAGTAAAGTTATTATTTGGTATATGAATACTTATAATAAAGTAAAAAATATGTATTTAAGCTTTGAAATAAAAAGTAGATATTAATTGAAAAATTTTAGTTTAAGAATTTGAAGCTTCGGTCTCCGTTGTTATGAGCAATACGGCACATCAACACAACTCACAGAGCTTCAGTGATTTCTTCAATATTAAATGTTTGGCACTATGGACTTCATCCGAAAGCTAAATGTCCCTAGTATTGAAATGTCCAGGACAGACAATTTTTATAAGCTTCTAGTTGCTGTTTTGTGCATCTTACTGTAGCTTTTGCAAACACTTGACCACAGCAGCTGCGGCTGTCGAGCAATTAGAACACATATGTATTTACATATGTAAATATAAGGGTGTATGGTACATATATACGGAGCCGCGGCCACCGACATGACAAAAGTTCAAGATTTACCAAATATTGGCAAATAATTCTACGCGAAATATCCCAATATTGACTATTTTCGAATTGTCGAGAAAATTGACATATGGGCGGCTCGTTTTATGAATGAAAGTATTTTGATCTTAGAAATATGAGCACAAACTTATGAATGAATTTACTTTTGTTGTGATATACAATATTGGGACTGTTCAAAGTATCGCGACTAAAAGAATTATGGCCGCCGCGACTGCGTATATGAATGTATTTTGTTTTTGTAGTCGCTGTAGGCTTAGATTTTGGCTTTGGGCGACATATGTATGTACATATGTTAGAATGCGTGGTGGCAAAGCGGTCATCGCGTTGCGCTTGTGCTGCTTTTGCGTCTATAAAGGTAATTTGTTTTAGTAAGTACAAGATTCGGAATATGGACTGGTGGAAGACGAAAGTACACGGGAGCAAGAAGGGGGCGCTGTGCTCGCGGATATATGTATATATATGTATGTATGAACGTGCATGTTTGTAGCTACATACATACATATGTATGAATACATTCATTTTGTAGGAAGTTGAGAAGGTGTATATGTATGCATCCTAGGACTTAAAGTGGGTATATATACATACACACCTACATAGACTTTAGAGCAGAGTTATTTTTGCACTTGTTAGGAAGAAACTCGTTCACTAGTGAATGTGAATAAATAAGTCAAGGGTATTTGGGCATACCTGCATATGTACATACATACGTACATATGAAACGAAGATGTTGTTGTTGCCCTTGTGCATTATTGTTTTTCATATACAAATGTACATGCATACATACAGGGTGGGCCATGTAAAATTTGCTTTTTGAATCGGCTATAAAAAAAAACTAATCAATATTTTTTCAAACTTTTTTTTTACTTTGAAGATTGAACATTGTCATTTATGAATGAAAAATAATATCGTTCAAATGACTGCCACGACTGGCTTTACAGTAGGGCATTCGATCAACCCAATTTTTATGCACATTTTCGATTGTTTGGGCTCCAATTTCATGAATGGCAACTTCGATTTCGTGTTTTAAAGCATCAATCGTCTCTGGATGGTTCGCATAGCATTTGCGCTTAACGGCTTCCCACAAAAAATAGTCCAACGGGCTTAAATCACAGCTCCGAGGCGGCCAATTGATATCGGAATTTTGGCAGATTATTTGGTTTTTAAAAACGGTAACCAAAAGTTCGAGTGTAACTTTGGCAGTGTGACAAGTTGCACCGTCTGGTTGAAATATCGTCCATTTCATCCTCTTCAATTTTTGGAAACAACTCGTTGAGCATGTCACGGTAGTGCTCGCCATTTACTGTAACCGCGGCTCCTCGCTCATTTTCGGAAAAAAAATGGCCCGATGATGCCAGCAGACCAAAAACCGCACCAAACAGTGACTCGTTGTGGATGCATTTGCTTTTCTACAGTAACGTGTAGATTTTCTGAGCCCCAAATCCGACAATTTTGCTTATTGACGTAGCCACCGATGTGAAAGTCAGAAAATAAGAAGAAGACTCACCACTTAGGAAATAGGTTTTCAATATTTCCCAATTTTGATCAAGCATATAGCGTCCCATTTCGAAAATGTCAAACCTTTAAGTAAATTATGAACACATTTGACATGTCATTTGTGTTACCATTCTCAAAAAAATAGGTGGTTCAAAAAGCAAACGCTATATGGCCCACCCTGTATGTAATTTGCCGTGGAGTACATAAGCTATAAATTGAAGTACAACATAAAATAATAAATATATAATAAAATAATACTACATACATACATATGTAGTATATTTGGTAGAGTTATATACTTTCATTAAGGAAATACATAGTATGTACATTCATTTGTGCATGTAATGAAAAAAACGACATGTATTACTTTTCAGATAATGTATGAAAACTTATCACCGTCGCACGTAACATATCCACAGGCTTCTATCATAACGCACCGCCCCTTTATCCCTGCCACATGTATGACTTGACATCAATTAGCGGCGCCAATTTTTTGTTTTTTTCTTACTTTATTATTATTATTTTGTTTTAATGCAATCGAAAAAAAAAATTGTGTAATAAATTTCATGTATGCGCTTATCATTTCAAAAGTAACAAAAAAGAAAAAAAAAAAAGCAATCGCAGAAATAAACGCACCACGAGGTTTTCCTCGCCACATGTTAGACTCGATATCAATTTTTTTTTAATTTTTGTTTAATGTATTCGAAAAAAATATGTGTAATAAAGTTTACGTATTCGCTTATTATTTCACAAATAAGAAAATAGTACAAATTTAATTAGTTTAATGTCGAGGTGTGAAATGTACAGTAGAAGCCCGATAAGTGTAATACCGATAATTGCAATTTCGCGGAAAGTACAATTCGATTTTGAGTCCATAGAAAACTCGAAAAGAGCAATAAAAAATTGCAATTTTCGGGCGCAAAAGAATTCTTGTTCGAAGAAATTTTTTACTTAATACGGCAATGTATTTGCGTTCATCACGCGCGAAGACACAGCTTTATAGCTATGCACAGTTATGGTTCTCGGAATTATTGCGACTAAAAAATCACTGATTGCGTGCTGACGCTTTGTGATTTTTGATTTTTACAAATAACTGTAAAATTGTAGCGCTGATATCATAAAATATGGCATCGAATCGTTTGTGATATTCAACACGCGTTAGTTTCAAGCTGGTTCTTGAGAGTAAAACAATCGTTCGGAGTTTGAATCATTTTTTTTTTGCTTTCATCAAATAAAATCATGGGAAAAGTGAAAAAGAATCTACATTTTCTTACATTGAAAGGAAGAGATGAGATTCTCCAAAAAATTGAAAAAGGCGTTAAACAACGAGATCTTGCATTCGAATACAAAGTTGATTGCGCAACGATTTGCCGAATAAAAAAACAATCCATCCAAACATTACAAGAAAATGTAAATAAATGAAATAAACGGAATACGTTGCGGTTTGGCAATCATCCAGAGCTCGAGAAGCGTTTGTACCAGTTTTTCATGAATCAGCGGCAACGAAATGCTCCTGTTTCTAGCTTGATATTGAAAAGCAAAGCATTAAAAATATTTGATGAAATAAAAAAGGATGGAGAATAATTCAATGCAAGTGATGGATGGTTTTCGCGATTCAAGAAACGCTTCGGACTTCGCTAGTTGACTGTGACTGGTGAATCATTATCTTGTGATCCAGAAGCCATTGAGCCATTTAAGGAAAACTTGACGGCGAAAATCGCTGAAAAAGGATATGTAACATCACAAATATATAATGCTGATGAAACGGGGCTCTTTTGGAAACTTTTGCCAAATAAAACTACGTTTCGAAAGATGAAAAGAGTTTAAAAAGATCGAATCAGTGTTCTTTTGTGTGCAAATGGTGATGGCAGCCACAAAATAAAACCATTAACGATCGGCAAATCTATGTATCCGCGTTGTTTTAAAAATTTTCGTCTACCGGTGAATTATGCTAGCAAGAAGACTGCTTGGATGACGCGGGATATTTTCAAAAAGTGGTTCTTTGATAATTTTGTCGAAGAAGTGAAAAAATTCGCCAAAGAAAATGATGTTCCACCCAAAGCATTACTCTTGCTGGATCAAGCCCCATCTCATCCGCCCGAAGAAGAATTAGTTTGTGGTGAGATCGAAGTGATGTATTTTCCGGCCAATTGCACAGCGATTTTACAGCCAATGGATCAAGGTATTATTAACTTGACAAAAATTCAATATAAAACATTGCTAATGGAAACCATAATTAGTGAAAAAGATTCTTCATTACATGAACTATTGAAGAAAATTGATTTGAAAACCGCCGTGATCATGTTGAGCCAAGCATGGGGGAAATTGCTCCCTGAAACGATCGCTAAATGCTGGAAAAGCGTATTGGGTACAAGCCCAACAGTTGACGCGATTATTGAATCTAATCCAGACGATATGCCATTGGATATCGAAATTGACGACCCCCTTCTTGTTGGAGGTTAAATGAGATGGTCGAAAACTATGTGGGTGAAGCAGACACAGATGAAATCCGCAATTGGGTTTTGGGATTAGGAATAGATGAAGGTGATAGTGAAGCCAATGAACCCGAAGATACTACTCAAGAAGAAACAACCGAAAAAGTCCAGCATGAATCGATTTTTGGCTGTGTCAATACAATTTTGAAATGGCGTGAACAGAACGGTGTACTGTCATTCAATCAGATCGCCTGTTTGCATGATATCCGATCAAAAGCACTTGAAAAGTGTTACGAGAAAGCGCAATCGAAAATAACAAAGTTTTTCCAAAAAAAATAAATGAAATTTGGAGCACACACTCATATGTCCTTCCGCATTGATCTCTTTGTATTAATTTCAATAAATATGTGTTCATTTTTCTTGAATATCGACCTTTTGAGCTCATTGCATTGAATTGAGTTAAAATATTTTTCCCTAGGTATTCCTCGATCCACAGGAGAAACTCGCAAAAGTGCAATTTTTCGCTAAGTGCAATCATTGCTGAAATTTTCCAATTGTACTTATCGGGCTTCTACTGTAATATGTTTTGAGGTGAGGGATGTGTAGTGTTTTAATTTTTTGTGTGGGCAAAACTCAGTGCGGTGTCTATAAACTCGGTGCTCTAAAATCCCTCACTACAAACCTTTCAAATCTCAATTGTACAAAAAATTCTTAACAGTGACATTTGCACCTTCTCATTCCATTAACATTCTCTGCCGCAGGAATTCAGTTATTGTCGGACAAATTAAAATAACATGTTTACTATTTTTAATAATTATATTTTGTAGACACACACTTATACGAGTATGCATTCAATGCATACAAATTCTGAAATTGTTACATTTATTCCTTAACTATAGGTAAAATATTAATAAATAGCACATATAAAGTATTATTGTACATCATAAAATAATTAAATCCCAACAACTACAGTTCAATCCATGATATAAAAAAGAAGATAGTTGAATTGCCACTTTCCGGGTGTGGTGAAACATTTTAATAAATAAAAATTTCAAATCAGGATTTTATTTTATTTCCTTAAGGATCTTCTAAGGGAAGAACTTTTGATCTCGTTTTTTTATTACATCATATTGCCATTTTTGATATGCCAATCTCATTCTTGTATTAAATCCCAAATATTTCTTAAAAAAAAACACGTTCATCTAAAATTCTAATGCGGCAAAGCTAGGTTTAATGTTTACGTCTGGAGAAATGTCAAAAATCTGCTTTATAAGCAAAAAATAGTCGTAATGAAACTACCTTTTTTTTTTGTATCATGATTGAATCTACAGCTTTGTAGTGGAAATTTACAGAGTTTCATACATAGACGGCAAGCGTTAGCTGCAGTGTTAAAAGTGCCTCATAATCATCAAACACGTAATTCTGAGACCTGCCTTACGGAACAAAATAAACTACTTTATACGGTCATAAGTGGGGTTAGAATTAATGGCACTTTTTAAAAGTAATACAAAAACTAAGTACATTTTTTCTAGGCAGTACATAACAATTATATCTAAGTAGTACTCCATAACCAGAAGTTTGAAATATTTTTATACTGTTATGTATATCACAGTCTTATTGTTACACAGTTTGAGGCAAGAAAGTTAAATATACAGTTACAATATAGTTTCATCTCTACAACATTCAAAATGCATTTGTGCTGGACTTAAATAATAACGATCTTTCTGTAATTGTTTTGGGTGGTGGATACTTTGGGCAATAACCTTCTTGTGAGAATATTTAGATAATTGATTCATAGAAATACTACCTGGCGAACGTCGTTGTGAATAGGCATTTAATGCGGGTCGTATAGTATGATAAGATGCCGTGCTGTAATTATAGTTATGGTTTGTATTACGACTAGTTCTTTGTGAAATTGTAGAAGCTGGCACTTCTTTTACATTACGAATCTCCAGCTGTTTTTTATACATCATGGAAATTCTCGGACCTAGAAACCATGCAAAACATATAATTCCCAACGTTATTTCCATAAATGCTCGCGCCAGAAATGGCCACATTGGTGTTGTAAATCCTTCTGAGGCAACCAAGTAAGGTGGTATGTTAAGCCAAATGTCAATGTTTGCAAACTCATAGATCACCGAAAACAAAAGTAAAGCACAAGGAACACAATATATAAACAAAAATGTACCAAAATCGTAACTTGGGCATATAGCCTGGAGTTGCTGCTTCATCAAAGGTGTTGAAATGTTTCTTAATATAGCCTTATAACGACGATATACAAGATAACCGGAGCCAAGGTTCATTGAACCAAAAATCCAATAGCAAAAGAGTGGTGTCGCTACCAATATTTGCAGCCCTTTATCGGATTGATTTCCCACAAAACAAGCACCTGTAACAGACATAACGTGGTGATACAGCAACTAAGCCAATAATTGTAAGTAATTATTTACCGAGTAGTTCATCAGCATCAACAAGTCTAGCCACAATTACTGCAGCAGTCTGAAATGCTGGAAGACCCCAAGCTGTAAAACTAGCCAAGTTGCTCTCCATTATAGTCAAATTCTCATTTCGTTTATCGTTATTTGTTAAATTACTTCTGTTAATTCTACTATGATGCAGGTCTGTATAGGCATTTGACCTGTCATGAGATATGCATTCCAAATCCTCTGGATTGATACGTCGCACATCCCGATGCCAAGTAAGACAAAGAATCGCCCACCTTTAAATAATTATAAATTGTATTGAAATTTGCTACAATCATTTCCAGCGAACTCACCAAGCACAAGAGGCCATGAAAAAATAATACCGAAGCAAAAACGTTGTAGCACAAGCTGCATTTGAAAGCCCATCCACAAGTAAAAGCAGAACATTTGGTAGTTGCGGATCATATCCACACGATGTTGCTGTTCTGCCCATTATAAAACGTACAGTCCATCCTAAAGCAACCATAAAATGGCACCACACAAAGGGAGTAAGGACTCGTTTCCATTTTTGATTGCTCTTTTTTGAATTGTCACGTAATACAAGGCTCAATGTTGCAATTAATGCCAAAAATATATCAGCATATGTCCAAGTAGCTACCCACAGTTCCGCCAAATGCTTATCATGTTGGCCAAATAATATATCAGCCTCGCATAAAGGTGCACACCGTCCAGATCGATAAAGTTTTACATACATATGAGATTTCGAAAGCCCGGGGCATTCTATTGTAACAGTGTTTGAAGGTAATTTATTAATTGAATCTCCTCCAACGCTCTCGTTCTCTCCTCCAGTGATGTGTGCCTCCCCAGGCTCCTCAATACACATAGTTTCATGGTTATTTTCTTTTGGGAATCTATTGCAATCCAAGGCTGGTGGCCAAGGAAATCCAAAACCCTGCAAAACCGGGTGACACCGCATCCTAACGCTTTCACACAAATTTCTGCATGGCCCTATCGGGAGAGGAACTTTTGGCGTACATAAAGGCACATAAGCGGCGCATAAGAACAACTTTAATTGAGTACTACATACATACTCAATGAGAGGAGCAAAAGTTTGTAAAGTGAATTCCACATCACCCTGAAGTTCGTGGCCAACTAAATTCGGCATTGAAGTTTCATTGTAACCTATTCCCCGACACATCTCGATACGAATTGGTTCACATTGTCGTAACGGAGGGGAATCTCCGTTTGATGAATAAGCAATTAAACTTGATATTACGAGCACTTTCCAATAACAAGACACTACCGCCATTGTATGGTAGTTTGAATATATTGTAATACTAATACTCTTTACTAATCTAAATACCAAAAGCTCATTAAACTAATGCATGATTTTGCTTAACACGTAGGAATGCCAATTCCTAAAAAAAAATATATAAACAAAACTAGTTTACGCAAAAAAGCACTCAAATTCTCACTACTTTTACTGACTGCTATAACACAAATATTAAAAACACGCTGATGTATAATTGTTTCTATTTTGATGTATATTCCAAAAATATAGATCAAATAAAACTTAAAATAAAAGCAAACAGAGTACAAAACTCAAAAAAATACCCTGAATGAAGATATGTATGCTTAACATTAAAATCGATAGTTCCGATATAGAGAAGTTCTAATTGATCTTGCAGGCTAAACTTATTGGATAATTTGAGCAATAAGGGTATTCAGATCAAAAGCAGTCGTCACAAAGCGCAGAATATAATATTATAAACGTCCTCACCGAAGTTTATCAAATAAAGTGAAATCAATATCTGACTTTCGCTCAATAATGAATCTGAAAAATGATTTACTTTTATAAAAATAGTTATAAAATATACAATACAACTGGACTTTTTAAAATATATATAAACATTTTTTACATAAAGAATTCATATACAGTCTAATCTTGGTAATTCGGACACTTGATAATTCGGACAGCGCGGTAATCCGGACACCAAAACGTTTTCTATTGAAGTCTCTGTAATCCGGACACCACGTATTCATGTACCTCTAAAATTCGTACACTTCTTTATTTTCCAGTGAATATGCTGAAATAAAAAGGAATTCCGGGATTTTTTTTTTATTTTATAAAGGGGACTCCCCTGCTAACTACTTTGCGTGAATAGTGCGTTTAAGTGCTCGTCAGCCTCCTAGTTCATATTCTGAAGCATATTTGCGTAACGTGTTGTTCAGTAGCTAATTTCAAACATTAACTCCATAATTTCTTTAACTGTGGACTGTATAAATTTAACTATGGCACCAGCAGCTAATAAAAAACATACGTTTTTAACGATAGACCAGAAAAAAGAAGTTCCTAAGAAACTAAGTGAAGGACAGCCAATTCGACAGCTAGCTGCGTAATACAATGTAGGTAAATATACTATTTTGGACATAAAATCAAGTGGATTAAAGATTGATAGGTAAAAAACGAGAAAATTTTGTAAGAAGAGTTTACACTCCTTTGATTATATTTTGCAGTTACATTGCTAGAACAGAATGTGGCCTTGGAAAGCGTAAAACTATGCGACCTGCGGAGTTTGAAAAGATGGAAGACAACTTGTATAAATGGTTTGTAAACGCAAGACGAAACAATGCACCGATTTCCTCGGAAATCATCAAAGAAAAGGCCAAACAATTCTGTTCCCAAATTTACGGACAAAGTGTGGAATTTGTGGCTAGTAATAGTTGGATTAGTAATTTTCGCTCCCGATATGGAATTAAATTCTTAAAAATATCTGGCGAAAAACTTTCCAATGATTCTACTGCTGTGCAACCCTTTATTGAAAAATTGCGAAAGAAAATTGCAGAAATGGGCATTACGTATGATCAGGTTTATAATGCAGATGAGACTGCTTTGTTTTGGAGAAAACTTCCAGAAAAAACCCTTGCATTGCATAATGAAAAATCCGCACCCGGGCGCAAAATTGGAAAAGAAAGAGTAACACTTCTAGTTTGCTGTAATGCAACCGGAGAACATAAACTTCCATTGTCCATGATAGGGAAAGCCAAAAACTCCAGAGCGTTTAAAAAAGTAAACCTTCCGCTTGGGTACTCCCATACCAAAAATGCTTGGATGACAGAGCAAATCTTTAAAAATTGGTTTGAAAACTCATTCGTTAAAGAAGTAAAGCGTTACTTAAAGGAAAAGAATTTACCAGCCAAAGCCATTTTACTGCTAGACAATGCAACTTGCCATCCCCAATCACTGTCGGATGTCGATAAGGACATATACATATGTTAGGTTTTTGCCACCAAACTGCACGGCTCTTATTTTAAAGACAAACTATCGGAAGAATTTTTTGTCTCTACTTTTGTCCAACCCAACGAGCAATCTCCCGGAATCTTTAAAAAACTTTACATTAAAAGATGTGGCTTTTTTATCGTCTAATGCTTGGAAAAATGTGGATGAACGCGTGCTCAGAAAATGTTTTAACAAAATTCTTTATGACGAAGAATGGGACTCAGATGATGATTTGCCTCTCGCGATGCTACGGCCCAGCAGCTCAACTAAAATAATTGATCTTCTTGTTGAAATATCCCCTGATGTATATAATGATAACGAGATTACTGAGTGGTTGAATGACGACACTGATTTCGATATCAACGAGATTGAGGAAGAAGATAACGAGAACAGCAGTCTTGACGAAAATGAAAGTCAAGATCCTAAAATTTCGCACTCTCAAGCTATTGTCGCATTTGATAGTTGTATTAAATATGCAGAGGAACAGGAATTTTCATCCGGAGACATTTTAAAACTTGTGAGTCTCAGAGATATTGCCTTCAGAAAGAGAAATGAAGCAAAATTGCGGCAAACGAATATATTGAATTATTTTACGGCCGAATAAAACTAATATATGTATATATAACTCATTGAATATTAATCAATTTAAGATTAAATAAAAGTTTATTTCATTTAATTACTGATCTACTGATTTCTATTAAATTTTTTACCCACTCGATAATCCGGAAAATTCGATATTTCGGACAACCTCTGGTATTTAATTGTCCGAATTATCGAGATTATACTGTATTTATTCATTAACTTTAACAATACTTTTTAAATACCGGCATATGACCAAAACTAGGAATATAGAAGCAAAGAATGAGAGACAAAAGAATGAGAGGTATCCGAGAATACTCCCTTTGGAATTACCGAGGTAGCAACGAAATTATCAGAACACACCGCTTGCAACACAAATAACAATTCAATTTAAAAAAACGGAATGGAAGCCTGAGCCCTTGGGTTTTGCAATTAAAATTGTATGCGATACTTTGTCAACAGCTTTGGGAGTATTTATAGATATAGAACAAACCGATGAACCGAAATCAAAGGTGTGCTTTCTTTTGCGGTAAAATTTAGATTAAAATTTTAATTAAAATCAACACGGTCGAAATTAGATTTAAAGAAGTCAGCGAATAAATTTGCCACATCAGTTTGAATATCTGCAAATTGATCTTTAAATAAAACTGTGTACGGTATTGAGAGGTACAATTTTGTTTTGAGATTATGAAATTAAAGACTACATTTTTTTTTAATCAAATTTTAAATATATTAATTTTTAAGTTAAAAATATAATTTCTGTGAACATAGTTAAACAATTTTTTGTATAAAGAGTAATGACACTGGATATTGGTTGAATTGTGCTTGCAAAACTTATTTCCCATGTTCTTCAGCTTCTTTCATCTACAACTATAGCAGGGTAGCTTATTTGGCTTTTATTGATTGTGTGAATATTTGTAAAACAAATTACTAACAAAATTGTCATGAAGATGTTAAAATATATACGAACATCCAAGTATAGCAACAAATCTGTCCACTTAAAATTTGAGTAAAATTGATAAAAATTGGCGAAGTCACAACGTGTGTTTAACGAAAAAATATTACCACTATTTGCTATTACTAAGCGAAGTAATACAATTCAATTTCGATAGTGAAAACAACGTGAGGCAAACAAGAGAGGGGAAAAAGGACGGGCACGCAAGGTTGATAGATTACTAGGTTCGGCCAATAACTATGCTGAAAAACAAAATTGTGAGTGGAACTTCGGCTGCAATGTCGTCCAATTAGTCGTGGTTCAGCCGGCGCTTACTCTTAATTTATACAGCTACGGCAATACGCTCTTGCATTTGCTGTCCAGCAGCTAATATGTGTGCGTGTTGGGTGACACACGTACTTGTTTCGTGTCACACATACTTCTTGTCGGCTTTTGCATGGAAAAATTTTAGATTTTTTCGCGGGACAGCGTCATGCACTCGACACGAACGCATATAAGCTGCTGGGCAGCAAATGCATGAGCGAGTCGCCGTAGCTTACGTCAGCAAATCAACTGATTTTGACAAATTCCCTGAGAGCCGGCTAACGGTATAATATTGGTCACACCGTTAAACATTTTTTCACGATGCAAGACGCTTATATATGTATACTTATATATTCACATTAGTGAAAATAATTTACATTAAATGAAATAATTTACAGTTTTTAAGTAAGAAAACCTATTGGTTAGGTCCAGCCAACTTTGATTGTTGTTCAAGGAGGCTCAGCTGGCGTGTATAGTGCCTAAAATATCCTTAAAGAATACCCAACGTATTGTTATTATGCTATTTAATTTGAAATTTGATCTCACATACATATATAGACACCTTGTCTGGCGATAGGAACTACCTCGTGTTTCATTGCGTTCTTGATTGGTGGTGGTTTGATTGTACAGATGGCATAATAATATTCTAACAATTTAACTCAATTTATTATATCCTTGCGTTGCTTGATATGCATCAGGTGGGAACGTTATTCCAAGCCACTACTATAGTATAATATTCTGGACATAATTGAACAAATTAGATGTTATATCAATTTATATTGATATAAATCAGTCAAAAGAAAGTGAATTAACAGATGTTCACAAAGTTCAACTTACCGGTGTTCACTTTATTGTATTTCGCACATTGTTTCCAAGTATATGGCATTTAAAGTTTACCACAAAAGTAATGTGTTGTGAAAGCGCAACGAACTAATTTCCCAAAACTAATATTTCCGTTGACATTTCTAATTTAATTTCTTTTTTACTCGAATTTCACCACCTTGAAGGGATAAAATACAAGATTTGATCATCCGAAGAAAAATTGTTAGAGTAACTTTAGCGGGCACGTCATAGAACATTTTTGCTTGCTAATTTCACACGTACGAATCTGAAGAGACTCGTAGCATGTGAACCCCTTGTAATAAATTAACATGAGCGATAAAAATTGTTCTTCCGATTAATTGTGAATAAGCGACCGCGGGATTTTAATACGTTTAATGTTTGCGTACGAATTTTATTTAATTTTTTAACGTAATAGAAGTCTATAATAAATCTAATGCCTTTCGCGAATTTTAAATCTGTTCGTGAAGTAAGCAGTGAAGATTGTGTAAGTTCAAAGAGTCGAATCAAAATGTACACAGCTAATTTCACCATTTTTAGAAATATCCCGCTGAAAATTTACTTAAACAACCATCAAAAAAATGGAAAACTAAGTCGGTCGGCGAAAGACTTGCATATGTCATTCTTGAACTAAATGAACCACAAACGATTACCGGTATTGATATTGGAAACGAACATTCAGCATTCATAGAAGTTTTGGTCAGCAAAACAAGTTGCAACGCAAAAGATTTTACTGTAAGTTTTCGTGCTCTTCTCATTTGGTAAATACACAAATGGATCTATGTTTAATAATTTATTTATTATAGGACATTTTGGTGACATGTTCTTTCATGACGCTTATTGAGAGCAAAAATTCCACAAACCCTAACCGAGTGCGTTGCTTCAATAAAGATGCGTTAGTCTCTACGGCTGGATCTGAAAAGTGGCAATTTATTAAAATAATTTGCACACAGCCATTTAACAAACATATACAATATGGAATTTCTTTTATTAAAATTCACGTGGAAACAGAAATTGAAAAAAGTAAAGTGTCGCTAGCGAAGGTGAGTGAACCAAAAGGCATTGGTATGATAAATTCGTCTGCGTCTCTGAATACATCATCATTGGGAATATTTAAATTACGTGAAGAATCTCCGGAGTCCGATTCAGAAATTTCAACATCACTATTTAAACGATGGAAAGCTTCTGAGTTAAGTGATATTAAAGATACTCCACAAGAGAGTGTAACGCCGAGAAAACCATCATGCCTTACCCACAATTCTGACAGGATTTTTAATGCATGCTCAAGTCAGTCAGTGAAGCCGAACCAGCAAAAGGATGGAGAAGATTTAAAAAATAGAAAATCGCCTCAATGTTTAGATCGAAATCGCCAAGATCTTGGCTTCGGCAATGAGGAAAAGATTGTGGACGAAGAAGTTCGAAAGAAAAGACAGCGATTGTCGGAAAGCATCGAACTTGAACGTGAGCAAATGCGTCCTAAAAATGATAACTTGAAAATTCAAAAAGAAAATAAAAATTCTGTATTAACTAGCACGCAGTTAGTTAACATGAAAAGCCCTGCTTTCGACAATAAAATAATTTCTAATACAAAAAGTAAAGGTGATGCGTGTAGTAAAAAGGATGTTAAAGATAGAATATATCGACCATTTAATCAACTGCTGAAAGGTACAGTTTTGGTAATCAGCGGAATACAAGTAAGTTTTTATATAAAATCAAATATGTAATGGATATAATGGAAAGGCGTTACTTTTAGTAGAATCCGGACCGCTCGAATCTTCGCGATAAGGCTCTAGCAATGGGTGCTAAATACAGGGCTGATTGGGAATCTGGTTGTACTCATTTAATGTATGTTGTATGAATACATGTTAATTTATATTCATATGTTTATAGATGTGTATGTGTCATATTTTAGATGTGCATTCAAGAATACTCCAAAGTATAACCAAGTAAAAGGTAAGGGTAAAATAGTTACTCGCTCTTGGATAGAAGACTGTCACAAGCAGAAAAAATGTTTGCCATGGCGAAGATATGCGCTAAATGGCAGTGATCTTAATCAACCCGAAAGTGAGGAGGAGGTGCTTGACGAATCCCTCAGGCCAATTGCATTACCTGTCGTCAAAAATAACTCCAAAAATGTCGACGTAAATACTACAGATTCTCTTCATTCTGCGCGCGGTAGCAATGAAATCATTTCGACAATATCGTCAGGAAGCGATACAGAGGACGATATTGAACGAGTTTTGCAGAGTACGGCAGATAAAAGCAAACTTAATATATGTGAATGCACGCATTAAAGTTTTATGTTACAGATAAGCGTTCGCACTACACAGCTGAGGCCAATGAAACAAGGAGCGCTTTCGATGCGTCCACCGAAGAAGAAGACTTTTTAGCTAAGAAGGTGAAAATCGAGGCAAATTTAAAAGGCGGAATGATTTTGAAAGGGTTGGTATTTTTTATTTGCGAGGATATAACGTCTGCGGAAAGAAAAATTGTTGAGAATTTAATAAAAACAAATGGCGGCACAATATCATTTGAGATGAATGAAGCTCAGTATCTGATATCAAATGGGCAGTCGACGGACAAAATTCGTTCAAAATACGGTAGTTTAGTGAAGCCGGATTGGATTTATGAATGCAATGATATGGAAATTAAGGTTCCAATAAATAAGTATCTTTGTAAATAAAAAAACTTTAAAAATTTACACTCAGAAACCGGTTTGCAAATTGAAATTTACTAAAGAAAACCTATTTCACTATCATATCTTACACTTGTCACCTAATATTGTCCTTTACAAATATGACAATTACCCAAATGTAAATTATATTTTCGCTCAAATTAATTCCAAAAAACCTTAGTTGTTTCTTTGACTTCAAATAAATATCGAAAACTTTATTTCTATTCTATATACTTACATTTAGTCGGTGTAACATTAAGTACTGTCGATTGGTACAGGGAGAACCAGATAAAGATAAGCTGCTTGCTTTAAAATAGTGCGACTCACAAATCTCCCGAAGTAATCAGCTACACTTCCTGTTTCCACGACAGTCGATTCTACGTTACCGAAACGACCCGGATTTATAAGGATTTTCACTGCAGCAGCATTCCCCGCATGTAAGTATGGGGAATGTTTATGCTGCTACAACAACAATATCGCTTTGCTCAATCATTTCCCATAACTAAATTAAAATCATTAACATGTATTAGAAAGGAAAGTCACTTGTGCTTGCTCTATAGTAATAATTCATTTCATTATCATGAGGTGTGGAAATAATCCCTAAAAACGACGCAATCGCTCCACCTATGTAATCAATACCAGCTCATATATGGTTGTTGTTGTTGTTGGTGTAGCAGTATCTTTGCCCTGTCAGTGCAGTGTAATCACCGGTCGTCTTCGTCTAGCTCATTTAACGGTAGGCCCAGGAAACTGGCTGTTTCGACGGGTTGGGTTCAGAGGGTGAGAGGTGTTAGATGAGTGGGTTTGATGGGGCATGTGAAAAGGTGGTTAGTATCGTGCGGGGTGCCTTCACATACCGCCCCAGAAAACTAGGCCTGTCTAGTGTACCGTATCCCTGCCAATATATGGTAGCTCCATTTTATTGTCTTATGTCGCAATTCAGGTATTATGGACGTATTTCTCTGAAATAGAATATCAAAGCATATGAAAAAAAAGAATAAAAACTCAACGTCAAATTTCGGTAATCCTATATGTTGTTGTTGTTGTAGCAGTATCTTCGCCCTGTCAGTGTAGTGTAGTTACCGGTCGTCTTCGTCTAGGTCATCTAACGGTAGGCCCAGGAAACTAGCTGTTTCGACGGGTTGGGTCCAGAGGGAGAGAGGTGTTAGATGAGTGGGTTTTATACGGCATGTGAAAAGGTGGTTAGTGTCGTACGGGGTGCCTTCACATGCCGGACATATCGCACTTGTTACGTTAAAGCGTAACAACTCAAAATTTCCAAATTTTGGTTTTTTGCAAGAAAAACAATGTACAGTGGTCATCTCTACCCACTGTAAAAATCGTTCAGTGGTTTGTCTAGTCTTTCGTTAAAAAAACCGTTATGACTCTCTCTTTGTTTTCAGAATGACTTCTTTTGTCTCAACTAAAGAGTTACAGTTTTAGTTGTCTCCAAGTGTTCGAACAAATTTGTGTCACATAAAGTGTAACATTTTGAATTGTGCCTGTTTACAACCAAACGGTTTGTTTAAGTTACGTGTTATTTTTTCAGTTAAACAGAGACAACTCAAAATAACACCACTAAGTGTATACAAAAATTTCAGGAAAAGAGTAACAACTCAAAAATTTGTTATTTTAGCGCAACTACTAAACAAATAAGAATGAAACAACCGTTATATTGTTTTTAATGATATATTCGTGCAATTACATATTTTTTTCCTTGTAATATATTATTAATATTTACGGAAACAGTTTTTCGTCTCTACTGAAAATGTTCAGATTTTGAGTTGTTACGCTTTAACGTAACAAGTGCGATATGTTTGGTATGTCGGGGTCGATTCTGGATAGGTAGGAGTTTAACCTGCTACAGTATCCAGAACGTAATTAAATATAGTTATTTTATACTTATTCGTTCTATTAATTTATTTATGTTATTTAAATTTTTATTAACTTATTAAATTCAATGAGAATATTTGAAATGAAATAGGCTGTTTTCATTGAATTTTTTTTAGTGAAAAATAGTAAATTTGATTAGGGGTCTTTTTACTTTTAGGGAGGAAATACTAAAATATTTTATTTATGATATTTGTGACATCTTTAATGAGTCTGGTGATAAAGTCCTCTTCCTCCGTAGTCTAGCGTAGCCGTGCTTGCAATTCTGCTATGTTTCCGGAAGTTCACGAACCACGCTGTTCCAACTCTTTAAGTAGCGGAATTTGAAGTTCACTCAATTTACCATTTTTTAAGATCCTGCTCTATGGAACCTTATTCAATAATCCCACTTCGGACGAATTTATACGTTAAGTCAAAAATTTAAGGCAGCACAACTTGCTTAATTCCAATACTTAATCGTTTTACTTTTCGTTCACACGTAGGACTGATTACATTACGGCGGCTATATTTTGTAAGCAATATATAACTAAGTGCAGCTCGCACTTTCCCCGTTCCGTTGGTTGCATTATAAAGACCGTGAAGACCGGAAAAGGGGTGTAAAAGTATAACGAGTAACCGGTATCAAGCTCGGTGTGAAGATGCGAGTGTTTCTGTAGCATACAATTTCAAATATTTCGCTGACTATCGAGGTTTTGATAATATCGATGTTTTGTGTTCATATCTAATTATTTTGGGTGGAGTTATTAAAGTGTATTTGTATATTTTGGAGTTTTTTTTGTGGAGAGTTCATGAGAGTCGTTGCTTAATAAATATTGAGTTGTTAAAAGTAATTGGAGTTGGAATATTTTCTGAAATTGCTATTCACACATATTTATTTTCATTGTGTTTGGATTTATGACTTTTACAAGTGTTTGCTACGATTTAACAAGGACGTCAAACAAAAATTTAAAAAAATTGTGAAAATGCCGCCTCTGAGGTATACACACGCTATTGTGGCAAGGTAATCATAGCAGCATTGATTGGATGATGAATGCAATACAAATTTTCCGGCTTAAGTGATTATCCGCATCTATGTAAACTTTGAATTTTCCGGTTCATTGATTCTTTTAAGATATTGATTATGTTGTTTACTATTTTACAGGAGAGTTCTCTCGGATTTTTAAATAACTTGCAAATGTACTGTATCTCATTGTTAATTCATTATTAATTTAATAGGTTTATATATCAATGACACTCAGTGATTCCAAGTTAATTGACCTGTTGTTAAATTAATGCATAAATATTGGCTTAATTGATGTATTCAGTTTAGTTCTATACGTATTTATGATCAACGCATTATGCCCAAATGTTGATTCTTACTGTATTTTTAAAAGCAAATCTCACGATTACATATTTCTCTTATTTATAAGTCCGTGATGAAATTTTTGTATTTAACTCCAATGGAACTGCACAAAAAAAATATTGTTATTATATATATTTATTGGGTTTTCAGTATGCATTGTAATTCAAGGAATTGTTACTATTTTTGAAATAATATTATTAATGCTATAAAATTACGGGGGAAACTTTGAAATGGAAACAACTCATTTCGGGTAAGCTGAAATCCTCCCAAACATAGCTTCTGGAATCTACTTGTTTGCGAGTTATTTGTTTTAAAATTTGTTGACCACACACAATTTAAACCTTTAGCATCACTTTATTATAGGTATAATTTATTGAATAGGTTTATTAATGACTCCGCCAAAAAGCAAAAATTGTCCGAATTTGGCAGCGTGAGAAAAAAACATAAAAATTTGTAAGGAAAAATAAGACGTACAAATAATTCGAGGAGTAGTGCAGGAGTTAATTTCTAGAGAGCTCGTGATTAGACTTGAGTATGGTTCATACGATGCCAGTAAAATCGATCCCTGATCTATAAAATTCTAGAGCAATAAAGGTGAAATAAATATCTTTGACTCCATTTGTTTTTGCATGACATTGGTCATGAAATTTCGTAAATCTTTTCTGATAGACTCATTATAAAAAGTGTAAATGGGTTTTGAATGCTTATCTGTAATGTTGCAATGTATACCTATTTACTGCTGTATTTTTAGAATTTCAGAGACGCTGAAGCAATCCTCCGAATTTAATTATAACTTAGCTAAAAAGCAGCACCAAGAATTCTGTTCATTGCTACGAGAGGTTGGCTTGGATGTGATTGAGCTACCACCAGACGAAACTTTGCCGGAGGGTGTTTTTGTAGAAAGTGCCGCAATAATATGCAATGGAGTTGCTCTAATAAGCAAATCCGACAATTTATTCCGGCAAAGGGAGGTAGGTAATAAGTGTGGTGTATGTACATAGATATTCAAACGATTTATTGAATTCTTTTAACACAGGCTGACAGTATGGAAATCATTTTGAAAAAAGAACTTGATATACCTGTGGTGAACCCTAATATTACAAATGCCCTATTGGATGGCGGAGATGTTTTGTTTACCGGTAGGTTCCATAATACATAAATAAATACATGCAAGTATCTGTTAAAAATTATGGTTCTGAAATCGCAATTTCAATTCTCTGCAGTTATTGTGCCGGTAAACATTTTGCAAGTAACTTAAAAAGATTATAAGGTGCGTAACAAGTCAATTAGAAATACCAAGTGGATCCTAGTTCGCCACGTACTCTTTTCGACCAAAGTAATCATCTTCCTCAGGCAACCCCAGCTGGAACCTATGAAAACAAAGTTAATCGTCAAAGTCATCTTCGGTTGACACTAAAGGTTCAACAATGATATATTCTATCATTAGTTTGTTTACAACTGTTTTGGATGCATACTTCAGACCCCAGTAGATAGCTAAACGCTTCCTCAGTATGCCATTATAGTATCAGAAAGGTTAAAAGATGTTATATGGGTTAGAAAAAAGGGTGGATTAGGAAAAGATACTGAAACTCGTATATGTCATATGATGTCGCCAATGTCGAAATAAGCCACTTTGAAAAATATATCCCAGTTGGGAAATAAAAAACGGCACCCACTTGTATATTTGTAAAATTTATAAAACAGATCAACTATTGGCTCCAACCATTACATAATAAGTATTTCGAAGAAACATGCTTCTATGAAACTTGAATATTGGCAAATCTTGTACTGTTCAAACAATTTTAATAATATAACGGTGCAAGTTTGCAGTTCGAGCCAATTATATTATTCTGCAATAGAGTGAAACAGATTTTGACATAAAACTGGACCAAGAACGCTGACAAAAGTTACACCAAAGCTAGACATACATATTTCATTGATGTTGTAAAGTATATTTACACACTATTAAAACATGGAATGTTGTAGTGAACACTTATTTTCTAACCTGTAAGCTAACGCAGCAATAGTTTGGTTATTTTTATTAATGAATGCGAAGTCCAAATGCCATGGCTTTACTGTTCCACTTTTAAAAATTGCGTGAGTTAAAACGTTCTTTCTTTAAATTTTTTGTAGGCCGTGAATTTTTTGTGGGCATATCCAACTACACAAACGAAGATGGTGCAAAAGCTGTCGCAGTTGCATTCCCAGAATACCCTGTGACGCCTATCAAGGTAACAGTTGCAGTATGAAACTCATGCCGAAAAATTCAGCGCAATAACATATACATTTCAATATCACTCATGCACAATTTTTGTTTTTAGGTTAGTGGAAACAAACGTCTAAAGTATTATGTTACAATGGCCGGTCCAGATGTTTTATCTGTAAGCACAAGTAATTACTGTCAAGAAATAGTTAAACGTATGGAAAGAGAGGCCAGTTTTAAGTATCAAAAAATCACGCTGCCGGAGGAAAATGCTGCCAATATGCTTTACATTAACGGCACTCTTATACATCGTTCCCCTGCAGAAATTCCTGCTTCGTACAAAGTATTTTTTATTGCGTTTATAATTCAAAATTGTTGATTATTTTTATATTGTAGGTTATAAAGGACAAAATTGACACACCTAGTCGAAATATAGATATTAATGAATTTGGCCAATTTTCTAACGGGCTCACTTCGGCATGCCTACTATTGCGGCGATGGAAATCTATACGAAACATTTAGATTCAATAGCTAAATAACCTGATTCATAGCGGAATTCCAGAATATAAATCATCTCTGCCAATGGTTCTATAATAATAAATATACATAACTGTGACATACCTATTTAAATGTAGGTAATTTAAATATATGCTTAAAAATGTTAAAATTATTTACTAGTTAAAATTTATATTCATATACATATGTATATTATGAATAGTTGTTACGGAAATAGAAATTAAATTACTCATTATAAGTATAACCATGGGTTTTTTGTTTTTAAAAATTGCTCGTTACTTTTCTTTACCGATGTGCAAGTAAGGACAAGCTTAAATATTCTTTTCGCATCAGTCGCGCCATTAGATCTAAAACACTTTCTTCGCTCCGCAGAACTGAAAGAAAATGAATCAAATCCTGATGTTGTAACAGTATAAAAAATGGCTCAAAAATTGCTGAAGGGACAGCGCTTTGGAGTAATGAATCCGGATCAAACCGTAATGTGAAACCGACTATTGTGGAAATTTCGGAGCAATAAATTAGATTTGTTTGGCTACGTACTTTTTATGGAACAAAATGTGATAGACGGTTGTTGTTGTTGTAGCATAAACATCCCCCATACCTACATATGGGGAATGCTGCTGGAGTGACAGTCCTTGGCCGGATATAAATCCGGGTCGTTTCGGTAACGTAGAACCGACTGCCGTGGAAACGTGATAGACGGTAGAATATATGAGTTCTTTAGTGAATACGAGGTGTTACGAACATCATTCATCTAACTCCACCCTAGAGCTGGCAAAAGATCGATGTTTGTCCACATCGATGTTTCGATGTTTTTTATTTGAAAACATCGATTAATCGATTAAACATCGAAGTTAGTAAAAGAATTTTTTTTTTTCATTTATTTAATATTGACTTCATTATTCAACATATATATAAAAAAATAACAATGTTTTTCAAACAAACTTAAATTAACAGTATTTTGATTTTTTCAAAACAAATTAGATTACGAAAATATTATTACTTAACTTAACACTATTTAAAGCTTTTAAAAACAAATGAAATATCCAAAATATAATGATAACTTAACATAACAGTTTTGTGAGTTTTTCAAACAAATTAAATTATGAAAATATAATGACTCAACTTATCAGTTGTTTGAGATCCATTCATTTTTATTTAGGAAAACCAGCATATCCACATTTTTTGGCTTTAGTGAACTTCGTTTTTCACTCACTATTAAACCTGCTTTGCTGAACATACGCCCACTTTCAGTTGACGTAGCCGGTACGCAGAGATATTTTTTTGAGCTCATCTTCAATGGCTCATCAGTCGAGATCTGAAAAAAGTTTAGTATTAATTATAATGCTAGATTTTATATAGCATGAATTACCTTCCAGTAGTCTAAAGGGTTTAAACTAGAGTTTATATTTTCCATGTTGAAGTATTGACGAAGGGTCAAAATCGAATCAACTCGGGAATTACGAATTTTTTGAGTTTTGTTTTTTTCCAAAAAATTAAGAAGTGGAGTTTTATCGCATAGTGGTGTTGGCAGGCTAGATATATTTGGAGGGTGATTTTCTTTGTAAAGTGGCGAAAGTTCATTTTCTAAAAATTTTTCGGCTTCTATAGAGTTTGTATTTGAAAAAAAACCCTCCTTTTTAAAACGCGGATCCAGTAATGTCGACAAACGAGTCACAGTTCTTTTTTCATATGGCAGTAGTCTTTGCCGTATGCCTTCCATTAGCAAGTTGCATACGTTACGGCCATCATCAGTTTCTAGTCGATCTTTGATTTCACTCAAATTATGCAAAAGTCCGCTAACCAATGTTATAATTAGCGAAACTGTTACATTAGAGCTGGATGATGTTTGTACCGTCGCATCCTCGAATAGTGAAAGAACCTGCTTTAAATCTTCCAGAACAGATAGCTCATCAACTGATAGAGGTAGTATTGCTTTCGGAGTATCTAACAGGACTTTAGCAATAGCTGACTTTGTGGCCAAAATGCGCTCAATCATGTAGAAAGCACTATTCCACCTTGTAGGGCACTCCTGTTTTAGACTATATGGCTTCATTGGTTCCTGGGCTTGCTTAAATTTTGCATACGCTATTGAGCTGCTCTTGAAAAACGAAACTATGCTTTTGCACTTTCCCATAATTGTCTTAATATTTTCAAGGGAAAAACAGCTTTGGACAATTAAATTAATGCAATGAGCAAAGCAAGGCACGTTTCGCTTTTGTAGAATCTCACATGCTTTTACAACGTTCCTCGCGTTGTCTGTAACAATTGCGCTGACTTTGTCAATAACTTGCCATTCCACAAGGACTTCGCGCAAAGAATTTGCAATATTTTGCGACGTGTGGTTGGTTTCGTCAATGAGATTTTTGGTTGACAAAACAGCTGCTTTTAGCTCAAAGTTGTCATTGATGAAATGGCAAGTGACTGTCATATAACTTTCGTTAGCCCGTGACGTCCAGCAATCTGTTGTTATAGCGCAATAGTCCACTCGGTCCAGAATACAGTGTAATTTGTCTTTCATATTTGTGTAAAAGTCTTGCATGCATGTGTTTCTCAATTTGTTACGAGAAGGCAGCTCGTAGCGAGGATCCAATGTACTGACAAAATTACGAAATCCTTTGTTTTCAACAACTGAGAACGGTCGCATGTCGGAGCATATATAGTGCATTAGTGAGCTATCAAGACTCTTTTTCCTAGCGGAAGATGCTTCGTATTTTTTTTCAATGAAGGACAAAATAGACCCTGAAGATTTCGGAAGCTCGCTAACAGTTAATCCTGGATGCATCCGTTTCAGGTGTCCAGCCAAATTAGTGGTATTGCCACATGTTATATATGTTTTTCCACACTGAATGCATTTAGCTGAACTGCCATCCTTTGATTTGTTAAAAAATTGCCATACAGCTGACTGACCGTACCTTGTTCTTTTTGCTGGGTTTTCTTCTTCCACCTCCTTTGAGCTCGTCTTTGAAACTGCAAAAAAAAAAACAAAAAATAATTTGTAGTATTATATATATGTATGTATGTACAAGTACTCTTATGCACCTAGTCATCACTTTGCGTTGGGTATACGTTCCCAAAAAGTACGACTCAAAGCGACGTCTAGGTGTAGATATTTTGTATTAACAATACGCACTCAGCTACATACATAAAACGATAATCTTACCTTTGCCACTAGAACTTTCTACAAACCGCTCCATTTCAATCACTGCCTGCCAACACCAAAAGCCTAAAATTTAATAATTTTCATATTAAAATGGTATACTTAATCAGTTTTTTTAATGTAGAAAAGTTTTTTAATGCATAAAAGTTTCTTACTTACCACTTTCGTTCCACGTGCAATTACTAAGTGATGGTACAAAATTTGCGAAAACATCGAACATCGGTTTACGAACATCGATGTTTCATTTTCAAATTGAAACATCGATACATCGATATAACATCGATATTCCGCCCAGCTCTACTCCACCCTAACAGCTTGTATCCTCGAACGGCGGGTGATTAAACCGTGCTTAGCAGCGGTTGGTAAACTACTACGACAACAATAACAGCAAAACAGCAACAGTAACGTGATGTGCAGGCTCATTGTATATTTGGGCTTGTTCGAGGGAAGTATTTCGTATAATGCAACATGCTTTAAAAAAGAGGGGTGTATCCTCGTCTTGAAACTGAAAACCGCACCCTCCAGAGGCTTATAGTTTTCAAGTAATTTATTGTTAAAGTTGTGTAATTTAGCGAAAAGATGGTGTTGCTAGACACCTCAAATAAGAA
Organism: Anastrepha fraterculus; assembly: GCA_037575425.1. NCBI lineage: Eukaryota > Metazoa > Arthropoda > Insecta > Diptera > Tephritidae > Anastrepha > Anastrepha fraterculus. The sequence goes on from JAYXIM010040946.1 coordinate 35,077, forward strand.
CGAAGGTCGTAGGCAGAGACGTTCACTGGAAGGGTGTTTGTAAATCTGCAGTATTTTGATGCTTATGTTTAATATTTATTAATAAAAACCGGCCGATTGTCTGGCTTATATTATACACATATATAAATCATCCAAACTTGAAAATATGGATAAAAAAGGTATCCCAAAAAATAGAAAAGGAATTAAAAACCAAAAGTACGGTTTATAGGTGTATTGTATTGCTCCGATAAGCTTTACAAAGGGGTATTTGTAGGGTTTTTGCATAGAATTTTTTTAGCGCGGGCGTCCTTCGGTTGCGCTTTAAACTCCGGCTACGCCATCCCCAGTATTTTTGCGTAAGAATCCTTTACGCGTTAAATCCATTAAACCAAAAATTAAAACGTCATATGCGTGTGTGTAGTAAGGAGGTACAATAAATAACCATCATAAACACTGAACTGAAATATTTCATTTTTGTTTTGATTTGTTGACATCGATGGCCTGTGTTCCAAAGTGAACAACTACCTCACCGACCTTTCTCCCACCAAGTCCACGGCGACCCTCTTTACCACCTGGACAAAGAAGGTCAAGCTGTCCCTTAAGGTAAAAGTCGACGACACACCAATTCCGACGGTAAACAACCCCAAAATTTTGGGTGTAACCTTTGACAGCTTGCTCTCCTTCTCTGCGCACACAACCGCAATTGCCACTAAAGTCCAAAATCGCAACAAGGTCCTCAAATCGCTTGCCGGCAGCACTTGGGGCAAAGACAAAGAACTGTTGCTTTCGACATTTAAGGCAATTGGTCGGCCGGTTCTGAACTATGCTGCGCATAACAAACTGCTCAGCAAGCAGTTCGTGCTTGGATGTTACCGCAGATTTCACCCCTGCAGACACCTTCTTGAGCCTGAGCCGCCTCCCAGGCACGTCAGGAGACACCTTTTAGACTACGCTGACTAAATCCAGGACAAAACTGACCGCAATCTACTGGACCGGACAGTATTTAGACAGTCAATAAACGACATCCACCGGTAGACCGTCACTACCTTCATGAATTCCCGTCCTGTGAATGCCGTAATCGGAGTTCAACCACCACCTATTGCAGACGAAGAACTCCAGTTTCCCCGTGAGACTCGTGTAACACTCGCACAATTACGTTCTGGATACTGTAGCAGGTTAAACTCCTACATATCCAGAATTGACCCCGATATTCCAAACACGTGTCCGGCATGTGAAGGTACCCCGCACGACACTAACCACCTCTTCACATGCCCCCTAAAACCAACTCATCTAACACCCCTCTCCCTCTGGGCCCAACCTGCCGAAACTGCATGTTTCCTGGGCCTACCCCTAGATGAGCTAGACGAAGACGACCGGTGATATGCCCTACACTGACGGGGCTACCATTACTGTTAAAACAACAACAACTTCATTTTTGTGCATATTTTTATTTTCATTTGCAGGCATCAAGTAATACAACACTGTTGACTAATTCCAATGAATTGTCATTCGCGTTTAAATTTGAAAGTGATGATACTGATAAATTTTCATAGAAATATTTCGAATACAAGTACAAAAACAAGTATAAACACGTGTGTGACTGTATATTTTGTCCCAAACTATAGTGAAGTTCCCGAAAGCACTTTGAAGGCAAACAATTGCACAGCTAGATATTATTTCCGGAATATTGGGATTTATAAAGGTTTTTCCTGAACCACTCCCTAACATATCCACCAAGTTTCGTTAAATAAGACATTTTACCTTGCCTAAAATTGCCCATGCCGCATTATACTAAACCCGACACATTGTGGGAGATTTATTTGGATTTTTAATAATAAAGCCATTTTCATTTCATTATTATTTTACTCTGTTTTTAATATTGGGCGCAAAATATAAAATACAACCTCGCATCATGGGCATATGCCAGTAAGCGAAAATTATTATCCATCAGTAAATAAAAGAACTTAATTACATCGCATTATTATGAGTATTAAAACTTTATGCATAGAACTAGGAGTGTCTGTAGTACAAGTATATGTTCTGAAGAACTTACTGTTACTGAACTCGTAACGGTTTTTATTTCTTTTCCATAAGAGAGGAATACTCGCAAAAGAGAAACATTGTGAGTGAAATATACATATATCCAGATGAGTTATTTCTGCGACAACGTCAACATTTGTAAAAAACGCCGGGTAACGCTGTTTCCATTATTTGTTATACCAAACCCTTAATTGACTTGATCAATTATTAAAAACCCGTTTTGCTTTTGAACTCTTTGAATTCGAGTTTTATTTTCAATGTTGCCATGTGTTAACCCTCAACTAGGCAAGTTCGCCCTGAGGCTGCCTTTACATATTCGGCTATGTTTTTAAAGAAAAATACAGTTTGATTCAAATTGATTAAGGAACCTTTAGAAATTATATCCACATTTATTTTTGCAGAAGCATCAAGTGCACTACGGCGTTTCGTTTTGTTTCTATTGCCAGTATAGCGTAAGAAGTCAACGTGAAATTAATTAAGAATTATTAGTATTTAAAGTATTTATGGTGACCGATAATTTTCTGCGGAAAAACAAGTGAATTTATGTTGCGAGTATATATCGGTTGAAGAAAAACCTAAGTTAATTGGAGTTTTAGAGGTAAATACGTTAAGACTGACTGAAGGTAGACTTGACCGAATTAAGTCAGAAGAAATCTCTCCGGTTGACGAAAAAATATCTCAGCATGTCTGCGGAAAGCGCCTCGTTCTCAGTCCCCGTCTCTTGAAATTGCTGGTCCTTCAGTCGTCTCTTCTTTTGGTGGATTTACAGGATCAGGTATGTATGCATTTTTTCTTTTGGAGTTAGTATGAGCACGGTGTTGTGAAAGGGCAATAAAACTGGCATCAACATATATTAGGAGTTTTAGCATTTAAAATAGCAAACGAAAATAATCAATCTGATTAAATAATACGCTATGATCGAAAAATAAAAAAGTCTGTTGTCCACGAATTGTACGGGAATACAACAGTAATATTGGAGGAGTGGACTTAATGGATGGTCTTATGGAGCGTTAGGTTTTAAAGCTCGAAACCGAATGACGCGACGTTGTTACCATTTGTTGATATGGTTGCGGCAAATGCATACATTTTGTATCGGCGACTACATTCGGAAAAACTAAATGACTAAAATAAATCGTAGGAAGAAGAGAAATTATTGAAGTTGCCAGAATTTTGGGCTGCGTTCATGGTCCATCGTCCATTGAGCCTAAATGTGGAGAAAAAGCTGATTATCCAGATGCAGATGTACGCTTCGAGATTTATACCATAATTTTTCTTTCGGGCTTCCCAAAAATGTAAAAAAGGTGCTAAGCTTCGGAGATTTAATGGTTTGCCCCAAATACAAACAAAATTTGTGCTGTTCTACAAAAAAAAACTGTATTTGTTTATTACCATCATTGGAAATATAAAAACATTTGTTTTCAATTTTAAAGGTAACATATAAATGGTTATTTTTTTGTTTTTCCATAAGGTGGACTTCAAATTTCAAATGTATAATATACCTTCATCTCAAATATGAACGAGACTTTATCAATAAAACGGTCAGCGGAAGACATATGGCAAAAATAAATGTTTTGGTTTTTGGTAGGACTGTTATAAGCTAACATGGCAAATTTCAGCGTGATATATCACATAGTTTGTTTTCTGTGCTACTGTAAACAAGTCAAGCTCGAGTGTGTTTTTCGAATTTAAGGATGGAAATTGAAGTTGAACAAAGAATTTGTTTGAAATTATTGTTATTGTTATTCTTATTATTGTTATTCCAACAAAATTTTGGCTTCAGACGCCTTAAAAATGTTGCAGACAACCTATGGGGACTCTGCTCTATCGCGTGCACGTGTTTTCCAGTGGTACAAATCGTTCAAAGAGGGCCGTACATCGGTTGAAAACTTGCCTCATGAACGTCGTCCAGCAACATCAGTAAACGACGAATACATCGGAAAAGTAAAGGAAATTGTGCTTGAAAATCGCAAAAATCGCAAAATCGGTTAACGCTGAATATTATTTAGACGTTTTAAAGCGTTTGCGTGAGAACATTCGTCTTAAAAGGAAGGAATTGTGGGACAACAAGTCATGGTTCTTTCATCACGTTAATGCACCAGCTCACACATCACGTCTTGTTCGCGATTATTTGAACAAAAATAACGTTAAAATCGTTCCGCAAGCACCTTATTCGCCTGATATGGCTCCATGTGACTTTTTCCTGTTTCCCAAGCTCAAGTTGCCGCTCCGTGGAAAACATTTTGAGACAATTGAAGTCATAAAAGAGAATTCGAAGAAGGAACTGAAATCCATACAGAAATCGGCCTTCCAGAAATGCTATGATGATTGGAAAAAGCGTTGGCATATGTGTATCGCCTCCAATGGTGATTACTTTGAAGGAGATAAAATAAAAATTGAACAATAATTAACCGTTTGTGTTTTATTAAATCAGTCTCGTTCATATTTGAGCAGAAGGTATATCTAATTGGCTCTTACACCCGGTTTTGGTTGTTTGGCAGGGTTCCTTCCTTTTCCACTTGTGCTGTGCGTCTTGATGTTGTTGTTGCCGAGGAGTGACCACTATTAGAAACAACTTGTTCCATCATTTGAATCTACCCATATCATCCAAATCTACACACTTCCGGATTGTAGTCAGGCATCAAGATTGGGAATTAAGCACGAAAAAGTAGATAATCTACTTATATGCGAATGTATTATAAGGTTCTGCTCGGAATTGAGAGTATTATGAATACAAATACCTGGAAGGATTTCCTTCATATACTCGTATTGCAGTTACAAGCGTACCATTTTCTTCATGAATACGGCTCAGTATCCATGCTTTCGTATAATAATATGGTATTTAAAAATGGAAGAAATAGCCAGTACGAGAGTTATGTAAACTGTTTTTTATTCAATGAAACTAATTGTATAGGTAAATATAACTATGTATGTATGTCTATTATACTACGATTTTAATGGTTTACTCTTAGTAATCTTGCTCGATGATGTTACTATAGTTTTACAAATCTTCTATTCTCTGGTTTTCTTATGCTAAATTTTATATAATCGCAATTTACTGTTTTCACGTGGCTCCAAATAAAATATACAGACAAGTAGAGGTTTATGTACATCTACTTATAAAATATTTACTAATAAGATATTATAGATAATGCAAACATGTACGTGTATACATAACATTTAATGAAGTAGGTTCTCTCTACAAATAAAAAAAAATGAAGTAGGTTCTCTCTACAAATAAAAAAAAATATAACTGCCGGTGCCTGTTTGAAACTTATTTTTTATACACACATGCATGCATGTACATATGTATAATATATGCATTTACATACATGTATGAAACTGTATTTCTGAAAAACCAATTAAAGGTCATGTGAAAGTTTCTATAGACAGGAATCGCCTTCACAAAAAACCGACAAAAAATGCACCTAAAGATTTTGTGTTTGTCGAAAAAAAAAACAAATCAAATACAAGACCCCCTTTGTAAATGAACAAAATAAATAAAAAAACCAGCAAAATTTGCTTTGTGTTATCAGATGAATCAGATATCTAAGTTTAAGGTTTATGTTTACCGATGGTTATAAAACTTAAAAAATTTCCATTGGATTTTGATTTATTTTCTCATATTTACGCAATATTTCTTATACTTTTAAAGTTTTTTCGTAAAATCCTAATTTTTAGCAAATGTAGGCACCCTAAATATTAAAGCTTTTGCAAAACACTTTTACCTAATATAGAATAACAATATTTTTTTACTTAATGTTATTTAAGTTTATTTTTAACATTTAGTTTCTGTTTAGATTACGATTTAATTTTCTTTTACCATTTTTTTAACAATCTTTGTTTAGTTTCTTCGTTTAAATTGCAGAATTATATAGGTTGCACTGTTCAAGTCCTTTCGTGTATATCTTAATAAGTTTCTTATAATCTAATTTTTGTTTTCTTTTAGCTAATTTCAATATAATGATTCACTATTATCTATGTATAAATTGGTAGCTGGTAATTAAATGAAAAAATGACACTAATCGGTTAGACAGCAAAATTGGGACTTAGTATTTTTTGTATCCGTTTTGTTTAGTTTTATGTTGCCGTTTTTTTAAATATGGATACATATATATACATATATTGCATACACTTGGACAATGGGACAAAAAAAAACACCCATACATCTTTTATTTACATACATAATGTTAAGTTCTACTAAACAAGACAAAACACGGTTGAATGCTTTTCTAAAAACAATTTTTGTTGCATTACTGAAAACAAGTGGTTTTTTTTATTATTTTCATACTAAAAAACATCTACTTTCATTAGAGTCGCAATTAGAGTCCTAAATTTTGGAAATTATGCATTGCACTACTATTGGGTAAAATGTGTTTTCGGGCAATTATTCAATTTTCAAGGAACAACTTGAAAATAAATTTAAAAAAATAAGTTTATAATAACCCAAATTTAGAAAAATAATGATCCCCTTTAAATATACACAGAGAAAGCTTTTTTAATTCAATAACATAATTTTTATAAAAATTGTGTGAATTTATAAAATTCTTAGAAATCGTAGTAGCCATTGACTGATTGAAAGAATTCTACATACTCGTATGTAAAACTGAAACTGCATAAATATGTCTAAGTGAGAAGATCTCTTGATTCAAATTCAAAGGCAGTTCCTTATAAGGGTACAACATATGTATGAATGTAAAATATATTAATTTCCTGATTATAAGAAACTTCAAAAAACGATTCGGCCATTTTATTATGGTGAAGAAAAGCTAATACAAATTATTTTTTTGTAATCATTGTTGGTCCCCTTAAGATTTAATTACTACTCCTCAGTAAAGCCGCTTAAAAATTTTACGATTTTTTCTTATAAAAAAATCAAGTAACGTCTTGAACCAAATTGTTTTTTTGGAATTGTTCAATTCATATTGGACAATTTATTTTAAGAATTGTTTAATAATTTTTCAGATTCTCATTAAAAATGTTACTTATTTTATGAAAATGTAGTAAATTCGACACATAATCTTTTATGAAAATATAACCCAGAATTGTAAAATATGTGTAGTTCAGGATTTGACTATTTGGTAAACATGTTTGTAGGTATTCAATATTTTTGAAACCCAGACATCAGTGCTCATTAGAGTTTAAAGCTGGTATTGAGTATTACTTTTACGTTAATGTTTTATAAAGCTTTTTTAGCCGCAGTCTTGTTTAATTAAATTTAATTGTGTGTCAATTACTTTTCAGAATTCAAATATATATGTATTCATTTGATTACGGAGCTGGCCAGCTTGCTGTATCTACATACGTACATACATATATATCCTAAATCATGCAAACCAATGCAAACAAAATTGTGTTAAAACAAGTCAGATAAATTGTAGAAAAACCTCTACATTTGTCATCGAAAACTAATTATTCAAATATTGTAAGTAAATATTGAAAATATTGATATATGGTGGAAGTGTTCATGCTCTGACTTTGGGTGGTTGTTCCGTATATATGTTTTTATATGTATATGTATGTATTTTTCTGCTCTCGATGCAATGTTAGCACTATAGCCACCAGCTCGGTTTAAGCTACATCTTATGTATGTATATGTATGTATGGGAGAAGAATGGGGGAAATCAGGTAATGTCAGCTAGGGTATTGCATGGAGAAAACAGCAACCCACACTCGAATAAAACATGCTCAGACTAATTAAACGGATAATTATCGCTGATAAACCGCGCTGTTTTAGTTTACACTAGATGCGGAGTTTACTCGTATTTATGTGCCGATAAAAGATTTAGCCAACCGAGCCACTCTATTTCGTTTTCGATGATTATTCTTCGTTGGTTAATATGAACCACATGTATGTACTCGTACATGCAAATGTAATTAGTTGGGCCGAAACCCGTTTACATACATATTTGCTTTCGTTTATCAGAAAATCGTGTTCCTTTTTGATAAAAAAAAAATTGCAGCATAATTCACTGAGGGTATTGTACTATTTGTGCGATAAACTCTGTGGTGTTACGAAAAAAGGTAAGAAATACTTTTGACCATGATGTTCACCATTTCGAAATAAGGGGATTTCCTTCAGAAAAATTGTCCATGGATGTAGGTCGATGGATTCCTTATTAAGAGCCTTGTAAGTTGGCTTTATATAAAAATAATGATGAACTGATGTATTTCAAAGATTTCAATCAAACTTGGCGAATAACACTAAATGAGAAAAAAATGTTTGCATACCTTTATCAAGTTTTGTACGTGTGGTAGGTGTAATCAAGTACGAGTATGAGAAAACTGTATGCTCAGATTTTTGAACTGATCATCAAAATCTAGACTCAGAGCCGGAAAATTTATTTTTCAAAGGTTTATTCATATGCTTACGTACAAATGAAATACAAGGGCATTTAGTTGCTTGCAATGGTATATAAAATTTTAATATATACATATAGGGTTATTCAATAGGTGCGCTTCAACTTTTTTCCGATAGGGAGAGCGAACGACGCAATATTTTTTATTTTTCGCTTGTCATTTGTCTACAGTAACAAGCCGGCGACGATTTGTGAGCTCAGAGCCAATATTGAACGCGAAATTGCTGGAATTTCGGCCGATTTATGCAAAAGAGTGGTCGAAAATTGGGTTCAACGATTGGACTTCGTAAAACGTGCACGCGGTGGTCATGCAAAAGAAATCGAATTTCATACTTAAATGTATATGTTCAAACTCGATAATAAAAAAAAAAATTAGTTAAAAAAGTCAAACCGTTTGAGTTTTATTCAAAAAAGGTTCAAAAGTTGAAGCGCTCTTACTGAAAAACCCTATATATACATATAAGGAATGCCGGAACAAGAATGCAAAACACAAGAAAAACTGAAAATGTTTGTACATTTTTCATTTTGCATAGCATTTTAAACAAGTATTTTGTAAGGAAAAATAATTATGAAAAATAATACAAATGATTTTAAACTTTCACCGAATTTATTGATAATAAAAATTTAACATAACAAATTTGCAATAAAATAAATATACATAAATTTATAAAACAATATAAATAGGCTGACGATAAATGATGTTTCGTTCATACCCCCGGTGAATATATCATTTGCATCTTTATCAGCATAAACCATAAACCTTTGCACACTAAGTTGACATTTTAATGATTGAGTTCTATATTATATGATAGAGATGCATCGCTAGTTTAGTTTCAAAGTTCTTCGAAGGGTCATCTAAATTCTAGCAGCTTACATTTTATTTGAATAACAAATCACACATAACGGCATATAGGAAACTATTTTTCGTACTGGCGAAAGCAACTTTAAAGTTGAAAAAGGGATCAACCACCATCCCTTCTTTTTTGTGGGTATTTTTAAAAGTTTAACATTTTATAAAAATTTGGTCGATATTAGATTTACCAAGCCCAAGACCATATTCACAAAGTCCAGTTAGTTCGTATACAATGTGCTTCAGTCTCTCGCTCCATAGAATTTTATAAGCAAACTTTTTAATTTGTAAACTTATTTCGCGTTAATTGGCGCGTATTACAGGATCCGTCTTCTTATGGACTGGTGGTCAGAATTTACTTCATATTCTGAACAGAAGTTAATGCATTAACCTTACCAGCTCCTCGCCTCTATATTTATTTGAGGGAGCTAGGTAATCCGTCAGCTTTAGTGACTTTATTATTCTTTGATCGTACTATAGCAATGTTCAATGCTCATCAGGTCGTTCTCTATTACAGAAAGTCGAGTCGTTATTGAAGATTTTTGTAAGTCACCAAACTTTCTACAGAGTTTGCTTGTTTATGATATCGACAAGAAACTTAAGTTTTATCTTTCTTTTTTCTCCTTTTCCTTTCCCTTTTTCTTTTGGAAAATATATCTCTTATTTCCCTTTAACTCAGCGTTGTGTCCGAAGGCAATGTTGCCGCGTAGGCATCTTTTCGCGCCTGATTCTTACTTTAGCGAATTATTTTTGTATGTGGTGAATGAGCGTCAAGAGTTTTGGTAAATGAGCGGGGGGTCTACCTCCTCTACTTCAGGCCTCCTCCAGTAAAAAGTACACAGATTTTCGCTGCTTAATTTTGTTAGCAATGAGCTGATAACCGATTTGATTACAGATAAATAACATTCTCTTTAAATCTTGCTAGCTTAGAAAGGAACCATTGTTGGCGAGGAGTATATAGTTCACTGTTTAGGAGGCTTTTGAAGTGAATGGTAATCACTCTGATTACTACCTCCGCATGACTATAAGTCACACGAGCTATCAAGCTATCGAATATAAGAATTGCAAACATGGGTGTAAATCAAATGAAATAAAAGGCATAAGCACTCGCTTAAATAATCCTTCAGTTGGTAACGAACAATATAGACTGTATTAACTAGGGTAATCCTTGGGCCCTCAAGGCGTAGGAAGTATGGAGGTTCACGGTTGTTGTTGTTATAACAGCATAAGCAGTTCACATATATTTAAGGGGAATGCTGATGAAGTGACAGTCCTTGGCCGGATATAAATTCGGGTCGTTCCGGTAATGGAGAATCGACTGTTGTTGACGGTTTTATTGCTTGGTGATGACTTCAAAACACCAAAGCGGATTATAACAAAACCCTTTAAAGTTTCAATTGGTAAAAACTGATAAGAAATTAGTTTATATATATATTATTGTTGACAGCAGTACATTTTGTCATGCGAAATATGTGCCATACTCGTGCAACAAAAGTATTCAAGTTTATACCAAAGTACGCTAATAGTAGCCGCTTGGTCCTCTCCGACGCTTTGTATCTGCAGCATTTCTAAAGCTTTTTATAAAAGGTAGTTGTGTGGCATTTATGAATGTATGTGTAAGTAAGTATATTCACGCGTTTTATATTGAATGCAATATTTAAAAGAATATTATTGAACTTCACACTTTGAAGTGAAGGAGTTGTGGAAATAAAGCTGGTAGAATTATAACAAAATCTAGGTGGTAATTTTTTTAATCGTTCACCTGTTGTCAATGGTGTTTGCCTTGTGATAATTCCATGCTCCAAAAATCAATGCATACATACAAATGTGCATGCCAAATAAAATTTATATTTGAAACTAACAAGCAATCTCCAACTTTAGTGTATTTGTATAGGTTTTCCATGCATATCTCTTTATATATGGATTTGCATGTAGATGTTGTACATATTGACTGCTATGTCCACCAATAACGGTGGCTTATACGTATTGTATTTATTACAAATTCATTACTAGAAAATAATTGGGTAAATTGAAATTTTTCGTTAGACAGGCAATTGAACTGCGTTTTTTTGTTTTTTGTTTTTTGTTTTTATTTTTTATAATTTATTATTTTTTTAATAAACACACGATTCGGATCCCGTTTATTAGATTCTTTTTACAACTTTTTTATCTAAATGTTTTGTAATTACTTATATAAGTCTTTTTTCCTTTTTTCTTAAAAAGGTAAAACTGTACTTAAATATTTTGTCTACAAAATCACACGAATAAAATCGTTCAGAAATCACTCGCACTATCATTATTACAAGCATTCACATTACTAAGTGCATACATACTATACAACAGAAATTTTATATTAAGAACTACATACATACGTTTAAAGAATTTTCTTATTTGAGACTAGAATTGTAAAGTTCGACAATTATTAAATCGAAAAAAATTGATAAGTAGAAATTTCGAACTTGGGAAACAGTGGAATTCAATTCCAAACTAAAAACTAATTATTTACAAGCGTTATAATGTTAAATGTCATATTTTAAAAATAATAATTTGGACCTTTTGGAAATCATTTTGAAACATTTTTGCAATCTATTATTTTCGAATTGTCGCAAAATGTTCGTAGACAACTGTAAACAGTACCACTATTTATTCCAGTAGTAAAATAAAATGAAGCTAATTGGTTTGTAGAATTATCGTGAATAAACATAAACTTATGCACATAAAAATATATAAATATTTAAAAACAACTACTGGACAACTTCCAAGGAATTTTAGCATTGTCAGTCGAAAGATAGAACCAAATGTAAAAGTTATTTAATAAAGAATCCTTCTCTTCTGTCATACAATTATTTCACTTTGATGCTGATAATTACTTTTCGCAATCTCGAAAAAGTCAAATACTATCCAAAAATGCAACTGAATACTATATTTTTTGACTATCAAATGTCTACTTTTCTTAATTTGTTTTTACGCTGATACGCTGACTACTTACGGTGTTTTTCGTTCTAAACCTCCTAAATGAAAAACAAGAGTTTTTGCACCGTGTTCTTTGAAGCGCAAGTAGGCATGGAATATCTTCGCTGTATTAGGGCAAACACTTGAAACTTTTTCTCTCAGGCAAGGTAAAGGTCCAAACATTTACTAATCTATCGCGATAATGTCCAACTTAGCGCTTTTGTATTCTTCTTGAATATTGAAAAAACTGTATAACCGTATAATTGTCTCGTTCTAAAACGGATGTTGTCGAGTAACAGTAAAAAAAAATTTAGCTTATAGTTCCAGCTTAACTATCCGTAGCTGCTCCGTACCTATTTGTAAATTTAAAGAAATTTACCAATTCTTTTTTGCAGTTTGCAGTTATACCCGTAGTTTTCCAATTCCTACATGCATACTTTTTCACACTAGTGTGAATTATGTCGTACTTCTCGATTTAAGTAAATGATCTCCATTATTTACAGTGTTTAGTTTTAATCAACAATAAAGCTTACTTCTGAAATACTAAGGTAAGACTAAGTCTCTTCTCTTCAGTTATGGGCGCTAGTATTAGTATGGCTTGCAGTTAATTTAAGACTGTCAAAGAATGTTTGATAAGATTGTGGCTTCACATTTTGGTCTTGTTCAATTTTTTCAGTATATTATTTATGCAATGTAAAAGTATATTTTACAGAATCGATCAACAAAAATATTATTCCAAAAATTCTTGTTGCTTCAATCTTTTTGTACACCGTTATTTCTTTCTTATATGTACATATACATACACATCCATATGTACATATGTCAGCATAGTGAACTCAGTGCGAAAATAATAATTAAAAAAAAGAAGAATATTTTTAACAAATTGTGATTACCATACGTGGCACAACTGGATACATTTTCATGTACTTATTTTATAAGTATATAATATATGATTTGTGTATGTATATGAATTTGCATATGTACATTAAGGTTATAGTTTTTAACATCTTTCAGGAAATGTAAAAACTCCTTTATCTCTTACAATAACTTGTTGGAAACGTTGATAGTTTTGATACAATTTATCAAAAGCCTCACCCAGGAGATATAGTAAAGATATAAGAATGAGTTTTTGAAATAACAGAGGTTGCGCTAACAACTACACAATCGTATCGAATATCTAGATATACTCAGAAGATTGTATATATAGTAGGTACTTATATTTACTATCGAAACATAAAATCAAACATTTTTTTTTAACAAATTAATAGCTCCGACTATTTCTTGAATACCCTTGCTAGCCAGAAAAGTAATTTTAATTATTTCGTTTATTAATTTTTTGGAATTTTTCATTTAAAATAAGCATCGGATTTTAGATTTTTAACTTATTACTTATATACTCTGCGGGAAAACTACATATACTAGCCTGAATACGTTGGGATCTTATTAGACATACGTTGACATTATAACCTTTTTGCTCCTAAACTTTTTTCGTACAGCATTGTGTAAAATAGGAATTGGATTATAGTTTTAATTGACGTCAGAAGATCGTCCTTTTCTTTATTTTTCGTTATTACTCAGTTCTGGGAATGTTTGTTCTATATGAATAAATTTTATTTCATTACATTCTAAGGCATTTTAGAGAGTGGAAAAAGATTTATGCTTCTTCGAAAAAAATGTATGTTTAGTTTAAATTTTTTATATTATTTCATAAAACTCATCAGGGATCATATCGAATATACATATTGAATATACATATATAAACTAATTTATAAAGGTTCTGTATCTTTTTTCCTTATGCAATAAGAACACAAAAGACCAACTCGTAACAACTCGAAGTAGTTATATAAGTATACATATCGCACCCTCAAAAAGTGTCACAACTCAAAAATTTCCACACTCGAGCTTGACTTGTTTACAGTAGCACAGAAAACAAACTATGTGACATATCACGCTGAAATTTGCCATGTAAGCTTATAACAGTCCTACCAAAAAACAAAAAATTTATTTTATTGATAACGTCTCGTTCATATTTGAGCAGAAGGTACATTTTGAGTTGTGACCCTTTTGTATTTAGGGTGCGATATGCAAGTACACATTCTCATATCTCCATCCATATGTATCAATATATATATATACATAATTTGCTCATACACGCTCTTTGGGTGTTTGGCCGAGTTCTTCCTCCTATTTGTGGTGAGCGTCTTAATGTTGTTCCACAAATGGAGGGACCTACAGTTACAAGCCTACTCCGAACGGCAGATATTTTTTATGAGGTTCATTTATATATATATTCTGGTGGCAATGACTTGCAAATTTATTGAAGTATAATAATATAAAATCAAATGTGTTCCAGAATTGTTTTACTAATTCTTGGGATATTTTCTTCCAAGAAAACGTCAATTAAAAACTTCGAAATACTGCATTAATATTATTGCACTTCTGGGTGTTTGGCCGAGCTCCTCTTCCTATTTGTGGTGTGCGTCTTGATGTTGTTCCACAAATGGAGGGACCTACAGTTTCAAGCCGACTCCGAACAGCAGATATTTTTATGAGAAGCTTTTTCATGGCAGAAAACACTCGGAGGTTTGCTATTGCCTGCCAAGGGGCGACCGCTATTAGAAAAATGTTTTTCTTAATTTTGGTGTTTCATCGAGACTCGAACCAACGATATCTCTGTGAATTCCGAATGGTAATCACGCATCAACCCATTCGGCTACGGCGGCCACTCGAATTATTATGTAAGCTAAAAAAAACAAAGCTAATAATTTATGTAATCATTAGTCGGAAGCGTTTAAATTTGTATAGGTGGTTTTGAAGTTTTCTCTGGGTGAAGTTTTTGGAACGAAATTCTAACAAAACTCCTAACTATTTCCCAACATTTCTCATACTTCATCAATATGGTAGATGCTTTATACCCTTAATGCACATATGCATGTATGTCTGTACATATCTCTATTAGGGTACATTTTATATGTATGTCTGTACTCTCTATGTCTGGTAAACATCACGAATGTTTTTACCCAATTCGTGAAAATCGAATTTTGATCTTCAAATAAACTATATATAATATAATATGTATGTATGTAGTACGTACTAAGTAGTATGTGTAATAGAACTGGGTGACAGCTTAGTAAGATCGTTTTCATTTCGAGAAAGTCTTAAAATAGTCCGTTTTCGAAATGAAATCATTTGATTTAGTACTGTTAGCACTATTTATATAGCTATAACTATTATGTAGACGTTCTCTTTTCCTGGTGAATTTATTGTTAGCCATAGACGTGGCTGTTGTGCATGCGGTTGGTGACGCTGGGCGTGTTTCTTGTTGTTGTTGTATTGTTGTTGATGTACTCTCTGGCGAATCTTGTATGTTGGCTTCAGTATCTTCGGAAATTGTAGTCTCCATGATGAGATGTAAAGTATTGGGTATTCTGCGGGCGACATTTAATGGCAAATCGGAATTGTGTTTGGCACCGCCGATGAGGTTAGCTAGTGGTGTAATTGCTATCGTTTTTGCAATCTTTGACATGGGCGATGTGAATGGTAACGATATCGTGGGCATCTCGATGTAGGCGACAGGCATGGAGCACTCATTTTCTTCTATTCAGCTGCCGTATTTATTGGAAGATGCGTAGCTATTAACTGCGGCAGATCCATTCGATGGCATGTGAGTATCAGGCACTAAATGTGGAGTTCTACTAGATACAGGTGGCAAAATAGGACTGGTTGGCCAATGGTATGTTGCAGCAACATTATTGGATGAGGGAACACTTCTATGCAAAAAGCAGTTTGGTCACGATTAATAAAATTAAATATACTGATTTGTTTAAAAATGATCAAAAGTTGATTGGTATTATGAGTTTTTAACGGCCGAATTATTCAAACGAGGAGTTACTCATATATGACCATTCACAACAAAATACCAAAATATTCAAAAATTGTACTATGTAAATCTATTTGTACGTATGCTAAATTTGCTGAGTATCGGTTTACGCGCAACAACTTTTTTATAATGAATGCAAAGTGTGGTCCAAATACAAGAACATTTTTTTTAAATTAAGTAAATTGAATAAGAAGCAATTTTTTCGTTGACTTTGCAGTAATACTGCCTTTTATATGGTACAATTTTACGAATGTCTCCGAGGATGTTCTCATTAGGAGTTCATATCGTTTTTGGATTTTCACAATCAGCAAAACGGAATCAAATCTAAGTTAAGCGGCTCTCTTTTAATATTGTAAAAGCGAGTAATTTCACGATTACGCAAAAAGATCAGTACAAAATATCAGTTGAAGGAATCAAAATGCACCTAGTCAAAAAATGTAATATCTTTGTTTAAATTTAACGGTCAGTTCGAGCTGCGCTAATGCTGAAACTGAAACAGTACGAACCGCCAACTTTTTATACCGTTGAGGTGCTTGTTTTCGAACAGAACTTCGTTTTAATAAATGCCCTGTTTTGGCTAACACTGAGCTCTCTGTGGCCATAACTTTGCAATATTTTTCAGTGTTGTTCATGTGCAAGACGATTTATTTCGCTCCAAACACATATGATACATACTAGGCCTATTCTTTTCGCCAAGTGTTAGCAAGTGGCTATCTTAGCAGCGCTGGAAAAGAGCTGACTAAAAATACATTTGTTTGTAAAATAGTGAGTTATACCAGTTTTACGAGTATGAGGTATACCCATATTCGCTAGCGGTGAATCTTGCGCGATAACTTTGTTGTTGCTTTCACATGCAAATGTTTCGTCAAGTGAGCCGGGCAGAGAGATAGTGAGCACAGAAGGTCTTACTGACTAGTAACTAACGTCGTTGTCAGAAAAACACCAATACCTACGTTTGGACCACTCTGTATGTTGGAACAACTGACTCGAAGGGACAATTTCCTAATTTGTCTATTAAAAGTTGTCACTGAAATGTTTTGCGAGAACCATGCCCAATAATTGAAAACCGAATTTAATAACACTTAGGGGACTAACTTGAAGTAATAGTCAATACAAGGAATTCCTTGGAGCACTGCATTTTTAAAGGTTTTTTCTGCATGAAAGTGTAAAATTTTGTGGATGTGGAGGGGAAGGAAACCAATACAAAAAAAAGTGCAAGGAGAGGCATTTGCACGTACGTGAGAAATAGATAAATACTACACAAACCTTGAGTGGGGAAATAATATAGGCGATGCGTTAAATAGAGACTGTGGTGATGGCTGTATTGATGTGGCCGCTGCGTCTGGATGTAGAAAGTTCTTGCGTTGTTCTATTCGTTCTTGGTGCTGGGTTAGACAACGAGACATTATATCGGGTAGGCTCTCTAAATGATCCTGCCCATTGAAAAATGACAAAATAAACCGTTATTAATATAGAAGTTATGTAGAAATAATTGTATAGTAGTGTAATATACTTAGATGCAGCAATTTTGCGAATATACCTGTAACGTTTGCAGTTTGTCTTCTAAATTTGTAAGTCGTTCTTCGATTGCATCTTGCCGACTAGACATATCAGAAATAATTTCGTAGACTGTATTTTGAGTCTAAATAATTAGAAGCAAATATCATAAATAAATACTTACAGAAAGTATATTAAATACATACATATGTACATACATATATAAGTGTAATATTTTCAAATATGTGTATATGTACATATGCATATTCACATGTACTTACCTTCGCCATATCTGTTATTGTATTTGCGTTATCCATTAGTTTTCGTTGGTCCATTTTAACTTTTCGTAACCTATTTTGGCGTCGGAGAGAATTTAAAGTTTTATTAGAAATTTTTTAATGATTTTTATATGTATTGCAGGATTATTCATAATCTTCAAATATTTATCCAATCGAACTTGTAATAAAACCTCGCTAAAAGACTTTAATGTTTGAATTTATGATTTTACTTTAATTCAATCAACGTTTGAGGTTCATTTCCCATTACTTCGAATGGTTTTAATAAAAACGTTTTAGGTTGACCGTAAATTATATTATTCGTACTTGTATTATAGATACACGTAATTTTGTTTTGGAAAGTTTTTTAACAAAAAAAAAAACACTATTTCATCAAAACTTATTTTATTTTATTTTAGCTCATGTACTCGTATGTCGTTTTATATGTGCCCTAATTTTAATATTGATCTACATTTAGATTAATGTTAGCTGTGTAGTCTGTAAGAATATTTTGTACAATACTTCAAGGCTCGAGATAAATATAAGTATATACTATATGTATCTATCTTGTAAGTTTCTTGTAATCATAGATCTAAATAAATAACATTTGAGAAGCTACAGTTGAATATGTCGAACGGTATATGAATGGTGTCGGAATACTTGGACGAACGTAGATAGAGTCATTGTGATATAGTACCACTGAATTAGTATCTTAGTTTTTTAGAGCCTTTAAAGTCGACATGGTTCAATTTGCGACACTCTATTTTACTTTTTAATTTTTCACTCTAATCTAAATCTCCAATCAATAAAATATTCTTAGATCATAACATTCTCCGTTTTATAAATAAGGAGAAAAATATTTAAAATAAAAAGTAAGAGAAACATACCGACTAGGAGAGTTTGATTAACATATTTTTCATGTTCATAGAAATATAAATTCTTGTTGTCTTACAATAAAAACCACCTGGACAAATGAAGAGGAAGCTTGACTAAGCATCTACCAACTTAGAGAAATAATTACATACAATCGTTCTGATATCCTCTTTGCACGTTCGCCAAGTTTTAGAATTTTAACACATTGTAGGAATTATAGACTTAATATTTATTAGAAGAACTGTTGTACTACTTTTAGGTACACGATTTTTTTAATCCTTTGGTCCTAAATGAGGGCACAATGTCGCGACGCGGGTATATTCTGATGCGTGCGGATAATTTAGCTGAGTCATAAAGTTTTTTCTTGAAGGACTCGATGGAAGGTATATGAAATTGAGTACACTGCCAGATTTTTGATTTGTAGTTGGTTTGTCCACCATTGGACGAGTTAAAGTGTGCATTGAATATGTGAGATATTCCATATTTTCTTTAAAGGAATGCGTACTTGTGGCGAATAGGGTGTCAGTACCATTTCATAAGGAAATGCTAACATGAAAAACTGAAATTGCAATCAACAGAGATTATTTATAAAAGATTTGAACTTTGTGTTACCTATGCACAGGTGTCTTCTTTTATATAAATATAATTTAGTGACATATGTCTTTTTGAGGAAGTTTTCCCGCATAGCAATTAATTCTATGAGTTGACATCTACTGCGTATGCATTGCATTTGCAGAACTTTGTGTTTTTATTTTAAGGAGGAGAAGATCTGCTAAACACATTATAAAGAGAGGATGTATGGTTAACAAACTGAAATGTCATAAAATAAATGCTTTTTAGTCATAGAATGAATTGTTGTGTGTAAAGAACTTAGCTAATAAGTTGGCTAACTAGTTGATCGCTGATTCTTTCCATATTTCTACTTAATGTTAAAATTTAATAGCGCTTTAGAAGATTTTTATTTTATAAAAAAAAGCACGAAATGTATAAAAAATCTATACTATCAGTATTTTATATGTAAATTGTAATGCTGGTTATGTTTCTATATAAATTTACGTAAAATATGATGCCGATAAGTATTCACAAGAAAATCGGCATTATCGTTTAATTCTTCAACTAGTTCACGATAAATTGCTTCTTAGTAGATTTATCCCAACATGTACGCACATAACTAACAGTTTCTTACAATTCCAGCGTAAAATACAGTAAGTCCATTTAAATTTTTTATTTCGGTTTCTATAAGTATTTCCCTCAACTAGGTGAGCATTTACTCGTAAAATTTATAAAGAAGCATTTGTTGAAAAATACGTAGCGATAGAAATAAATTTCGTCGTTAAGATTGCAGAAAATCGTATCTCAATTTCAATATTGACCACTATAAAGTTTGGGGTAACATACTGCTGTAGTCTAGAGAAATATTATGAGTAATTTTTGGTGTAAATAAGAAATTAGAATGGGTTCGGACAGTGAAGAAGAAGTAGATACTTCTGCAATCTTAACACTAACGAAATCACGGATACTAATATTCAAAGTGAAAATTGGAGTTTACATTTTAGTGTAAGTCCACCAACAACACCGACAAGCTTACACAGTATATTGGGGGTTTAAAAAGAGTGACAAATACACTTACATTATTGTCTACATCTAGCGGTAAGTGTATATGAAGCAAATGTGATCAAATTGGAGTTTGAGATACGAAATTCTAGAAAATTAACGACTTATTATGTATGTAAATGTTGTTGTCACTGATTTTATGCGACCGCATTTTGCTTGCATAACAGTTGACAAACATATAACTGTATTAAATGTGGTTTATACAATATGTAAACAGGGCTTTACAACCTAGTTACAGGCTAGTAAAACGAGTTCAGATGAGCGTTGTTTTTATCCGTCCATTTCGATAAGTGGATTATTGCCTCTTGATGGATTTGACCCTAAACGTTCTGAACATCCATGTACATACGTGAATATGTATGTGTAGAAAAGCCATTGAATGAGTAGGAGGTGAATAAAATGGAATGTACATACATATAAAGTATATAACATAACAATCAAGTTAAGATCTTTGACAGACCATCATATCATTAGGTTAGTATGAAAATAAAAATCATTTTATCCTAAAGGTAACATTTATGTATGTATTTTGTGATACATGCATGTGAACAAGCACTTTAGTTCGACATATTAGTGGAGTTTCGCTTGAGGTGGTTATTGGGGGAGACTAATTAACTTCCAAAGCAAAATTGTTATTACTCGTATAATATTATATGACAACAAGTTATCCAGTAGATATCTTGGGATGAGACTGGGGTAATTGCGGAAAATTATCTGTATGTACAATGCTTAATTTTGTTTAACTATTATGACTTTCACAGAGCACATTGCACATAAGTTGTGAGACAGGTTTCTCCAGAATACTCACGCATATATAGCTAGAAGGAACTTTCTTTGGTGGGTTCTTACACGTCCGGGATTAACCCGTTTTACTAGTCTTGTATGTTTGTAAATGAGCCAAGTTTCACGAAGAACATTTGCCGCTGCATTTTTCAGCTAAAATATGATGCAAGGAAGAGATGGAATAAATTTGTATTAACACTATTTGCTAAATAAATAAATAAGTTAGCAAATAAAGAAATAAATCAATAAATATAAAAAATAGGTAAAAATATGTGCTTCTTATGAACTATGCACCTATTTAGCTTAAGAGTATTTTAAATATTACATAAAACTACATATAGGTAAATTTAAATTTTTAACAAGTATGGATGCAGAATGCACAATATTTATGGAGGTAATAATAATGGACAAAAGATGCAAAACATATTATACATATGTATGTAGGTCCGCAGACCAACGGTTTCAAAGATATGTCAGGTTGTTTTTTGTTTATTTTCTTTGTTACTTCCATGCTTTTATTATATCTTTTTTACTTGGATATTCGTGTCACAACTACGAAGTTATTTATGTTGGATTCGAAGAAATTTATCCGTTGTCAACATCATACATGATTTGCTTGAAACATTTGGATAGATCTTGTAGGCAACGTTTTTGCTTCTTTGCGGTTACGGCGGCCGTGCGGATTACTACTACCTCCTTAAATATTTTTTATTTCTTTTTTAATACCCTCTATAATGAATTTAGTGTTATGTTGTATTTACACATTTCGAATGGGGATCAGTTTGAACCAGGTTTATTTGTGTGCTGAATTCTGCGTAAATGTGAGACTTCCCTAGCCAAAGAGCCATATAGTTTAGAAAGTTTTTGTGACTCCCTAGCAGGAAGATCATATAATTTATAAAGCTCTTATAGTTAAAATGATGTGTGATTGAACTTAAGGGCCACTGCGAAGAAAACAGTACTTTATCAAAATAAGAACAAAAAAGTCGCAAACATCGCACGGTGCTAAATAATTCGCAGTTAAGGGGGTAGTATGGTTAATTCGGTGTAAAACAAGCATATTTTTCGAAATTTTTTTTGTCGACACAGTTGATTTATTCAAAATTTTAAAATTACTTCATTATAAAGTCATATTTAAAGCATATTGTGTGAAATTTTCATTGATTTTTATGAAGAAATGAGTTGGTGGCAGCGAATCTTCGCGGACGTCTCATAAAAAAGTTGTCCCTCAGAACTCATTACTGGATCAACTAAAACCAAAAAAACCAAATTGATTTCATCAGCTAATAAAGTTTCGCAGGTAACAACGTCGAATTTTTTTTTTTTTTAATTTTTAAAAGCGCTTTGAAGTCAAAACACCGATTTTTCATAAAAATAACTTGAAAACTTTGTTGTTTTAAAATATGACAAAATTTAAAAACAAAAAAACTCGACGTCATTACCTCGTGAATAAAGTAAAGAAACAAAAAAACAAAATTTGAAAAGAATCGGTGCAGTAGATATGAATCTGCAGTGGACACCGACCGTAAAAAAGGCAAGTGTGAGAAAAACGCGTTTAAAGATTTTCGGCAGCGTGAAATCCGGTTGGAGAGGTAGATACTTAATCCTTTGTGTCTTTGTCAATTTTACTCTAATGCACTTCAAACTTTCACACAATAATCTCAAGATGTTATAGAATAATTTAAAAAAAAAAAAACAAAAATGAAAAAAAAAAAATACCATACTACCCCCTTAAAATTGAATTTGAACAGAACGCTGTTGGTTGATAAAATTGTGCATTACAACTAAATGCAGTTTCCACCCAACCCTGTGCAATAGAGTCTTTGTGGGAAATTCCTTTTTCTTACTTCAAAATCACTTAATATGAAGACAAGACGCTTAATAATTGGTTACAATGTTGTAAAGGATGTGTTTGGCTCAAGAGCTATGTAGGTATGTCGTATGTCGTAAGACAAGAAGTCAATATCCAAAATTTGGTTAATCAATTGAAATGTTTTTAGTAAAAGTCTTTTAAGTTGCGAACAAAACATAGTATTAGCTCTTTATTTGATCCTTACTTTTGTACCGATAACACAAGTATGCTGTCTTTTCATTCAAATGTCGATAAATCTTCCCGACGCTTAATTGCCGGAAATAACTATTTGAAAAAAAAATATTTATTTTGGATAGTACTCTTCTTTCTTTTTTAATCATAGTTTTAGTATGAATTTCAAAAAAATTAGTTTTTAATGTTAGTACTCTTTAGACCAAAAATCGATAATAAATTCCATGTTTCAGAAACAATGCCCTTTCTTAAAATTAAATTTGTTATCTATTTGTATGATTTCTATGCTTGAGGAATGTTAATTTTAATACATTTAGTGAAATATTCCTAGATATATGTAAAATTTCTAATATTGAATATCCTTTTTTGTCTTTAGCTGGCCATGTACAGGGCACAATTCCCAGCGATTTGTGCCTAGCCTGTAGGACACACAAATCCATAAACCATCATTTCGTTGCGATCGTTGTACTGTTAACATGCGAAACAAAAAAGCGGATGACGCGATTGCTCGTGCAGTTATTTACATGTGTATTAAAAAAAAAAAAAAACAGGTTTGAATGAAAGAATGGTTGCAAAATAGGAGACATTGTTCTTATATTAAGTTGTAGGAAATAAGGAAAAGAGTGCTCCAGAGGAGTGTACAATTTTTGTATTAACACTTGTCATTTTTCCGCTTACTCTTATCTCGACGATGGTCAGTAAAAAAATGAGAAAATCCACAAACTGCCGCACAAACTAGCAACAAATCCCAGGTAAATGAAAATTTTCCATTACTTGGGATTTGTGCTCGGACTTCGGCATACACGTTGGATTTTCTCCGAACTGCAACAAATCGGTGGGGATTGCTGGTGGGGCCTGTTTGTGGCCAGCTCTATACTTCTTTGATCTTGTAATATAAGTGTATATTTAAAAGATTTCTGGAAGGATACTACACACAACTTGTAGTAAGTTTTTATGAAAAACATCCAAAATTATAAGTAGTCTATATATAAATTGAAGGATTATAAATATTTAATTATAAAGCTATAAATAATTTTTAGTTAAGTCTTACTGACTCTCTCTCCAAATATTTGTTTTGACAACTGTTTAAACAAAACTGAAGGTGAAGCAGAAACCTATTGATGGCACATTTTGAAATGATGTTTATATTTATTAACATACTCCTGTACAGTGTACCATGGATCACAAAGAAATAATATATTAAAATATTTCTGTACAAAAATTGCCCTTATCACAAAAAAAAGAGGTTGTCTGTAAAGTCGGTTTACTGACGATAGTTTAACGTGACAACGTCA